>JANFOE010000996.1:0-600000 GCA_025667525.1 Glebionis coronaria | reverse complement strand
GCTGGAGAGGAGTGCCACCATTTCAATACCAATTTATTCGGAGTGAATAAATCGATAGATAACGTGTTGTCTCCGTGTGATTAAAACAAATATCTTTTAAGAGATATCTGAGTTAGCTGGGATGGGTTGTGCGTTGCATCACTGGGTCCATGATGTCTATCTTCAATATCAAGAATCATTAAGGATGATCTCAATAGCATATGTATTAACCCGGTTTCTGTCTAAGGTTGTAAGGAGGGCTTCTTTCTTTACACCCTTTTATCTTTACAATTCTTTTTCATTCTTCAACCCCTTCAATGCTTACCAATACGTCATAACTAGCACCTTGTTGTGATTGTTCCAGTGCTAACTTAAGTACTTGGTCGACATTCAGCTACGTTCACAATCTTTTCCAACTTTCCTAAGGACTACTATTTCTAGCTATGGAATGTCCTTGGGAAGATTCCTCCGGTTCTGGAAGAATCATAGGACTTAACCTATGCTACCATCCTTATGTCACCACAATCTTCATCGTCGTGAAATAAATGGGTTTTGGGTAAGTATAAATCACCATGAAATCCATTTTGATATGCAAATCCATTTTGCTCCCCCTTAACATATGCCACGATATTCGAAAACATTTCGCATATGTCGGGATGAGCCAACACATTAAGTCAAACCATTTGTGATAATATCCCATATTAAATCACATTTTCTCCCCCATATTGAAAAATATTAACCCAATCAATGTTTTTAATATTAATTGATTTAATGTAGTTTTACCAAAGGTTTTGGGAAGAAAAATGCGAGTCCGTTTTATCTTCATGATACCAACTGTGTGAGATATGATATCGATTTGTAACAAGATCACATATTCACCATATTAAAAAGAATTGACAAGGTTGGACCTGATAGATGAGAACATCATATGAAAAGATCAAATGGTTCTTGTCAGCATATGTTGGTCGCCTCGTCACGTCTGAAGTCATCTCGTGTCACCACGTGTACGATTGGTATTGTTGTCTTGACACCAATTAGTGAGCTTTGCACGTTCGGCATCGAAGATTCTGAATGCTTGACAATTTCTCCCCCTCAATTGTTGACCCGTGTTCTATTGAAAGAGCTGTAGTCGTTAGTTGAGTAGTCGCATCGTCGAGTATGTAGATACCAATTGTAGATAGCTATGGTTGTGGAGATGATAACTTCATAAAAACAAGACTTCTCTTGTTTTAACAAATAAATGCACTGAGGCGTACATATATTTGTGTTAGACCAAGTTATAATGTAAACTTGATCCCTTACAAGGTTTAAAAATAAACCTTGCCCGAGAAAATTAATTCCCGTTGTTAGCCAAAGCTTTCATAAGAAATACTTGACTTTAATGTGAAAACCGGGTTGCAGTCTGAAATAACTACAAGCCATATTGGCATGTTTTATGAAATATGTACAACTTTTGTACGAACTCTATTTATGGCGCCGTTTCAATATTAATCGACATTTCTAAGGCCGTAAATATTATCGTACCAAAAGACATGCCTTTGAAAAATAAAGTAAAAATATTTTTGGATTTTTCTAGATTTTTCAATTTAGAGAGATGGTGAGAACACACACACTTAGAGATAGAAAGTGAAAGAAAAACACTTTTCAACTATGTGTAAAATGAAGAACCACACCACCCTCTCCATCAAAGGAGAGGGTTTATATACCCAAGCCTTGTAATGGGCTTGGGTTTACATGTTTGGGCCGGCCTACACATGTTGTAGGCTAGGCTTGGGCTTGTTTGTTAAATAATGATGTCTAGACTACGAGCTACTACTTAGTATATTGTCGGAGTGACCGAATCTTCCTAAATACGTAAAAACGTATTTCCAACAATACATTCGCTCTCCCTAAAGAGGGCTTTGTCCGCAAAGCAAAACAAACGACACATTTTAAGTCGGCACCACATTAGTAAACAAGTGAGGGTACTTTGCTTTGAATTGGTCCTCGCGTTCCAAAGTAAACTTGGGTCCTCTACGTGCATTCTAGCGCACTTTAATAATTGGTATACGGCTTTGTTTGAGTCGTTTAACTTCTCGTTCTATAATTTCGACAGGTTCTTCAACGAACAAGAGTTTGTTTCTTAGTTGGATTTCGTACATTGGTATAACGAGTGTCTCGTCGGATAGGCATTTCTTCAAGTTGCAAATGTGGAAAACATTGTGCACACGACTAAGCTCTTGAGGTAGCTCCAAACGATAAGCAACGTCACCAACGCGTTGAATAATTTATAAAGGTCCAATATATCGAGGGTTTAGCTTTCCGCGTTTACCAAAACGGATTACGCCTTTCCACGGCGCGATTTTCAACATTACTCGATCTCCGACTTTAAATTCCAAAGGCTTTCGTCTCTTGTCGGCGTAACACTTTTGTCGATCGCGAGCCGCTTGTATATGACTCTTGATTTATACGATTTTCTCCGTTGTCTCGTGAATAATTTCCGGGTCGGTAAGTTGTGCATCACCAACTTCCGCCCAACAAACGGGTGAACGACACTTTCGACCATAGAGTGCTTCAAACGGTGCCGCTTTAATGCTAGTGTGGTAGCTATTGTTGTACGAAAATTCTACTAACGGTAAGTGTCGATCCCATCCGTTTCCAAAATCGATTACACACGCGAAAAGAATATCTTCTAAAGTTTGGATGGTCCTTTCGCTTTGGCCATCTGTTTGAGGATGGTAAGCCGTACTCATGTCCAATTTCCCAACGCTTCTCGGAGAGATTGCCAAAATCTTGAGAAATATCGACCGTCTCGGTCCGATATGATAGAAATTGGTACGGCATGCTTAGCAACGATTTCTTTTAAGTATAATCGCGCCAATTGATCCATTTTGTCATTTTCCTTCATAGGGAGGAAGTGTGCGGACTTGGTTAAACGATCAACGATGACCCAAATGGTGTCGTAACCCGCGGACGTTTTAAGAAGATTGGTAATAAAGTCCATAGTAATTCTCTCCCATTTCCATTATGGGATCCTAGGTTGGACTAGTAATCCGGAAGGCTTTTGGTGTTCGACCTTAACTTTGGCGCAAGTTAGGCATTTACCAACATAAGTCGCGATGTCGGCTTTCATGTTTGGCCACCAATAGAACATTTTCATGTCATGATACATTTTGTCTGATCCGGGGTGGATCAAATACTTGGACTTGTGCGTTTCATGCATGATTAGAGCTCGGACATTACCGTAGCGAGGTAACTAACTTCTATTGTCAAGACACAATGTTCCATCGGCACGTGCAACGAGGTTCTTGGTGATCATTCCACCGGCTTCTTCTTTATCGATGTTTTCTATCTTAATAGCTTCTCGTTGGGCTTCTAAGATTTTTGCGGGTATGTTTAATCCAATAGTCATCACTAAGGCTCGAACTCTTAGAGGTCGCTCACGAGGTTTTCTACTCAAGGCATCGGCTACAACGTTAGCTTTTCCCAGGGTATAACGAATGTCACAATCGTAGTCCCCAAGTAGTTCCAACCAACGTCGTTGTCTCATGTTGAGTTATTTTTGGTCCAAGATATGTTGAAGACTTTTGTGATCGATGTAAACTACACACTTAGTACCGTAGAGGTAGTGTTTCCAAATTTTGAGAGCAAAGACAACCGCGCCTAGCTCCAAATGGTGAGTGGTATAATTTTCTTCATTAGGTTTTAGTTGTCGAGAAGCGTAAGCAATGACCTTTTTCCTTTGCATGAGAACCGCGCCTAGACCTTTAATCGAAGCATCACAATATACTTAAAAGTCTTCACTACCCTCGGGTAGTGCGAGAATCAGCGCGTCACAAAGTTTTTGTTTGAGAGTTTGGAAAGAAGTTTCTTGGTCGTCTCCCAAAATAAACTTCTTGTTCTTTTGAGTCAATTCCATCATAGACTTAGCGATTTTCGAAAATCCTTCGATAAATCGTCTATAATAACCGCCAAGTCCAAGGAATTGGCGAATCTCCATAGGAGTCGTGGGAGTCTCCCAATCCTTTACCGCTTCGATCTTAGCGGGATCCACGTGGATACCACTACTATCGATCACGTGTCCAAGGAATTGTACCGTGTGAATCCAAAATTCACACTTTGAAAATTTGGCGTATAATTGTTCTTGTTTCTACAATTCCAAAATTTTCTTTATATGTTCCTCGTGTTCTTCCTTATTACAAGAGTAAATAAGGATATCGTCAATAAACACGATCACAAACTTGTCCAAATAAGGTTTACACACACGGTTCATAAGGTCCATGAACACCGCGGGTGCATTGGTTAACCCAAATGGCATGACTTGAAATTCAAAGTGACCGTATCGGGTTCGAAACACCGTCTTGAAAATGTCTTCCTCTCGAACTCTAAGTTGGTGATAACCCGACCTAAGGTCAATCTTTGAATAAATGCTCGAACCTTGAAGTTGATCAAACAAATCATTGATCCTTGGTAAAGGGTAACGATTCTTTATGGTGAGTTTGTTCAATTCGCGATAATCGATGCACATGCGGAACGATCCGTCTTTCTTTTTCACAGATAAGACCGGGGCTCCCAAGGTGAGGAACTCGTTCTTATGAATCCTTTGTCGGTAAGCTCTTTTATTTGGTCGGCTAATTCCTTTATTTCGGCCAGTGCTAAACGATATGGTGCTCTTGCGACGGGTGCGGCTCCGGGGGTTAGCTCGATGTGAAATTCTACTTGACGAAGTGGAGGTAATCCGAGTAAGTCTTCGGGAAAATCACAAACAATTGGAACGTCTTTAATTTTCTTCTCCTTTGGTTCGACTTCTCTTTTACTAGTAACTTGAATAAGGAAAATATGACGACCTTCTTCGATGTATTTTTGAGTTTTTGTACATGAGATGACGTTTAAACTAGCCCGGCTTTTCGCACCGTTCTTTTCACCGAGGATGGTTAAGGTTCGGATTCCGTAGGGAATACGGACTTGTTTTTCGTGGCAAATTATCTCCGCATGGTACTTGGATAGCCAATCCATACCAACGATAACGTCAAAGCTTCCAAGTTCGATAGGTAAAAGGTCGATGATGAAAGGAATGTTTTGGAGGCTTAGGGTGCAACCTTTAAGTACGGTGTTTGTAGTGATCGATTTACCATCGGCTAATTCCACATTATAGTCAACATCTAACGGGGTGGGGTTCACATTTAATGGTTCACTAAAGGCAATGGATGTAAAACTTCTATCGGCACCGGAATCAAATAATACGGAAGCATAGATGTTATTGATAAGGAACGTACCGGTCATCACGTTGTTGTCTTGGATGGCCGCTTCGGCACATAAATCGTACACACGTCCCGGTGCTCCCGTTTGATTCCCATTGTTTTGACCATTCGGATTTCCATGATTTTGACGAGGTTGTCGATGAGCTTGGTTGTTGTTGTTACCTCGGATTTGGTTTCCTCGGCCTTGAGTGGTAGCTTTAGGACACCTATTCTTAAAGTGACCTTTTTCTCCACAACCATAGCAAGTGACATCCGCGTATTGAGCATTTGGAGTGGTAAGAGTCTGTTGGTTCGTGGGCTTTGGCGCACTACGACAATCCTTGGCGAAGTGATCGGGTTTCCCACAATTGTGACACGTGCCTCCTCATGCACCATTGTGGTGTTTGCCACACTTACCACAAAACGGTAGTTTTCCTTGGTAACTGGATCCACCGTTCACATTAAACACTTTTACCACATCTTGGCGTTTGTTAGGATGGTCACCATGATTTGGGCCATGGTTTCCTTCCCATTTCTGTTTATTATCACCACTTTCCAAGGTGACGGAGTCCATCAAACCATCCACCATTTTAATGGCTTCGTTCAAATCATTGGGTTTTGAAGAGATTACATCTCCTCGGATTGAAGGTGTTAGTCCAGTGATGAATCTTTCCATGGCTCGTGTCTCATTTGGTATCATTTCGGGACACATCAATCTCAACTCTTGGAATCATTGAGTGTAAGCCATCAAATTTACTCCATGTTCACGGAGGTTCCATAATTTGGCTTCTAATCTTTTCATTTCATTCCTAGGGCAATACTTTTTGAGAAGCATTCCCTTGAAATGAGCCCAAGGAGTAGTGTTGGTCGCTTCCAAACCTACAGCTTTCACACGAATATTCCACCAAGTCAATGCACCATCAACCAAGGTGCTAGAGCTAAACTTCACTTTGTCACCTTCGGTGACATTGCTCATACTAAATTGAGATTCAAGTCTCTCAATCAATCGTGCAAGGCCCACGGCGCCTTCGGTGCCATTAGAAGTGCTAGTGAAGCATAGGTGAAATTCCCTGTATGAGCACGCACGAGTAGGGGGTATCGGAGTTGGCACTTGATTCGTTTCTTCTTGCGTGCTTGGATTAGTCTCGTTGGCGGCAAGGGCGGCGGCAACTCCATCGGCTATCATTTGGCTCAACACCGATGGATCAATAGATACGGGTGCGGCCAGAGTTTGGTCGACCCTATTCTTGTGGGTTTTAGGTGCCATAGTCCTATAACCATAACAAAGTTCATGGTAAGGTTAGAATCACAAGTTCAACGACTAGAGAGTACGATTATTTCGCAAAACACAATATAGCAAACAATGATGTGATGATCAACAAGTTATGTAGTGCACAAAATAATTCATTCCATGATAAAAATGAGTACAACGAAGTCAACACATAGTCTTAGGAGTTTTAAGGATTACAATCACATGAAAAGGGAAAATTTGGAATGACGTGCACATAAGTAAACTAAGCATAACCCTAGTAGAAACGATGCTGGAGAGCCGCGATCCTCTCGGATATGTCGATCAAAGCCCCATGCAAAATAGTACGCAATGCTCCAATCTCATAGTGTTGGTCCTCAATCCTCCTAGCAAGTCCCGTGTAACGGTCGGGTGGGGTGGGGCATTCCTACCTAATTCCGCAATAACCGCCTCGTAGCAAGCCTCGAGTCTCGCCAATGACTCGTAAGATAGTCCACCCATGTTGCGAAGCACATGGGTCACCTTGCTTCGCAATGTAGCAAGTCTCGTAAAACGGTGAGGGGGCATCTCACGTGCCTCGGCGGCCGCGGAGCATTCGGCTCCATTAAAGCCACAAGGTAGGGGTGGCATGGGCATGGTAGGTCGAAAAGGGGCATCGTGCCTAGGAGGCACTCTCACGGATGGTGGCTTTGGAGACTTACAGATAGTGCGGGTAGGTTCCAAATTTCTTGCGGCTAATCTCTTCCCGAACATAGAGGACCTCACGGACATCCTCACGGTATGGTGTTGGCGAGGAGCCCTTGGTGCATGAGATGAGGAGGTGGAGGGAGGAATCATCGGTGCCTTGCCACGCCTTGTGTAGCAAATGAGTGGTGGTGGTAAGGAGTGAGTAGGTGCACGAGCACTCGGCTCTCCTCGAGTGGATGATAGAGGTGAGGCACCACTAGTGGAGGACTCGCGTCGTGCTCCATTCGTGGATGAACTCGCGAGGTACATCGAATCTTCGGGCGAGGTAGACATGTCACTGCCAAATTAAGAAAGGCATGTGTAAGAATAAATCAATTTTGCAATATGTTGTAACTTTAGTTTGTCATGGCACACACCATTTAGCACAAAATTTTCAAGACATGTTGTTACAAGATCAATATTGTATTCGCATAGCATGGCACAAACCATTTAGCGTAGGGTATTTAAGTAATGTCGAAATAGTATCAATTTTGCATTCACGTAAGATGGCACAAACCATTTAGCATAGTGTTTCTAGTAGTAATAAAATTCAATTTTGCATTAGTATAGCATGGCACAAACCATTAAACATAGAGTTTCAAGTAGTGTCGAAATAAAATTCACGTTTGCATTCGTATAGCATGGCACAAACCATTAAGCATAGAGTTTCAAGTAGTGTCGAAATAAAATTCAATTTTGCATTTGTATAGCATGGCACAAAGCATTAAGCATAGCGTTTCAAGTAGCGTCGAAATTAAATTTAGTTTTGCATTCGTATCATGGAACAAACCATTAAGCATAGCGTTTCAAGTAGCGTCGAAATAAAATCAATTTTGTGTTCATATAGCATGGCACAAACCATTTAGCATAGAGTTATAAATTACGTCATTTAGTACTTGTAACGATGTAATAGTATACGACCGCTGCCCCTAATTTTCTATGGGTTGGTGATGGTCCAGATAGTGTATGTATGTTATGTTTATTGTGAATAGCTTTGTACTTGGTGGGGTAGCCTGTTATTGCTGCAACCATGGCTGGTGTGAATGATTTCTGCTTCACACCGCATTATGTGACCTTATAGAACAAAATACAATGGTTGTCACGCCCTCAATTTGGCCCACGTGCACAATTACACGAGGATGTGACTATCATGACAACCAAGACACATAGATACAATAATAACTAAGAAAAATCATTTTTCATTCATAAAACATAAAGATAGAAATTCGTCCCAAAGAAAATTATTTTATGCATCATGATAACATAAATCAAGTTTCCAAATGTCATTCATTTTAATCAAGTCTCAAAGGTAATCATGATAATTTTATTTATCTTCGAGGCACAACCACGTCACTCCTCCGCCTTGACACCTGAGAAAAAACATTGTTAAAACGTCAACACAATGGTCGGTGAGTTTATAGGTTTAAGTATAAGTAGTGTGATGAACCATAAAATTTTTGTTAGGCAACCGACAAATAACCTTATAACAAATACAAGATTATCATCAAATAGCATACGTTCATGATATCCTACGTCTAAGCTCATGACACCGAAGCGTTAACCGTACCAACAAGTTTATATAAAAGAGCCCAATCAAATACTACCCCAAAGTATTCGTAACACCTCAAATGTAATTGTATCCAATTTGGTCACACAACCAACATTAGATAGGGAGGCCAATCCCAATAGATCTATCCATAACATTTGCGCTTACACAAAGTAATTAACGGTTCATGATAGTAGGCTAAAGCATCTAGGGGTATCGCTACTTAGACATCATGTAGGAACGCATGAGTTTTCATGGTACTTATGTTCGTCCGTAAAAACAAGAAATGTTCTCACCCCAAAGAATTAAAAGAAATTAAAAGTGGGGCTATAAACTCACCTCGTAAATCAAACAAATGGATGAAAATGAAAAGAAGCTCGAGAATACGACCACGTTATCCACGACCTAGTTAAGTATAAATATCGTGTTACGACGACTATAAGTTTATGAATAAAAATGCATGATATCCTAAGTGTGCTTGACATTACGTCTTATTTATGACGAACACGAAAATACTACCCGGTTATCAATGGGCTTTAGTTTAACAAAATAATAACACAATTTCGTTTTGGGCTTTTTTAACCCAAGTGTAAAATTGAACAGCCCAATAGTCTAAGTTTCTTCATGAGCTTGACCCATGATCTGTTTTGCTCAACCCGGCCCAACTGAGGGCGACATAAACAAGAAAAACAGGGGAACAAGTTTATATTTTCCATTCACTCTTTGTCTGGTCATTAAACACGACTCTCACTCACACACACATAATCCCACCTCCCCATCTTCATCCCTCTCTCTTCCTGGTTATCATCTATATTCAGTTTTATCATTCTTTCATCAAAATCAAACCAAGATAAATGTAAATTCGTTCCATAAACATCAAATGAAAGTGTTCTTGATTCTTTTATGATCTGTTTGTCATGGGTTTCATCCCCACACACGTAATTAGTTTGATTCTTGGTGTTGTTTCTCATTAGGGTTGGTGGTGATTCGTTCAAAGATAAGTCTTAAATCCTTTTGGTTTAACAAAACGTTTTCATCATGTTATCTTGATCAATACTTCCAAAATAAAAGGTTTACTTGTTTAAATCGTTCAATTTGTCCATCAATTAAAAGAATCATGTTCGAATTTGATTTAATTAGAAATTAGGGTTTCGAATAATTTTGGGGTTTTGATAAATCTTACGTTTAAACATAATTAATTAATGTTTTCCTTCATAAAAACCTATTAATTTCATTAATTAATCTGATTTGTAAATTTTAGGGTTTCGATCAAATTGGGGATTTGTTCATATCTCGTTTTTAATCTAACTAATTGGTCAATTCGGGTTTAGATTGGGTTTAATTAGAGTTTAAATCAATATGTTAAAATTAGGGTTTGTCAAAATTGGGGATTTTGTGTGTATATATGGTTTAATTCGAATTCTAAAGGGTTTATAGAAAAGAAAATAGTATAAATTCTATGTTTTGATTATAAGTTGGTTGATTTAGGGTTCGGCCAATTGGTATGATTTGCATTCGGTTGGGTATTTGATTTCCATTGGTGCTATTGGAGTGGCTCGACTGGAATTGATCAAAGATCTTGTTTATACTCAGATTAGGTGTGAATGTGCTTTGTTTTGTGTCAAGGACTTGTGATTATGGACAATATATTTAACTTTGTATTCTTGGCATAGGGTTAATCCTAATCTGGGATTGTTAGTCTTTTGACATGCCTATAAATGGCATTTTCGGCTGGAATTGATCAATGATCTTGTTTATACTCAGATTAGGTGTGAATGTGCTTTGTTTTATGTCAAGGACTTGTGATTATAGACAATATATTTAACTTTGTATTCTTGTCATAGGGTTAATCCTAATCTGGGATTATTAGTCTTGTGACATGCCTATAAATGGCATTTTCGGCCTGTGTGTTAGACTGGTGTGGTGAGTGGGTTTATAAATTATGATTTCCAGTTTGAGAGTTTGACTTTGGTTGACTCATGCATATTCTCAAATTCTATTAATATAAAGGTTTGGACATTTTAGTTTCCTTTCTTAATTTGTATTGTGTATCCACTGTCCAAATATGGCCAAACAAGGGTAAATCACATGACTATGATGTTTTAGACGCGTACGAATTTTAACAATGTGTACAACATAATACAACTCAATAATACGACTTAAGCAAGAGTGGATACGTGTATTCTCGAAGGTTTAGTACACATTCATAACCGGCGCAAACCGTTAATAAGTAAAACGTTTAATAACTAGCACGTCTTTGTTATAATAATAAGACGCGAAAATTCAAGTTGTTACAATGGTGGGTATAAAAGGGAATGGAATAGCCGTTGGATGTAGTCTGATTTCAAGCTATATTGACAAACAGTTGGGTTGGCGACGGGCGCGTCAGGGTGACAAACGATTTTGTTGAACACGACCGTTACCCCCAAATTTCTATGGGTTGGTAACGATCGGGATACTGTATGTTTGTTGTATATGTTGGGAATTGGTTTGTACTTGGTGGGTCAGCCTGTTATGGGTGCAACCATAGCGAGTGTGCACGATTATTGCTTGACTCTACTTTATCTGACCCTATGTAACAAAATACAATGGTGGGTATAAAAGGAAATGGAATAGCTGTTGGATGTTGTCCGATTTTAGGCTATGTTGACCAACTCCAAAGCTGGATAAGGTTACTATTTCCTTTCATTGTGCAAAGTACTTTCCTATTACTTCTACCAGTTTTTTTTTACTATCTACTTCATCTTACCTCTTATAGCTTATATTAGTTTATTGAAAGCATGTTGTGAGACTTATGAACAGTAGCGATTATTTTATTGCTTTCCCAAATTCTTACTTCTCTCAATACGTGGCTTCCACCGAACGTAGCCATTTAACCTACTCAGCTTTCTCTCACACCTCTCAGAAATCATCGCCCTCATCCTCTCAATACTCTCTCTCTCTCTCTCAATACTCTCTCTCTCTCTCTCTCTCTCTCTCTCTCTCTCTTACACACACACACACACACACACACACACACACAAATCATCGCCTTCAGCTTCTTAGAGTTTTGTGATGCCGATTTGTGTGGGCCTTGATCGTTGTCCCTAATCCTTAATGGGTTGGTGACCATCGATTTAGGGTTATGAAGATTTGTTATCGTTGCACCCAATATTTTGAATGCTTGGTGGCGGTTGTTGGCCCTGATCGTTACCCCCGATCCTTCGTGGGTTGGTGACGATCATTATAGGGTCATGAAAATTTGTTGATGGGTTGGTGACTATGCGTGTGTGTGATAATGATTCCCAGTTGGTGTTTGGTATTCTATGGTTGTTTTTTTCATGTAAGATGATTTAATAAAATGTCGTCATATTGATTTATACAAATTACTTTTAATTTATATAGTTGGTATTAGTGATTTGACGAGGTTATTTGCTTTCTGTTCGATCTCTAATTGTTTTCGTTATGCTGTTTGTTGAGTTTTATCTGATTTACATAAATTGATTTTGCCAGATGTAGAATATAAATGGTTGTGATCAATTTAGTGAGGATTTATTATAGTGTCCCCATCCGTTTGTTGGCGACGCAACTTTATTAAGTGTGCAACCACCACGGAGGTCCGACTTCTCTATTTTAGAGGAAGAAGTAAGAATAAAAAATTGGCCAAAACAATAAAATACTCGCTATTGTTCATAGCATTCACAACATGTATGCGGTAAACTATAATAAGTTACAATTGCTTTTCCGTTATATAGTTGCTATTGTTATCGTTCCCTTCATTTCTTCTTATAAGGTCAAATCAGGATTATGTTTGGTGTAATTTGGTGGTTCGTTGGAAGCCATGTATAGCAAGAAATAATTAAAAAAAAAGGGCAAAACCAAAAAAAACCTATCCGACCCTATAGAAAGGGGTCTTGAGAATCTCACTCATATATGTAGCACGTGGGTGTTGCTGCATCTGTGTTGCTATACATAATTGATCACGAAGATTAGGGCGATGATTTCTTATAGGTGTGAGACTGTTCATAAGCCTCATAACATGTTTTCCATAAATTACTATGAATTATAATAAATGGTTCAGGTTAATTTAGTGAGGCTTTATTAGAGTGTCACCATTCGTTTATTGCCGAGGTAGATTTATAAGTGTGCAACCACAACGGATGCCTGACTTCTCCATTGCCCGTTGTCCCTTAACTTTGATGGGTTGGAGACGGACGTGTTAGGGTGACGAATGATTCTGCTGACCATGATCGTTGCCCCTAAATTTCTATGGGTTGGTGACGTTCCGGATAGTGTATGTATGTTGTGTCTGTTGTGAATAGCTTCGTACTTGGTGGGGAAGCCTGTTATGGCTGAAACCATGGCGGGTGTGCACGATTTCTGCTTCACACTGCTTTATCCAACCATATATAACAAATACAATGATAGGCATAAAAGGAAATAGAAAAGCCGTTGGATGTCGTCCGATTTCAGGCTATGTTTACCAATAGTTGGGCTGGCGAGGGGCGCGTTAGGGTGACAAATGATTCTGCTGAACACGACCGTTTCCCCCAATTTTCTATGGGTTGGTAACGGTCGGGATACTATATGTATGTTGCATCTGTTGGGAAATGGTTCGTACTTGGTTGGTCATCCTGTTAAGGGTGCAACCATGATGGATTGATGAATATTGATAATCTTATGAATTCTAACACCCCACCAAATGCTATGCGCAGCGGAACTACAACATTTGGGTGCTAGGCAGTTATCATCGCACACAAGATATATCGAACGACTCCAAAGAGACGTCAATTTAAAACTTAAATTAAAAATTGTTAAAAGATACATGTCTACAGTTTTTCCAACCCCAATTGATACAACAGAGTTTTGCATTTTCGGTCCCCATGAATCTCAACCCAAAAGTTACAGTTTTCACAACAACATGACATTAAAGTTAAAAATGTTTAAGTAATAACGGGAGGAAAAACAAGCAGACTCCAAGCCATACACACAACATCCATCCCATGCACGCTCCATGCTACACTTCAGCGGTTACCTGAAACACATGCTAAATTTGGTCAATGAAAACGTTGAGTGGAATTCATAGGTTTTTCAATTCATTTTGAACATATGTGAAATAAAAACCATTCACGATCATTCATAGACTTGTCGATCAAACAATCTATATTCAAGATACTGGCAATTGTGTTTAAGCTCATGACACTACACCGTTAACTCAATCACCCGCGTAATAATTACCGGCGTGATTCAGATGAAACCAAGGCCCCTACTAAGGCATCAGTTGCAATTATACCTTATCTCTTATCACAAATTATCCGTCCGTAGGGGGTATCAACGTACTAGCCCTCGTCTCGGATAGGGTAGTCAACCCCATAGTACTATCACTTTGTATAAGCGGCTATTTCTAATCCACGCTAGGACTAAACAATAGTTAATAGTTCATGAATTTAGGGACTTTTGCAACTAGGTACTCAACACAATTTCAAAGGCAACATTCGGGTCCAACAATCATTCATGACATATGTTCATTTTAAAAACTAGCATGCATTTCCCTCGCGGGTAAAACAGTTTGAAATAATAATAAGCGAGGCTATAAATTCACACCTTATATAACAAGTAGTCGATAGTTCGAGAGATGGTCACTGACGACGATACGGATGCCCGGGTAAATCAACACCTATCAAACCAAATAACGCGTAATGAGTAATCTCATTTTAAAACCTTATGGTACTGTATGAAATACATAAATACTAGTCACTTGTGATAATTACAACTCACGCCAAAACAAAACGACAAGTGTTACTCGTTTCATACCATTTATCCTTATTATTAACGTTATCCATTTTTACTCATTTTCGCCGATACTTACCGAAAGTACGGACTATTTTGCTATACTTAACCATTTTTATAAATTTGAGAAAATTCTCAAAAATACTATAAGACCTGTAGAAAACACATATTTAATCCCAATAAAAGTTTTTACTTCTACGACCCGTTACTCAACACTCTTCCAAAAACTACGTTTTTCGGACTGAAATTGTACTTTGACCAAGTCGGACTCATTTGACCCGTTTAAAACACTCCATTGACCCATTTGACACCTAAGTCCTATAATAGACTCAAATGTGCAGGTTTGACACCAAAATTAAGCCCTTGACCATTTACCAAACTAGACTTATGGTCCCCGGGATTTGACCTAAAACCAAGCATAATTTCGGATTATGACGGTTTTCATCTCCCGGTACACGAATTTTAAAACGTCGTAACTTTTGACTCGTTAGGAGTCGTAAGCTCTACCTTATATCAAATCGAAGCTAAGAAGATGCTATACAAATATATCCTATCCACAAGACCTGTTTTCAAAATAATTTTTAAGAAAATGCCTTAAACTTTCTGCCTAAAATCAACCATACCAAAATCACACTAACGCTCGTTTCCAAACCCATTTATCATCACTAAACATCATCCTAAGCATCCCTAATCACAACCAACATTTTCAGTCCTAAAAACCTATTGATCATCAACCTCATAGAATCAAAATCCTAAAAACAAGCATGCAAGTAAATGTATCCATCTAAAACATCTTCAAACATAAGATTGAACACAAAATCAAGCTCAAAACATGAACCACCATGATCCCCAAACACCCCCCATTGAGCCGTGGGGTTTGGGTGATCAAAACCCACCAACCAAATTGATTTTGGTTGATTTGTTTGGTGTTCTAGCATCCTTTTAGCATGAATTAAACATGCAAATGCCCAATTAACATCAAAAACGAATTTGAAAAATCTTGAAATTTTTGGAAGAATTTTTGTTAATGCATGTGTGAAATGATCATGGATTAACACTCACTAGATAATTTTAGAAGATGGTCTTTGATTAGAATTGATCAAAACTTAAAAAAAAAATGGTGTGGTGGTTGTTTGGGGTTTTGGCCGTCGGCCTAAGAACACAAGGGAGGGGGTGTTTGATTTTTTTTTTTGTAAAGTGTTTAGTGTGTGTGGTGTTTGTCCCCTTTTGTGAAATGGGAAGGACCTAAGTGCAATTTTTGCATTCTTTTGGCCTTAAGCAAAAACGACACCAAAACTTTGCGGGATTGACTCACTAGTCATTTTAGAAAATTTTACGGGAGTCGGGAATCGTCCCAAACACTCCAAAATACTTTTGGGATACTTTAAATGTACCCGGAAAGCAATAAAACTCACCCGACTCGACTTAACACGAACCGTAAGTAAAATTCTCGAAAAATTACATTATCGATAAAACGTCAATAATTATAGAAATTTGGGCATCCATCGGGATCGTATTCGTCATCGTCCTTCTTAAATCGTCAATCGTCAAAATTATAACCTCGAACATCGGTTTCAACCAAAATACTAAAATATATAGCAATTAAAATTTATTAAAAATTTCAAAAATTAGCGTAATTTAGGGTAATGTTAGTTACCTCGGTTCTAGGGTATCACATCCACCCCTCCTTAAAGAGAGTGACGTCCCGACGCTCGCCTCTTCTTATACTCGCATTTCGTGCCGCCGGAACAGATGAGGATACCTTTCCTTGAAAAAGTCCTCACGTTCCCAAGTGTATTCCGGTCCACGCCTAGAATTCCATCGAACTTTCACAATGGGAATTCTACTACGCTTCAGCCTCTTGACCTCTCGGTCCATAATTTCCACGGGTTCTTCCACAAAATGCATTTTGTCGTCCAGTTGAATCTCGTCCAAAGGAATCACCAATTCCTTATCCGCCAAACTCTTCTTCAAGTTCGATACGTGAAACGTGTCGTGAATAGCACTAAGCTCGCTCGGCAACTCTAACTTGTACGCTACTGGTCCAATTCGTTTAACGATCTTAAATGGTCCAATATACCTCAGACTCAACTTTCCTTTCTTCCCAAAACGAATTACACCCTTCCACAGCGATACCTTAAGCATAACCATATCTCCGACTTCAAATTCCAACGGTTTTCTTCTGTTATCGGCATAACTCTTCTGTCGGCTTCTCGCAGCAAGTAGTCGGTTCTTGATTTGCACAATTTTCTCAGTCGTCTCTAAAACCATTTCGGGTCCAGTCAATTGACTTTCTCCTACTTCACTCCAACACACAGGCGATCTACACTTCCTTCCATACAATGCTTCGAACGGTGCTGCCTTGATACTCGCATGGTAACTATTATTATACGAAAACTCCACTAGAGGCAAGTGTCGTTCCCAACTTCCTCCAAAATCAATCACGCACGCTCGGAGCATGTCCTCCATCGTCTGAATAGTTCGTTCACTCTGGCCGTCAGTCTCCGGGTGATAAGTCGTACTTAAATTCAATTCAGTGCCCATCGCACGTTGAAGCGATTTCCAAAATTCCGATGTAAATCTACTATCGCGATCCGAAATGATCGATAACGGCACTCCATGTCTGCAGACGATCTCCTTCACGTACACACTGGCCAGCTTTTCCATATTGTCCGTCTTCTTCATAGGTAAGAAATGAGCAGATTTCGTCAACCTATCCACTATTACCCATATCATATCACATCCACTAGGAGTTCTAGGTAAACCCGTCACGAAATCCATAGCGATTTTCTCCCATTTCCATTATGGGATCTCTGGTTGTACCAACAACCCAGACGGTTCTTATGTTCTGCCTTAACCTTCGCACAAGTCAAACACTTACTAACGTAACGAGCAATATCCGCCTTCATATTCGGCCACCAATAAACTTTCTTCAGGTCATGATACATTTTGTCCGATCCAGGATGTATCGAATACTTCGACTTATGAGATTCGTTCATAACCAAATCTCGTACTCCAGGCTTTCCTTCCTCAGATGAACACAATGGTAACCAAATCCGATTCTCGGAATATCTCAATCTGTCTGTCCTAATCACAAAAAGAGGTTTCAACATTCTTCCCAAGTTCTCAGCATCAACGTTCTCTTTCATTAATCCCCTCTCCTGAGCCTTCAGTATAGTTTCGGTTAAATCAACACTCTCAGTCATCACCAAAGCTCTGACTCTCAAAGGTTTCTCTCATTCCTTCCTGCTAAGTGCATCCGCTACAACATTCGCCTTGCCAGGATGGTAGCGAATTTCACAGTCATAGTCACTCAGTAATTCTACCCATCGTCTCTGTCGCATGTTCAACTCCTTTTGATCTAAAATGTGTTGCAACTCTTGTGGTCAATGAACACAACACACTTCGTCCCATACAAATAATGTCTCCACAATTTCAACGCAAAAACTACAGCTCCTAATTCCAAATCGTGCGTCGTGTAGTTCTCCTCATTCTTCCTCAGTTGTCTCGACGCGTAAGCTATCACCTTTTCACGCTGCATCAATACCGCTCCATAACCTTTACGAGATGTGTCACAATACACTACAAAGTCTTCGGTTCCTTCAGGCAATGACAATATCGGTACGGAACATAACTTATCCTTGAGCGTTTTGAAAGCGAATTCTTCCTCATCTCCCCATTCATACACCCTATTCTTTTCGGTAAGCTTTGTCAATGGCTTCGCAATCAACGAAAATCCTTCAATGAATCTCCGATAATACCCAGCTAAACCAAGGAATTGTCGAACTTCAGTCGGCGTTATCGGTGCCGACCATTCCCTGATCGCTTCGACCTTGGCAGGATCCACGCGAACTCCTTTGCTATCAATCACGTGACCAAGGAATTGCACGGATTCTAACCAAAACTCACACTTCGAGAACTTCGCATACAGCTTCTCTTTCTTCAGCAGATCCAATATCTTTCTCAGGTGCTTCTCGTGCTCCTCCTTACTATTAGAGTAAATAAGAATATCATCGATGAAAACAATAACAAACTTATCTAGATACGGCTTGCATACGCGATTCATAAGGTCCATGAATACAACAGGCGCGTTTGTCAACCCAAACGGCATCACTCGAAATTCAAAGTGTCCATACCGCGTACGAAAGGCAGTTACAGGAATATCCTCCTCTCTTACACGTAGTTGATGATACCCTGATCTTAAATCGATCTTTGAGTATACACTGGAACCTTGCAATTGATCAAACAAATCGTCAATCCTCGGCAATGGATACCGATTCTTAACCGTCAGCTTGTTGAGTTCTCTATAGTCAATACACATCCGAAATGAACAATCTTTCTTCTTTACAAACAACACTGGCGCTCCCCATGGTGATGAGCTCGGCCTAATAAATCCTTTATCCATCAACTCCTTCAGTTGATCCGATAACTCCTTTAACTCGGATGGTGCTAATCGATAGGGTGCACGCGCAACCGGCGCAGCTCCTGGCACCAAATCGATTCGAAACTCGACCTCACGGGTGGGTGGTAAACCCGGCAGCTCGTCTGGAAAAACTTCCGGATATTCGCAGATAACAGGTACCTCTTCAATCCTCGCCTCTAAATCACCATCACTCGAAACTTGTGCCAAAAACACATCGCATCCACTTTCTACATACTTCATCATTTTCAAACAAGAAATCACTCTCAAACGAGAAGTGCATTCGTCTCCCTTCACGGTCAAGACTGTATTCCTCAACGGGATCTGAACTAATCTCTCACCATAGACGATCATAGCACTGTGCGCCATCAGCCAATCCATTCCCACAATTACATCAAACGATCCTAGCTCTATAGGCATCAAGTCGATTTTAAAAGCGTAATTTCCTAACTTCAAGGTACACCCTTTCAGTATAGAATTCGTACTAACGATTTTCCCATCGGCTAATTCAACGTTATAACTAGTCGCTAACAACACCGGTTTTCTATCGATATGACGACTAAATTTAACATCTACAAAACTCTTGTCGGAACCAGAATCAAACAAAATACTAGCATAACAAGCGTCTAGCAAAAACGTACCGGTAACCACGTTAGGACCCTGTGGTTTATCAGCCGTCCCTACTTGATACACGGCAGCAGCATTGTTACCTCCTCGCTTGTTTCCTGCCTTCGGGCAATTTCCTTGCTTATGGCCTCTCTCTCCACACCCAAAACAACTCATCACTCTTGTAGCATTCGCCCTAGTGGCTACCCCCTTGGTTCGACAATCAGACATCCTGTGACCCGCTTTTCCACATTTGCCGCACGCAGGCGGGCAATGCCCTACATGATACAAGTTGCATCTACCACAGTGGGGATTCACCTTCGCTCCTCTAGGGTTTGTCACAGCTCTCATCCCTTCATTCCTTCGCTGGTTAAACTGCTGATTGCGGTTCTGACCATTGTTGTTTCGGTTTCCACCTCGGCTTTGACCCTGGGATTGGTTGCTCTGTGCCGCTTCCCACTTCCTCTTATTTCCCTCAGCAATGAAGTTCTTCTTGTCTTGGAGTTTGACATCCATCAACGCGTGAGCCATCTGGACCGCTTCATCAAACGACCCAGGTTTAGACGAAGTCGTCTCACCCTTGATATTACTGGATAGACCTTTGATGTACTGTTTCATCTTCTTGGTATCATCGGCAAAAGTGTCTGGACACAAAAGTCTTAGTTCATTAAACCTCCTGGTGTAAGCAGTGATATCATTGTTTTTCAAAGTCAGGTGCCTCAACTCATCTTCCAATTGACCTAACTCCTCTTCAGGACAGAACTTCTTGGTCAAAAGAGCTTTAGTAGCAGTCCATGTTCTTGCATTCGCTACTGCCAACCCAACAGTGGCAACTTGGGTGTTCCACCAACTCAATGCATCGTCAAGAAATGTAGCTGCCGCAAACTTGACCTTGTTCGCTTCTGAACAACCACTAATCTCGAAAGTACTTTCAACCTTTTCTAACCATCTCCTGAGTTCTAGAGCTCCACCAGTTCCACGAAATTGCGTGGGACCACATTTTATGAAACTAGATTAAGTATATTCTCTTGGGGCTTGCTGTCTCCCTGCATTTCTGCCCTAGTCTGGATTCCTTCCTGCTCGGTCTGCTTCTAGCGCGTTCGCAATGGCTTCTTGAATCATCGTGTTCACACGGGTTGCGGTTAGCTTTGGAGGCATGGTGTGTTATCAGATATACCTCTCTGCAAAGACATGGAAAATAGAAAAACAATGTAAGTATACACATCAAGATTAAGATGGATTTCTCTCTCAAGACATAATATAAATACAACGACACATCACTACAGAGTTACTAATATTCTTCAATTCACATCACAAAAGATCAAATTAAAGACATATCACAGATCATGAAAGGTAAACATGGATTGTATTGATAATCAACCAAAATTGTGACAAGTATTGCCACTACAACCATTCACCATAAGACTTAAGTCCTTAAGTTTTTCGTCATAATGCCATCATACAAAAGTCTAAAACAGTTCTATTACAACGATCAAAGATAAAATACAAGACAAGCAACTAGGCATGTGGTGATCCACACGGCCTCTTGGATGGCGGTTCGTCATCATCTTCCTCGGGTTCCTCATTGCTATCATCCTCGTCCACATCATCCATTTTTCTTTTTCCTTTGTCGTTTAGCCCACATTCAGTCTCCTTTTTCGTCCCTGACGTAGACCCACACTCAACCGCTACATGATTTCCTACAGTGATACAAGCACCTCTGGCAGGTGGCTGGATCATGAAGTCATTAGCTTCCATTTCCAAATCGTCCACAAATCTCCAATCTGGGGGCAATGATGCTCTCACTCGATGCTCCCAACTCTGCATCCTAGACAATCTCACTTGATCTTCCCTAACACGGTCAAGACTGGCGCTCAAGTTCGCGATCATCGATCTTAGACTGTTGATATCACTCTTGTTTACATTTCCATCATACTCAATTCTTGAAGTCCTTTCCAACAATCCTTGGTGTGCCCTTTCACTCTTATCAAACCTCTTAATTACCCTGGTCTCTACCACAAACCGCTCATACATCAACCTATCCATCCTCCTCAAACGACCCTCGGGATCCCAGTAGTGTCTTGGTCTCGGAAAGTAGACCCTAACAATATTCTCATGGATAGATTGTGATTTAGATAAATTGCTGGACTCTGCACCACTCCCATTACTTACTCGAACAAATCCTGGCACTGTCCTCAAATAGTCCTTACAATTGTCCATCGGGCGACTAAAGGGTTGCTGCTCATATCGATCGGTCGAAGGTACTTCATAACCTTTTGGCGAATTTGGAGATTGAAATAAATCAGGTTCGGTCTGACCTACAAATTCTCGGGAATACCATCATCCATCAGTTCCTCGGGCTCTTCCTCAGAATCCTCGCTCTCATCACCACTAATGCTGAAGTTGTCCTCCTCACTTTCATCATTGTCATTTTCCGGCCCTATTGCTTCTTCTGGAGCGATCCATCCATTGTCATTATCCGGCGGGTTTGGAGGAAACGGTCCCCCTTCGTGACCTACGACGTAATCGTTTTCATTACCATTAGGCGGTACCTCGGCCATTCCTGCAATAACAGAGAATTTCGGAGGGTACGTAAGATAGCTATGCAATATTTATAAATACATGCATGCAAATGCAATGCAAAGGTGGTACATATACCCAAAATGCCATAATATGATGCTCATGCATGATTAATACAAAAATTACGGTGTCGGATATTCCACGTATAATTTCAACGTCTACATATAGTAATTTCCATACTTACGTAATAAATACCCATATATATACTTCAACTCAAAAGTATACGTCAAATGCCATGAATACAAAAATAAACCTTACCGGAGCCATGCAGGATAGTTGTGTGTGCTTGGACAATTTCTTACGACACCAAAAGTTATAGTTTAGGATTTTCAAAACGACCTAGTTCTCTATAACTCATGGCTTTGATACCAATCTCTAACACCCCACCAAATGCTATGCGCAGCGGAACTACAACATTATGGTGCTAGGCAGTTATCATCGCACACAAGATATATCGAACGACTCCAAAGAGACGTCAATTTAAAACTTAAATTAAAAATTGTTAAAAGATACATGTCTACAGTTTTTCCAACCCCAATTGATACAACAGAGTTTTGCGTTTTCGGTCCCCATGAATCTCAACCCAAAAGTTACAGTTTTCACAACAACATGACATTAAAGTTAAAAATGTTTAAGTAATAACGGGAGGAAAAACAAGCAGACTCCAAGCCATACACACAACATCCATCCCATGCACGCTCCATGCTACACTTCAGCGGTTACCTGAAACACATGCTAAATTTGGTCAACGAAAACGTTGAGTGGAATTCATAGGTTTTTCAATTCATTTTGAACATATGTGAAATAAAAACCATTCACGATCATTCATAGACTTGTCGATCAAACAATCTATATTCAAGATACTGGCAATTGTGTTTAAGCTCATGACACTAAACCGTTAACTCAATCACCCGCGTAATAATTACCGGCGTGATTCAGATGAAACCAAGGCCCCTACTAAGGCATCAGTTGCAATTATACCTTATCTCTTATCACAAATTATCCGTCCGTAGGGGGTATCAACGTACTAGCCCTCGTCTCGGATAGGGTAGTCAACCCCATAGTACTATCACTTTGTATAAGAGGCTATTTCTAATCCACGCTAGGACTAAACAATAGTTAATAGTTCATGAATTTAGGGACTTTTGCAACTAGGTACTCAACACAATTTCAAAGGCAACATTCGGGTCCAACAATCATTCATGACATATGTTCATTTTAAAAACTAGCATGCATTTCCCTCGCGGGTAAAACAGTTTGAAATAATAATAAGCGAGGCTATAAATTCACACCTTATATAACAAGTAGTCGATAGTTCGAGAGACGGTCACGGTCACTGACGACGATACGGATGCCCGGGTAAATCAACACATATCAAACCAAATAACGCGTAATGAGTAATCTCATTTTAAAACCTTATGGTACTGTATGAAATACATAAATACTAGTCACTTGTGACAATTACAACTCACGCCAAAACAAAACGACAAGTGTTACTCGTTTCATACCATTTATCCTTATTATTAACGTTATCCATTTTTACTCATTTTCGCCGATACTTACCGAAAGTACGGACTATTTTGCTATACTTAACCATTTTTATAAAATTTGAGAAAATTCTAAAAAATACTATAAGACCTGTAGAAAACAAATATTTAATCCCAATAAAAGTTTTTACTTCTACGACCCGTTACTCAACACTCTTCCAAAAACTACGTTTTTCGGACTGAAATTGTACTTTGACCAAGTCGGACTCATTTGACCCGTTTAAAACACTCCATTGACCCATTTGACACCTAAGTCCTATAATAGACTCAAATGTGCAGGTTTGACACCAAAATTCAGTCCTTCACCATTTACCAAACTAGACTTATGGTCCCCGGGATTTGACCTAAAACCAAGCATAATTTCGGATTATGACGGTTTTCATCTCCCGGTACACGAATTTTAAAACGTCGTAACTTTTGACTCGTTAGGAGTCGTAAGCTCTACCTTATATCAAATCGAAGCTAAGAAGATGCTCTACAAATCTATCCTATCCACAAGACCTGTTTTCAAAATAATTTTTACGAAAATGCCTTAAACTTTCTGCCTAAAATCAACCATACCAAAATCACACTAACGCTCGTTTCCAAACCCATTTATCATCACTAAACATCATCCTAAGCATCCCTAATCACAACCAAACAACATTTTCAGTCCTAAACCCCTATTGATCATCAACCTCATAGAATCAAAATCCTAAAAACAAGCATGCAAGTAAATGTATCCATCTAAAACATCTTCAAACATAAGATTGAACACAAAATCAAGCTCAAAACATGAACCACCATGATCCCCAAACACCCCCCATTGAGCCGTGGGGTATGGGTGATCAAAACCCACCAACCAAATTGATTTTGGTTGATTTGTTTGGTGTTCTAGCATCCTTTTAGCATGAATTAAACATGCAAATGCCCAATTAACATCAAAAACGAATTTGAAAAATCTTGAAATTTTTGGAAGAATTTTTGTTAATGCATGTGTGAAATGATCATGGATTAACACTCACTAGATGATTTTAGAAGGTGGTCTTTGATTAGAATTGATCAAAACTAAAAAAAAATGGTGTGGTGGTGGTTTGGGGTTTTGGCCGTCGGCCTAAGAACACAAGGGAGGGGGTGTTTGATTTTTTTTTTTGTAAAGTGTTTAGTGTGTGTGGTGTTTGTCCCCTTTTGTGAAATGGGAAGGACCTAAGTGCAATTTTTACATTCTTTTGGCCTTAAGCAAAAACGACACCAAAACTTTGCCGGATTGACTCACTAGTCATTTTAGGAAATTTTACGGGAGTCGGGAATCGTCCCAAACACTCCAAAATACTTTTGGGATACTTTAAATGTACCCGGAAAGCAATAAAACTCACCCGACTCGACTTAACACGAACCGTAAGTAAAATTCTCGAAAAATTACATTATCGATAAAACGTCAATAATTATAGAAATTTGGGCATCCATCGGGATCGTATTCGTCATCGTCCTTCTTAAATCGTCAATCGTCAAAATTATAACCTCGAACATCGGATTCAACCAAAATACTAAAATATATAGCAATTAAAATTTATTAAAAATTTCAAAAATTAGCGTAATTTAGGGTAATGTTAGTGACCTCGGTTCTAGGGTATCACATGAATCAATGAAGTGGGTTGAAGATTTCTAGAGAGAGAAAGTTAGTGAGAGAAAGTATGTGTTTTATTCAAATGATAAAGTGAAAATGATCAACAACCAACCCCTTTCCATGGTGGAAAGGGGTATTTATATCCAAGCCACTAACGGGCTTGGGCCGACCCATGACAAACCCATGGGTCGGTTTCTTACTTAACTAAATAAGCAAATATTAACTACGAGCTATACAACATTAATAATATTGTGGAGTGACCGATACTTCTAATATACGTTAAAAACGTATTTCTAACAATCTCCCCCTAAGGGAGGTCACTCCACGTTACACAGTTCTAAACCTAGTATACTATACTAAGTTTTCGTTCTTCAGCTCGTAGTCTTTTCTTCTTTTCTTTTTGTTGTGAATATGTTGATTTGATCTTTTAGGCTTTGGCTTGAGAGCATTGTTCTTTTGACCAATCACGTGCGATCTTTGCCTTCTTGGAATCTCGCCTCCTCGTGACTCCATGTTCCACACACTTATGTCTTTTGTTGAATTCTCGAAAACTTCAGAATTTGGTACAGCGGAAGACTTCATTTTGTACTTTCTTGAATTTTGCTAAACTTTGATGCAGAAAAACATAAGCATGTGGGAACGACTTCAGCTGGTACACCGCAACGCCACCGTCTTCGCAGCAACATGATAAGACACGAATGAAATGGCTTAGAACATTTCATTCTAAATCGGTAGCGTTTTACCTCCGGTCGGTGAAGACCGTTGGACGATATTAGATATCGTACCTGTGACGGATAGTTTCAATTAAGTAACTTCCTGACAGGATTTCGCGGGTAAACCCGTTCTCTTTATTCGACGATCACTAAGCTTGACTGCGAACATAAAGAGTGAATCACTTGGATAAATTATCCTTGTGATTGAAGCCGTCAATTCATGAAGCCTGGAACAAGTGAATTTCAATTAAGATTTTCACCATCGTTGCTTTCCAGTTATCACGAGCTTAATTCATAAAGAATCTTGCACGTCACCTACCAAGTGCTGTTTGATGTTAACACTAGAAGGATTTCCACTCGTCACTGTGAACACTAAAGAGTGTCACTCTGAGTGTTCTGGCAAGATCATATGATAATGCGAAGAGGCCTTGAACGAGTTTAAGTTCAATTAAGAATTAAACTACTGTTTCTTTCCAGTTTTTCACAAGATTGGTTCTTAAAGAACCGCACGTGCAACCTACCATGAGCTTGTTTGATGTTGGCTCAAGCAGGATTTTCATCTTCATCGTAATACTTGCGTATTACTCGGATGTTCTGGCAATATTACAAGAATACTGCGTAGGACTCATAAAAAATCTCTTACTTTTCACAGTGTGTGAGAAAGCAAGGAATAAATGGAAAGTGTCCTAATGAGACTTTTGATGATCTTGTGGCTCTAGACTCGATAGTGCGTTTTGATTTAGAGAGCGATGGCTGGAGAGGAGTGCCACCTTTTCAATATCAGTCTATTCGGAGTGAATAAACCAATAGATAACGTGTTGATCTCCGTGTGTTTAAAACAAATACCTTTTGAGAGATATTTGAGTTAGCTGGGAAGGGTTGTGCATTGCATCACTGGGTCCATGATGTCTTTCTTCAATATCGAGAATCATTAACAAATGATCTCAATAGCATATGTATTGACCCGGTTTCTGCCTAAAGTTGTAAGGAGGGCTTCTTTCTTTACACCCTTTATCATTACATTTCTTTTTCATTCTTCTACCCCTTCAGTACTTACCAATACATCATCACTAGCACCTTGTTGTGATTGTTCTAGTGCTAGCATCAGTAATTAGTCGGTACTCAGCTACGTTCACAATCTTTCTCCATCTTTCCTAGGACATCTAATTCTATCTAGGGAATTGTCCTTGGGAAGATTCCATCGGCTCTGATGAATCATTGGACTAAAACCTATTCCTACCACCCTTTTGTCACCACATCCGTCGTGAATAAAGCATGTTTTGGGAAAGTATAGTCACCATGAAAAATCCTTGAAAATCACTTAAGGTACTTGTGATATTGAAATCAAGAGTTTTGTACCTTAAGTGTTTTGTTCATCAAAAACGCTCCCCCTTAACATGTGCTTTACACATATTAAGTTGGATTATCATTAAGTCTTTTTCATCTTTTAGCCGAGTATCATTTAAGTCTCCTTAATCCCATTTTCTCCCCTTATCCAAAATGTTAACCATTAATATTTGGGATATTGAATGGATTAACCGGTCTTTGGGTAAAAATGAAATCAATGTTTAGCCATAGAACATAGTAATGCTCCCCCTTAAATTAATAAGGGTTAATTGTAGTGCTTTAGTATGATATATTTTGAAAGATTTAGAATGTCGTGAGAAATTCTTGAAAAATTATCATACCTTAACACTACATCAAGCCATAAAAGCACAATATTCACAAAATTTACATATTCACAATTAAAAACCAATATAGAGTAGACCTGAGATGTACGATCCATTAGATGGATCATTGCAGTAACTTGTGATGCACTCCATATGGTCTACCACCAAAGAATCTTTCTAAGCTCCTCATCAATCTACGTTCCCGGAGCTTTTCATCAATCTTCTTGATCACATATTTCGCCATTTGTCGATAACCCGGATGCCAATCCTCAACCATCTCTGGTAAAGACCCACCAGAATTAAGATGCTCCAATTTTCCTCTGACGCATATGAGAGTCCCATCACTGTATTGATAAAGCTCACCTACCCTCATAAACTTCATGATCCCACGACCGTTCAAATAGAAAATCCCGTAACTCGGAACAGTAATGCCGGTATAGGGACATCTTGTGACATGTTGAGGTAGAACTTGATTCATTGGACGGGTCAGGTTAAGCTTCCTTTGGTAGCTTTCAACTCCCAATTGAAGATCTTCAACTCGTTTCTTGATAACAACGCTTCGTGTGAACATACAAAGTGTTGTATTCAAGGCAATGATTTCTTCACGAGTCAGATGGGTAAGTTGATCACGGGTCATCATATGCAACATGTCTTCGATATCTTCAAGGCGAATGATAGAAAAATCTCCCTGCTGTATTGTGTATTCTCTGTCATCCTCCCTCTTTAGACGAATCTCCGTCACATGATAATAGCCATTCTTGGCTTCAGTTTTTAGCCCCAAAATACTTGAGATGCAAATATCGGATTTGACACGACTTCCTGAATTGGCTAAGCAGCAACCTCTGTACGCCCTTCGGACTCGTTCGTCCCAATGTAATGCACCTATAACAGCATACATATCATAATTACGATTTACCTTTGGGACCCAGAGTCGGTTTACCTTTTCCTCGATCCAGGGTATTATCCCCCAATTAGCAGCTTTCAACAAGGTCAGGGAGGTTGCGTACTTGGATGACCCCTTAAGAAGATACTCAAGATCATAGGTGACAAAGAAGTCAAGAGCAATTTTATTATCTTGAGAGGGATCAAGTGGAGGTGGAGCTCTTTCTGACTCATGAAGGCCTTGCCTTTGAACGGTATTGAGAGCTTTCAGAACCTCGTCAGCATAATACTCGTACTCCATGCGGCTTAACCTGGTTTTGGCGTGAATTCTCTTATCCTTTAGCTCTCTCTTCACCAAAGACGGAGTGACCGAAGATTTGAACTCATGAGCCCAAAATGCACACAAGTCTATCAGACTACGGATACAGAGATATAGAACATCTCTATCAGCGTCTGTGATTGGATCATATTTAGCTGCTGCTGTGATCTAGGCTTGTGGCGGTGCAGTTTCATCAATCTCCAATGTATCCGCCCAGTCCCGTGTGCTTGACTCGGGAACAGTAGATTGTGGTTCTGTTTGCAAAGGAGAAGAAACATGAACACTTGCTGGTTCTAATTCAGGCATTTCGGCGGTGTCATGCACAGGCGAGTGTTGTGCAAATGCAGGTTCAGTTACTGATTCTGCAATCACAGGAGCAACAAAAGAACTAACAGGATTAGTGGTAACAGGTATAGAAACAGAAACAGATGTACTGGGAATCGATGACGCAGTAGTAGCATTCACATCATGGCGCCACTTGGTTCGTCTTGATTCCGTAGAGGTGGACTTTTCCTTTCACGCAGCATCTTTCTGAGACTTGGTACCAGACTTGGATGGTGTCTTTGTGCTGGCTACCTTGTCCCCCGTTTCAGGCTGATCATGTTTACCACCATCATCCTCATCATCATCCCCGTTTCTACCCTTATCACTCTCCTCATTTAGATCACCACCATCACCACCATCATCATCATCACCATCCTCATCATCATTACCATCATCATCATCATCTTCTTCTTCTTCTTCTTCTTCTTCTTCTTCTTCTTCTTCACCGTTACCCTCCTCTTGTTCACTATCTTCCTTTTCCTCCTTAGGCAGAATGTGATAAGGTACCACACTTCCAAACATCTTAAACAACCGATCATCCTCCAAGATAGCTTCATTGAGTGATTTGTAGAGTGTCCGCTGAACTTTAGACTTATCAAAAGATCCAACTTCCCTCATGCGAGCTTTGAGGATCTTCTTTAATTCAAAATCCGTTAAGTCATATGCAATTTTGTAGGCGGATTCGGAAGGGTTGGACGACTTAATCATCAAGTTATCAGCCGCGAGTTTCTTCATCTCATCACGCAATTTTGGCATACGGGACTCAACAGATTCTTTCACTCTCTCTACAATAGAAGCTTCAAGTGTTTCTTTCTGCTCCTTATATTTATCCTTCATAGCTCGAAGTCTCGTGATTCGTGCTGCATACTTATCAGCTTCAGCCTGTTTGACCTGAGCAAGTTCTTCTGCATGAGCTTTACACGTCAACTCCATCTCTGCAGTGAACTTAGCTATCATCTCTTCTTGGGCTTTCTTGGATGCCTCTTCACTTTGCACTCGTCTAAGTAGCTCTTCGCGAAGATTATCCATCTCTTTTCTTTGACTATCCGTGTGTTTATCCAACATGTCTGCCATTACGAATGCAGCCATTGAAGATGGTAAAGAGCTACTCTGAGTTGGTTGAAGAGGCTCGGTTGTGATCACGGTACTAAGGATGGAAGTTGTTGGAGGTGGAAGGAATGGTGTTGGCGCCGGTCGGGTTGGTAAAGGCTGGATTGGTGGAGGTTGAGTTACGAGAGGCTGTGTAGGTACACTGATTGTTGTAGCACCAGACTCCTTCTCAACACTTGCTGTAACAGCAATGGATGTCTCCTTCGAAGTAGAGTATCGTTCGGGTGATCCAAACTCATTAATATCATCTGGCTCCTCGTATTCTTCTTCAAAATCCATCTGTGCACCCGAACCACTACCGCCCGTGTCTCTCCTACTCTTTTCGATAGCCATCTTCATTAACTTTTTCTCAGTCTTTCGAGTTTGCTCAGGAGTAGGATCGACATCAATATCTTCTTCATCGTGAAGAACAAGCTCGTCAGCCGTGCTCTTACCTTTCTTAGCTACGGTCTTTGTCTTCTTGGTTTTAGGTTCAGGTAAAGCTGTTTGCTTGCGTTTACCTTTACTCTTAACCGTGGTAGACGAGTCTTCTCCTGCTTGAATGCTTGCTCGTTGATTCTCGATTTCTCGTAGAAAGTTCTTGTAAGCAGCAGAAGCGATAATCTCATCTGTCAGGAGATAACTGGGAATAGGACCAGGGATAACAATATTGGAGTGAGTTTCTTGCCTTAAGTCCACCAAATCATCAGCATCCATTGTGTGGTGATGGCTACCTGCACGCTTATCAATAGATGCATCGTTTTCCATAAAGTAATGTATGATTAGCTTAATGAACCTAGGGTACTGGTAACCTTTAACCTTACCCTTCGTGTTTGTGAAGAGTTGAAAAATAAACTCTTCCCACAGCAATGATGCATAATCAATACCCATACCTTTAAACATACCATAGAACATCTTGATGATTGGCGGACGCACAACATCATACCCAGTCGTTTTGGGTGTGAGACAACGGCTGAGAATACCAAAAATCGCTCTCCAAGGTTGACCCACTTTGGCTGTGGTAAACTCGGACACTATTCGTATGTCCGCACATCCAATATCAGAGAACATCTCCATGAGCTCATTCTTGGTCGGGCTCATTGAGAATGATAATCCTTTGGGTGCCTCCCGAAAACCAAAGATCTTGCGGAAGTCTGACACGGTGAGAGTTTGTTGCTTGTTGTCCAGGAAGAATGTGATCTTATTTGACGTCTTCTCTTTGGTTGCCCAGAATTCGTACATGTAGTCGAAGGGTACCGAAGCACTATTCCTTAGCGCATTCTTGAGGTAAGAATTGTCAAGAATGGCTGAACCTACCTTGAATCCATTATGAGTGGAATGAGAGACCTCTTTAAACCGGTAGTTGTTTGGAATGAACTTGAGGGTTTTGGCCTCGGCAATGGCTGCTGCTCTAGCGTCTTGTATTTGTTGCATAGTTGGGTTAGTCATTGTTTCTGCTTAAGATAAAACATAAAAAATTGATACATACAGATATGAATATCATGATGAATTTATACTTAAGCATTATACAAATGACATAATCCCTTAGACTTTTAAAACACTCAAACATCCTTCATTCGGAATAAACAAGTCTATCCGGAATAAACAAGGCTATCCGGAATAAACAAGTCTATCCGGAATAAACAAGTCTATCTGGAATAAACAAGTCTATCCGGAATAAACAAGTCTATCCGGAATAAACAAGTCTATCCGGAATAAACAAGTCTATCCGGAATAAACAAGTCTATTCGGAATAAGTATTCTATGCGGAATAACATGCCTATTCGGAATAATCTTTCTATGCGGAATAACATGCCTACCCGGAATAATCATTCTATGCGGAATAACATGCCTACCCGGAATAATCATTCTATGCGGAATAACATGTTCATGCGGAATAATCATTCTATGCGGAATAACATGTCTACTCGGAATAATCATTCTATGCGGAATAACATGCCTACCCGGAATAATCATTCTATGCGGAATAACATGTCTACTCGGAATAATCATTCTATGCGGAATAACATGTCTATTCGGAATAACCCTTCTATGCGGAATAACATGTCTATTCGGAATACTCTTAGAAACAATTCATTTACCCGGAATAACCTAATCACACATTTTGATCGTTTAATCTAGGCTTAGATGTTCGTTTTAATCAATCTAAAGGCCACCAATCTTATCCTTGTCCTATTCCGCGTGAAACCCAGGCAAACCTCCAAATCAATTATCCCTAATTAAGCAGAAACCCTAATTGGATTTAACCTAATTAAAATGAGTTAATTAATTTGATTTAAATGAATAATTAAGCGAATTAACTGATGATTGTACCTTAGGAATGAATGAGATGGATTAGACGAGGGTGTGATAGCTTGTGTGAGTGTGTTAATGGCGGAGAGAAGAGAACCAGAGAGAAGAAGATAGAAAAAAGAAAAAGAAAACGGGGGAGGAGATTTGACTAGGTCAAACTTTTCACGAGATTTACCCCTTGTCATATTTAACCCCTACAGTTTTCACTTTTACTTTTTATTCCTTGTCTTTTCATTTTTCTTTTCTAGTCTCCCTAACCATCGACAAACTTAGCCAACTTAACCTATCTTAGCTAAACTATTCACGACAATCCCACAAACAAATACAAAACGAATGTCGAAAGAATTCCAGCCATTAACCATTGAGCTAATTAATTTTCCTCGAAAACGTTTGAAGACCTTTTTGATGACGAAGACGATTTAACATTTTCTCCCCCTTAAACGATGACCCATTTTCTATTTAAAGAGTTGTAGTCATTGTTTAACGAGGCACATGATGATGAAAACATTTGTCAACTGATGTTTTGAAAAGATTGATTCGTGGTGACAATAAGATTTCTCTTATTTAGACAAATTAATGCACTGAGACGTACACTAACTCGTGTTAGACCAAGTTATAAAGTAAACTTGATCCCTTTGCATGATTTGGCTTGTAAATCATGCCCGAGAAAATTAATTCCCGTTGTGAGTCAACGTTTTCCAAGGAAATACGTGACTTTAATACGAAAAACGGGTTGTAGTCTGAAATAACTACAAGCCATTATGGGCATGTTTTAAAAATGTACAACTTTTATACGGACTCTATTTATGGCGCCGTGTCAATATTGATCGACATTTCTAAAGCCGTAAATATTACCGTACTAAAAGACATGCCCGATTTAAAAACGAAAAATATTTTTTTTTGGATTTTCTTGATTTTATAATTTTTATGGTTTTTCTAGGTTTTATATTTTTTATGGTTTTTCTTGGTTTTATATTTTTTTATGGTTTTTCTTGGTTTTATATTTTTTATGGTTTTTCTTGATTTTATATTTTTGTATTTTTCTTTTTGTGGTTTATATATATATACGATAATATACATGATCACGAACAAAGGATACGCATGAATAGTTTACCACCACTATTCTGCTGATTCTTCTGCCAACTCTTTGAGAGTCGCTGGAGAGAAGGATTTCATGCCAAGCTTTTTGATCAAAAACTCGATTCGTCCTCGATCCAAGGCTTTGGTGAACATATCTGCCAGCTGATACTCAGTGGTGACAAAATACAGCTCGATCACTCCGTTCTCCACCTGCTCTTTAATGAAATGGTAGCGAATGTCGATGTGCTTAGCCCGGGAGTGTTGAACATAGTTGCAGCAAAGGGCAATGTCGCTCTTGTTGTCAAAATACATCGAGATTTTGTTAAATCCAAGACCGTAGTTAGTTAGTTGTGATCTCATCCAAAGGACTTGAGCACAACAACCGGACATGGCAATGTATTCAGCCTCTGTGCTAGAAATGGCAGCGCTTTTCTGCCTTTTTGAAGACCAACTAATCAATCTGTCTCCAAGGAGTTGCACAGACCCAGAAGTGCTACGCCTCGTGTCTTGACACCCAGCATGATCAGCATCTGCGTATGATATTAAAGCAATAGAGGAATCTTTCTGATACCATAGACCACGATTAAGTGTTCCTTTGAGATACCGAAAAATCCTTTTAACAACATTTAGGTGCTTTTCGGTAGGCCGAGCCTGATACCGGGCACACATGCATACGGCAAATTGCAAATCAGGCCTGCTAGCAGTCAGATAGAGAAGGGTGCCGATCATCCCACGGTAGAGTTTTGGATCGACAATAGTCCCATTCCTATCTTCATCTAACTTGGATTTCTCCACCATTGGAGTGTCCACGGGGTCACAATTTTCAAAGTTATATTTCTTTAAAGATTCTAGAGCATATTTGGATTGATTAATAAAGATGCCTCTGGGATTCTGAGAAATTTGTAATCCTAAGAAAAATGAAAATTTTCCCATCATTGACATCTGAAAGCGTGTGGACATTATGTTCTCAAAGCGATTTGACAATTCTATGTTAGAGGCAGCAAATATTATATCATCAACATAAATTTGTACCAGTATCATATTGTTGTCCTCCTTGAGAGTGAATAGAGTGGGGTCCACTTTGCCTTTGGAGAAGCCTTCCGAAATGAGATATGTTGAAAGGAGATCATACCACGCGCGTGGAGCTTGTTTCAACCCATAGAGAGCCTTCTTAAGCTTGTACACATGATTAGGAAACTCCGTGCTAACGAACCCATCCGGCTGACTAACATAGACTTCTTCCCTTAGTTCACCATTCAAAAATGCCGTCTTCACATCCATTTGATAGACGATCATGTTCATATGAGCAGCATACGCAAGGAATAGTCTAATAGCCTCCAATCTTGCAACAGGAGCAAAAGATTCTTCAAAGTCGATACCCAAGGCTTGTTTGTATCCTCTAGCAACCAATCTAGCCTTATTCTTCAAGACTGCACCCATCTCATCGAGTTTAACCTTATAAACCCACAACAAAGTAAGGATGTTAACCTTGTCAGGGAGAGGGACTAATTCCCATACTTCAAGTCTTTGGAATTCATTTTGTTCCTCTTGCATGGCTTCAATCCAAGATGATTGAGTCATAGCATGTTGCCAGTTTTTAGGTTCAACTTCGGAGAGAAATGCATCAAAATAGCAATAGAGTGCACTCTCTTGTAATTGATGGCGTGTCGAAACTGGTCGATCGAGACTTCCAATAACATTTCTAATTGGGTGGTCTTTTGTCCATTTGGTGCTGTGATTTTCAATCCGAGGTGGTCTGGAGTGAACGATTGAAGGAGCTTCTTCTGAGGTAGACGCGGCTGAAGGGTTTTCAGGTATCGGTATACCGAAGAAAGGAAGCTCTTGTAAGTGAGCATATTCTAAATCGTGATCAATAGAATCCTCTTCAACATCATTAGGCACAAGTAAGGGTGACGATTCAGGTGTAGTTTGAGAATTACTTGGTAGAGGTGCATCCGGTTCAATGTTAATTGAAGATGCATTTGATAAAGCTTCATTAGCTTGAGCAACAACTTCAGGGATTGGAGCTATCACTACAGGTGCTGGAACTTCATCATTTGGGGGATCAAAGAATTCATCAAACAATGGTTGAAATAGTTTATCCCACTCGGGCCTTGTAGGTGGTAAAAATGATGTAGAAGTAGGATTATTGGGAACTAATCCGGAACTAATAGCACCGGTTCCCATTTCGTGAAGCGCGGGTTCAGAGCTGCGTTGCTCAGAAGCCATCGCTGTCAGCTCATCAAAATCTGCGTCCATAGTTTCTACAATCTTACCAAGATGACGGTTGTAAATTCGGTATGCTTTCTTGGAGGGTGAGTAACCAATTAAAATACCTATATCGGCTTTTGGTTGAAGTTTGCCCAAGTTCTCACTATTAATTTTTGGATAACAAAGAGCACCAAACACATGAAAAAATGAAACATCGGGTTTACGATCATGTAGAAGCTCGTAAGGCGTTTTTCCATGGCGTTTCTAAATGATAGAACGGTTTTGGGTGAAACATGCAGTAGATATAGCTTCTGCCCACAAGAATAACGGAGCGTTCGTATAAATCAGCATAGTCCTAGCAGCTTCCATAAGCGTACGATTCCGTCTTTCAACGACACCGTTTTGTTGTGGAGTACGTGCAGCGGATGTTTCATGTGAAATACCAACTTCTTCATAGTAATCACGAAGAGTCTGGTTGACGAACTCTGTTCCATTATCTGTACGAATACGGCGGACAGTAGTATTTAAACGTACCTGAATGAATTTCAGAAAAGTGATGATAGCCCTCGGTGCTTCATCCTTTGTACGTAGAAATCTAACCCATGTAAACCTGGAGAAATCATCCACAATAACAAGAATGAATTTCTTACCGCTCACACTTTCGGTTCGCATTGGCCCACAAAGATTCATATGCAAAAGATGAAGTTTTTCTTGATTGGTGTCTTCAGCTTTGGACTTGTATGATTTCTTGGTGCTTTTCCCCCTTGAACACGCGGAACATAAATGGTCCTTGTGAAATTTGAGCTTTGGAAGACCACGAACTAATTCGTTTTTAGCCAAATGATTAATAGCATCAAAGTTGAGATGAGATAATCTGTGAAGCCATAACCATGACTTGGTCTTAGATGCTTTGGAGAGAAGACATACTGGAGAGGCGGCCATCATGTCTTGTAGGGACAACGTATAAAGATTTGCACCACGAGATCCCTTCAACAAGTCTTTTCCTTCCAAGTTGCGGATGAAACAAGTATGTTGTCGAAAAGCAACCTCTAGGTTGGAATCACAAAACTGTCCTACTGAAAATAAATTATGACCAAGACCTTCTACATAGTATACCCTTGAAATCGTAACGTTTCCAATCTGATATTCACCATACCTCATTATCTTTGCAATATGATCATTACCGAATTTAACCGTTCCAAGAAACTTGCTGACGAAATTTCGGAGCATCGAGCGATCTCCGGTCATATGCTTTGAGCAACCGGAGTCCAAATACCAGAGGATGATTTGGACCACCTGAAAATATCACCAGACGAGGACAATGTATAGGTTTCGGAATCTGAATGTTCCTTGATATTAGCAAGTACAGATTTAATGATCTTAGATTTGCTAAATTTAGGTTTCTTAGATTTCCTAGCCTTCTTCCTAGTTGGTGGTGTAGATTCAAATTGCCGTAAATCCTGAGGTATTTCTTCACTAATAGGCACTATAGTGGGGGCTGACCTAATTAAAGGGCGCGGTTTCCATATTGTAGTGCTAGTGTGCCTAACTAAAGGACGCTGAGACCTAACCTCAATGGATGCATTCCTAGTTAAAGGGCACATTTTTCCATCTAATGTAAAGGTCCTACCAGTGGGACGCCATTGCCATCCAACTTGGGTACGAGTTCTCCCAGTTGGCTTCCATTCAAGATCATTCCTAATAGCATTCATTTCATTCACATGATCAATAAGACACAAATCATGACGTTGAGAAAACATGCATTCATTACAATTCCAACATTTCAAATTAGAATCCACAAATGGTTTAGGCTTCTGCACAGGCGCAGAGCTTTTAGTCTTAACATGATTCTTTTTATTTAAATCTGAACTGATATTCCTAGTGTGAGCTTCTACTTTCTTCTTGATGGTACTACTAGTGGAGGGCTTGATCTTATCTTTCTTGAGTGGCGATCCTTTAGCCTTAGTAGACTCTTTTAATCCTGTAGAAGGCAAAGTGGGAAAATTAGCAACAGATTTTAAAGGTGCCTTACTTGATGGTGCCAATGACGGTTTTGCTCCTGGGGTCTTATTGAATGGAGTTACAGCAATGGGTCGATTAGTGAGTAGTGAAGAACCCGGTTTTCCTATGTATTGCAAATATGCTAAGCAATATTGAACACGCTTAATATATTCATGAGCTGAATAATAGTAACTGCTTGAGGGATCTAACACATACAAGTCATCTAAAATATCCCTAACAAGATCTACATGCTTAATTGCATTCCTCATATAATCATCGTAGGTAACCAGGTTTTTCTTATGGAGCGGGTTCTTATAGAGCACTACTGAATTGGTTGTTGGAGCACTAGAGGACGATGCAGAGTTGGTAGCTAAGTTATTAACAACTTCTTGTCGGGTGAGAAAAAGTGTCTCCTTTAACTCGGCCAAAACCATGTTTTTGTCAATGAGCTGGATGTTTAAGTCAGAGATTTCCTCACACTTTTGGTTCAGTTGTTCAACATAAGATTGTTGCTGTGCTGCATTAAAAGCTAAGCGTTCTTCTATTGAACCATAAAGAGCGGATAGTCCCTGTCTTGCCCGATCCATCTCCCCTAGAATAGACGAAAGTCTAATTTCTAAGTCCTGGTTTTTAGACTCTGCAGCCTCTAGTTCCAATTTTAGCGTTTCATTTGATGACACATCTCTCTTTAATCTCATAATCTCTTCCTCTAATGCCTTAACTATCTCAATCATCTTGTCACTCGTCTCAACACTGTTTTCACAACCATTTGTTATCAAAAGATCCTCATTTTGAGTTTGTTGTTTTAATTCTAAAGATATACAATGTTGTTCAAGTTGATTAAAGCGTTTTGTAAGTAAGTTGTAAGAATCTTGAAGCTTTAAAAATTCAGCATTAGATTCGTGACAAGAATGATTATCTACCTCATTTACAGTATCAGCAATATTTACAGAGAGATCACACACATCATCACATATATTCACAGCATCACATTTAATCATAGCGGATGTAAGCTCATTTGAATAATTAACATTCACAGTAGTAAGCACATCACACGAAATTACTTGGGACAAGAATCGGTCATATTCGGATAAAATTTTTTCCTTTTCAATTAATTGTAGTTCGTAAGCGGTTTCCATTTCATAAAACACTTTTTGAACTTCTGCAATTTCAAACTCGAGATTTTCCGAAAGAGATGCAAAACTTCCTTTTAGACTTTCGATAAACGGATTGATCTCATTCTTAAACACCTCGTTCATGTGTTCGAAAGCCCATTCTCCGGCGTTTAGGCCATTTGAAGTCGTACATTCCAGAATGACCTTGTCAAAACTAGCAAAGTATTGATTAATCTCTTGCAAGTTTAACCATACAGTGCTAACAGGTGGAAGATCCTTTGGAATTTCCTTAGGTCCTTCCATTTTGACAAGTGTAGGAAGTGTACTAGGGTTTTCTTCATTTAACATGTAGGTTGGTGTTGTGATGAGATCTTTATCCATATGGAAGCGAATTCTAAAGTCCGTTTTTGCAAGCTCCTGATTCATTTTAAAATAATCACACTGGGGATATTTTGCAAAGTTGTATGACCGATTCTCATCAACTAGATCCTTATTTGTGCGATCCTCGAAAATAACAATCGGGTCTAAGACCAATCCTAATTGGGTTGCATTATAAAGTCTTGGACTATGGATAAAAGCTTGTTTTGCATACCGTGGGTTAGGGGGAAGGCCTTTTTGACGCGATAAGTTAAACTCTCTAAACGATGCGTCAAATAAGTGCACTAGTTGAGAGGCAGCGTATTGTCTTAAAAGCAAATAATCTAAACTTCTAATCTTATTAGCCGCATTAATTTCCATTTCATTCTTTTTAGACTCGAGTAATTCAAAATCCGTTTGAAGTTTGTGAAAATTAGTGACCACTAACTCTTTTTCTTTAAGTTCGTTAGAAAGATCTGCTCTGAAGGTTTCAATTTCTTGCAAATGACCCATTTGTTTGTTTCGAAAATGATCATATTCGGGATTTGTTAGAACATTGGACGAAGGAACTAATTCCAAAGTTTGAACTTTTTCGTTGCACAAAGCAAGCTCAGCAGACAAATTCTTATTCTTAGCTAGGGTTTCTAAGAGTGCAATATTCATTTGGCTAAGTAATGTAGCAGGAACCATGACCAAATCTTGTTGAGCAGGAGTATGCGTATGTGAAATGGCTCCCGGTTGTGATTCACTCAAAGTCTGGGGACTCACATTGATATTGCTATCATTGATTGTCTCCTCATTTGAAAGACTCACCACCGAAGACTCATTTGGATCAGCACTCTCTTGCCCAACTTGATGTGGTTGAATACTAGTATCAGTGGTATTAGTAAGTACCTCAGATATTTTATCTGGCCCAAAGCTAGAGATAGTTGCCATAAGAGCTGCCTGAGCAGATTGAAGATCATCACAGTCTGAATCCTAAGCATCCAGATCATCTGCTTGGTATGCTGCATTTTGTGTAGTGACAACTTCTTGTTCAGCAATCCCTGGATCAGCAAGAAATGCAAGCTCCTCTTCATTAAGTTCATGTCCTTGTGCCTGAGCGTTTACCAAATAAATCTTCTCTGCAAACCATTGACCATCCCTTCTCCACTTGGGTTTTGTGCAATCCTTGGACATGTGACCTTCTTCTTACAGTTGTAGCATGTTATCATTCTCAACTTGCCTGTGGAATTAGCCCGTGGAGGAGTGTTGACCATTGGAGCAGGATTGACCGTGCGTACATTGGTGGTTGATGTAGTGGGTCTCCCCTGATAAGGTTGAATAGGTTGAACCATTACCCTGCCATTCTCAATAGTAGCTTGTTGTCGAGAATTGGATGAATTCCTCAGCTGATTGTTAGTAGGAGTTTGTCCTCTAAATCCTCGTTTGCTCAATGTCCTTGTGAGATAAGCAGACATAGTGGCTAACACTTCAACTAGGTCGGTTCCTTGTTTGAATTCAGGAATGGGGACTTCATCATTATCATAATACATTGCTTGGTCTTGTTGAGCTGCATAAGCACTAGAAGGAATACTCATGTGGTCAGAGTAGCTTGATGGATATGCTGCATTTTCTTGATAAGAAGAATATGATGACTGAGCATAAGGTGCAATGCTTGCTGGTGAATATGGGTGAGGTTGTGAGGCATATTGTGATGCTTGTGGTTCTCTCTGAGACGAAGGTGCATTAAACCGATATTGTTGCTGATGTGAGGTGGGTGGTTGCGGTAGAATCGAATATTGGGGGAAACTTGGAGTCAGGTACGGTGATGGATGATAAGCTTGGTATCCCATGATATAAGGAGTGTTGTTATATGACAAGCTTGGTTGATTAGCCATCAATGCTAGTAAATCAGGGTACATACCTCGAGGTGAACGGTGCATGATCACGTGTTTCTCATGCTGCTGAAGAAAAGCATAGAGTTGATCTAAATTGCACTTATGCAAATCCCTGGTTAACTTAACATCGGTAATATACTCACCCCATTCAGCTTGAGGTAAAGTATTCAAAAACTTGGTGTTAACCTGGAATGGAGCAATCACGAGATTGTATACATTCAAATCATTCATTAGAGTAGTGAATCTGAAGTAGTAGTCGTGAAGCGTTTCCCCTGGGCTGTATGTGAACCTATCAAACAGATCATACAACTGACATTCCCGTTCCTGTTTTGTAAGAGACGTACCTTGTAGCAAAACCTTTAGACGTTCCCATAAATCCTTTGCAACCGTATATTGACTCACCATTCGATAAATGTCATGTGGAAGAGCTTGGAGAATGGTTTGAAGAGCCTTTTCGTCTGCATCAGCAATAAGTTGTTGAGCTGGTGTAAGTTCTTCAAATTCCCGTGGTCGAGTCACATTGTTAACAACGATGGTACCATAATCAAGTGGACCATTTAGAATTGACTTAACCATAAGCCTCCCATATGTCGGTTTTCCCTTAATGTATGACATCATACGGCCTTGCCATGCTTCAAAGACTTCTTTAATGAGCATTGGAGGGCGATTATTCGTTCCCGTAATGACGGAAATGTCCGTAAGTGATGTCATTTGAGGCATTAATGAATTCGGATTCATTTTGATCACTTTAAAGAAACAAAGATTATCGGTTGATCGAGCAGTGAAGTAAGGTTATGAATTGTGTTGTGTTGTTGAAGTAAAGAGTGTGTAAGAAGCCAAGATTAAATCCACTAAAAATCGTCAAGATTAAATCCACTAAAAATCGTCGAAAAACTCGTAAAATACCCCTGATCTTGCTTATCCGGAATAACCCTATTCGGAATAAACCTTATGCGGAATAATCCCCTATTCGGAATAATCCCCTATTCGGAATAATCCCCTATCCGGAATAATCCCTATATGGAATATCCTATCCGGAATATCCTATCCGGAATATCCTATCCGAAATATCCTATCCGGAATATCCTATCCGGAATATCCTATCCGGAATCTCCTATCCGGAATAATCTCCTATCCGGAATAATCTCCTATCCGGAATAATCTCCTATCCGGAATAATCTCTTATCCGGAATAATCTCTTATCCGGAATAATCTCATATTCAGAATGTGTGGCTATTCGGAATGGTTGGCTATTCGGAATGGTTGGCTATTCGGAATGGTTGGCTATTCGGAATGGTTGGCTATTCGGAATGGTTGGCTATTCGGAATGGTTGGCTATTCGGAATGGTTGGCTATTCGGAATGGTTGGCTATTCGGAATGTTTGGCTATACGGAATGTTTGGCTATACGGAATGTTTGGCTATTCGGAATAAACCTGGAAAAAACACTTCGAGACCAAGTAAACCAACCTTTGAACGATTTTAAACCCGATTTTTGATCAAAAACCACAAAAAAAGTTTTGTGATTTCTACCAAAATAAGCTAAGCCCAACACTTATCTACTAATCCCAACAACAAAAACACCAAAAATTACAAGATTCAAGGTTGATTTTCCTAAAAAATCACTAATACACTAAAGAACTAAAAAACAACACTAATCCTTACCTTAAATCACCCCATGGCTCTGATACCAATTGATGAATATTGATAATCTTATGAATCAATGAAGTGGGTTGAAGATTTCTAGAGAGAGAAAGTTAGTGAGAGAAAGTATGTGTTTTATTCAAATGATAAAGTGAAAATGATCAACAACCAACCCCTTTCCATGGTGGAAAGGGGTATTTATATCCAAGCCACTAACGGGCTTGGGCCGACCCATGACAAGCCCATGGGTCGGTTTCTTACTTAACTAAATAAGCAAATATTAACTACGAGTTATACAACATTAATAATATTGTGGAGTGACCGATACTTCTAATATACGTTAAAAACGTATTTCTAGCAGGTGTGCACGATTTTTGCTTGACTCTGCTTTATCTGACCCTATGTAACAAAATACAATGGTGGGTATAAAAGGAAATGGAACAGCCGTCGGATGTTGTCTGATTTCAGGTTATGTTGACCAACACCAAAGCTGGATAAGGTCACTATTTCCTTCATTGTGCAAAGTACTTTCCTATTACTTCTGGCAGTTTTTTATTATCTGCTTCGTCTTACCTCAAACTTTGTAGGGTTTGTGACAGATGGGTTAGCGTAGTCTTTTTCACTTGGATCATTGCCCCCGACCTTTTATTGCTTCTTGGCAGTCAGGTTTGGTGCGATCTGTTTTTTGTCAGTTATTTGTTACGCTATGATGACCAATGGCAGACCCACACAAGGTTAAGGCCACCCGCATCTTGACGGGACGGCCTGTTACGGTTGCGGCCATGACGGGTGTGCCCGCTTTTTCCTTAAGTGTGCCTTATCTGAGCCCATATAATAAACTACCGTATACATGTTGTATTTCTGTTAACCATGATCGTTGCCCCTGTTTTTTTGTGGGTTGGTGACGGTAACATATGCATGTTGTGAGGCTTATGAACAGTAGCGATTATTTTCATGACCGTTGTCCCCATTTTTTGATGGGTTGGTGACCAATCGTAGACCCGAAAAAGGTTGATGTCACTCGTATCTTGGCAGGACAGCTTGTTACGGATTCAGCCATGGCGGGTGTGCATGTTTTTTTCCCTTGATTTTGCTTTTTCTGAGCCTGCTATAACTTATATACGTTTATCGTATACATGTTGTATTTTCTGTTGACCATGATTGCTGCCCCAATTTTTTGTAGGTTGGTTACAGGAACATATTATAACTTATAATAGTTTATGAAAAGCATGTTGTGAGGCTTCGATTATTTTATAGCTTTCCAATTTTTTTTATTCTTACTTCTCTTAATATGTGGCTTCTACCGAACCTACCCATTACTAATTTGGCTATGTTGGTTTCCTTGTACATTTGGAACTGGGTTTTAGTGAGACTTAGCCACATATTTTTTTTGGGAGTAAATGACAATTCTTTATAACGGAGGTGATGATAATATTGGATCATTCCAATGTAAAATCGAATGGAACGGATTTTGTGTCACCTAGCGGGGCAAAGTTTTCATAATTGCAGCCACGGTGATCCTATCTTCATATCCGGTCGGTTATTTATCTAAGTCTTTTAGTGGATACTCCAAAAATCGAAATCCACAGCAGAGAAACGCGAGTAAACCTAACTTATTTTTCATGTTTGTTAATTTACTGTCATACCCTTTTAATAATAGCAAAAAAAAAGTTGTAAAAATAAAGTTGCTTGTGTTATTAAGCTTGACTTAGTTTTTATTTGTTTCACTTTACTCATTCATCTTAAAAATAGGATATAAATATTGAAAAAAACACATGGTGTCTCTCATTTCATTTCACTCTCGCTACCTCCAAAAACTCTAAAAACAAAAGATGTTTTAGTTTCTCTCCTTTATTCTCGCTTTCACGGTTTAACATAAACTTAAGAACACAGTGTTAATCTTCTAACCAACTATAACGCAAATATAATTAAAAATGCGTCTTTTTAAAGAGAATTTTATATATAACCAACAAAATTTTAAAAATTATATATTTTATCAAAATACAGTTTAAAAAAAATAAGTAGTACAGTATATCTATCTACCATAACTAAGTCTCGGCCTTTCCAGGCCCATTACATCCTGAGCCACAATTCGGATTATTGTTAGGCCCACTTGTGCGTATCTATGCACAATCCGTTCACTAAGATGCACTTTCCATCAATTTGCAGACTCTAAGGGACTGTTTAGTTGGAGAAAATTTTTCCACTTTTCTAGAAAAATTTTCATTTGAAAAGTGAAAAATAGAAAACCTGTTTAGCAACATCATTTTTCAATATTTTTCAAAAATTACAAAATTTTCATTTTCTAAATTTATATAGAAAATTAGAAAACTCCATTTTACCCTTTTCTAAATTTTCACCTCATACCCACCATTGTTTTATTTAACCCATTTCAATAACACGTTACTCTATTCAGTATTCACCGTTCATCATCATTTTAACGTTTTCGTCAGTAAATTTATGTTTTCGTCTGTAAATTTACGTTTTCGTCAGAAATTTTACGTTTTCGTCAGTAATTTTACGTCTTCGTCAGTAATTTTACGTTTTTGTCAGAAAATTTACGTTTTCGTCAGAAATTTACGTTTTCGCCAGTAAATTTAGGTTTTCGTCAGAAAATTTACGTTTTCGTCAGAAAATTTACGTTTTCGTCTGTAAATTTACGTTTTCGTCTGTAAATTTACGTCTTCGTTTGTAAATTTACGTTTTCGTCAGAAAATTTACGTTTTCGTCAGTAATTTTACGTTTTCGTCAGAAAATTTACGTTTTTGTCAGAAAATTTACGTTTTCGCCAGTAAATTTACGTTTTCGTCAGAAAATTTACGTTTTCAAATTTACGTTTTCGTCAGAAAATTTACGTTTTCGCCAGTAAATTTAGGTTTTTGTCAGAAAATTTACGTTTTCGTCTGTAAATTTACGTTTACGTCAGAAAATTTACGTTTTCGTCTGTAAATTTTCGTTTTCGTCTGTAAATTTACGTTTTCGTCAGTAATTTTACGTTTTCGTCAAAAAATTTACGTTTTCGTCAGAAAATTTACGTTTTCGCCAGAAAATTTACGTTTTCGTCCGAAAATTTACGTTTTCGTCAGAAAATTTACGTTTTCGTCTGTAAATTTACGTTTTCGTCTGTAAATTTACGTTTTCGTCAGTAATTTTACGTTTTCGTCAGAAAATTTACGTTTTCGTCCGAAAATTTACGTTTTCGTCTTTAATTTACGTTTTCGTCAGTAAATTTACGTTTTCGTCTATAAATTTACTTTTTCGTTAGAAAATTTACGTTTTTATCAAACATTTACGTTTCCGTCAGTACATTTACGTTTTCGGCAGTAAATTTACGTTTTCGTCTGTAAATTTATGTTTTCATCAGTAAATTTACGTTTTCGTCTTTAAATTTACGTTTTCGTCAGTAAATTTAAATTTAAAATCTTATGACGAAAACGTAAATTTACAGACGAAAACGTAAATTTAATTTTTCTGACAAAAAAGTTAATTTACTGACGAAAACGTAAATTTACAGACGAAAACGTATACTTATTGACGAAAACGTAAATTTACTGAAGAAAACGTAAATGTACTGACGGAAACGTAAATTTTTGACGAAAACGTAAATTTTCTGTCGAAAACGTAAATTTACCGACGAAAAAGTAAATTTACACACGAAAAAGTAAATTTTTGACAAAAACGTATATTTACAGACGAAAACGTAAAATTATTGACAAAAACGTAAATTTACTGACGAAAAAGTAAATTTTTGACGAAAACCTAAATTTACTTACGAAAATCTAAATTTACAGACGAGAACGTTAAATTACTGACGAAAACGTAAATTTACTGACGAAAACGTAAATTTACTGAAGAAAACGTAAATTTTTGACGAAAACGTAAATTTACTGACGAAAATTTAAATTTACAGACGAAAACGTAAATTTACTGGCGAAAACGTAAATTTTCTGACAAAAAAGTAATTTTTTGACGAAAACGTAAATTTACTAACGAAAACCTAAATTTACAGACGAGAACGTAAAATTACTGACGAAAACGTTAATTTTCTGACGAAAACCTAAATTTACAGACGAGAACGTAAATTTACAGACGAAAACGTAAATTTACTGGCGAAAATGTAAATTTTCTGACAAAAACGTAAATTTACTGGCGAAAACGTAAATTTTCTGACAAAAAAGTAAATTTTGACGAAAACGTAAATTTGCCGAGAACGTAAAATTACTGACGAGAACGTAAATTTTTTACGAAAACGTAAATTTTCTGACGAAAACCTAAATTTACAGACGAGAACGTAAATTTACAGACGAAAACGTAAATTTACTGACGAAAACGTAAATTTTCTGACGAAAACGAAAATTTTCTGACGAAAACGTAAATTTACTGACGAAAACGTAAATGTTCTGACAAAAAATTAAAGACGAAAACGTAAATTTACTGACGAAAACCTAAATTTACAGACGAGAACGTAAAAATACTGACGAAAACGTAAATTTTTTACGAAAACGTAAATTTTCTGACGAAAACCTAAATTTACAGACGAGAACGTAAATTTACAGACGAAAACGTAAATTTACTGACGAAAACGTAAACTTTCTGACGAAAACGTAAATTTACTGACGAAAACGTGAATTTTCTGACGAAAACGTAAATTTTCTGACGAAAACGTAAATTTAAAGACGTAAACGTAAATTTACTGGCGAAAACGTAAAATTACTGACGAAAACGTAAATATACTGACGAAAACGTAAATTTATACACTAAAACGTAATAATACTGATAAAAAGTAAAAAACTAATTAAAACGTAACAAAAAAATTACGAAAATATGAAAAAAGAAGACGGGAAAAAACAGACGAAAACGTAAAAAAAACTAGCAAAAACGTGAAAAAAAAGTTGATCATGAAAAAAATGGTTGAAAATAGTTTCGTTTAAACATTGTTTATTTTTTTAGAAAATGAAAAATATTATCTAAACAAGTTTTCAAAATTCTCAACTCTTTTCTAGAAAAGAAAAGTCTTTTCTTTTCTAGAAAATTAGAAACATAAAATTATGAAAATTTTTCCACAACTAAACATCCCCTTATGAAATTTCTTAGATATTTTTTAGAAAAGGCAAATGTTAATAGTTAGTGGGTCAAGTCGTGTAATGACATTCAAACGGTAGAATATTTTCTTTGAATTTTCGTCTAGTTATGTTAAACATCTTATTTGTTTCACCTGAGAGCCCTTAACAGGTCTTGAACCTAAAACCTCTAAAAAAACTTCAAAAAAAAAACACTTAATAAAATATTTGTGATCAACTGAGCTAAGTCAGTTGGTTAATTTACAGCCTCTAATTGATAACGTAAGTAACATTGCATCCTTAAATCAAGTAGATCACGGGTCAAGGTTGAATATTTCCATTCTAGAATTCTCTCACAAATGACATCTTGTTTATGTGTATTTAAGATATGTTTGGCAAAAATAACAAGAGCATCGATGAACAAACATTTTAGATATTTATACCGATTTTTTACTTAATCGATTACGGAATACATTGATCTATTATTTGGTTAACTCGCAAAAGACCATTGAAATCACTGGTTTAGCATACTCTATGTTCGAGAAACTTGAATTTTTTTAACAACTCTACCTAATCTCGTCTTCCACGAGGTACGGAAGACGTGAGATGTAGTTTGTTTTCAAAGGACCTCCGGCTTTTTTGTATGGAGTGGCGATCGAACTATGACTATTTTCTCTAAAACAGATAAGGGTTTTTTTCCGACTGATCCGACCTATGTAAATAGATTATATTTTTTTTGTTCTGAAAACTTGAAAATAAAAGACAATATTACTGTATAAACACTAAATCCGGATTACTAATTTAATTAAGCAGACATGAACCAATCTATGTAAATCTTTGAACACGGAACTTGTGAGTTGGATGTTGAGTACTGTATCCAACAGTTTGACCCCACTCAACTATATTTTCTTTACATGAAATAGTGAAGTCAAATAAATATAAAATACATTTTCTTCTTTCTAGAAAAAAAAGTATGTCAAGTTAAAGATAATGTTGGCCAGACAAAAGTAAAGGAGCTTTAAATTGAAAATATAGTAAATAGCAGCTGGACAAGTTAAAATAACATTAAATGAACAGAAACTTGATATTGAAACTATGAAGCTTAAAGTGGTCAAAGTGTTTATGACCAACTACTCATGAAACTTAGGATGACTTTATGACCTTCAAAAAGCAATCTTGCTGGTCAACTCCTGTATATTCTAACTCACTCATTTGTTTATTATGAGAGCATCGGGTATTCTGTTGTGGTGTCGTAGTTAAAACTGGTATCATAATTGATACGTAGGCTATGACACATAATATTATGTTATCATATTTTATAAGGTAGCAGTGTGTCGTGTTAAAAGTGTTATCATATAGATAAAAAGTTGTATAGTGGATTTACATATACCCCACTTTATTACATATAAAAAATTTCAAAACGCGAGCTTTTGTTGGCTAAGAAATGCGGCACGAGGCTTTATGACACCGAAGCTAGTGCCGTGCGCCGTTGCATTTGTTGGCCGGTAAGGCATGGCGCCAAATACCAGCCCACCGTACCCCATGATCTAATCAATATCAGAAAAAGATAAAAATCACTTAATTAGTGACTAAAATTTGGTTTCTTACTGTGTATGTCTCTTATTAGGGATGACACATGTGGCTAATGAGTATAGTTATGTCAAACTTGTCACTCATTCGCGTGGATTTTTCATACCCACTACCCAGTACTCACCCATCATCCATAATAAGTATAATTTTAGACCCATACCCACATCCATGGCCCGTGAGTAAACTCATGGGTTAATGCAATGAAAAAAATACCAAAAAGCCTTATTTGAAAAGTAAATATAAAAGTGCGTTTTAAAAATCCAATCAAACATAATATCTATATAGCTACAAACCTATAATAAGTGAATAACTATTTATATGTGTTAGATGACTAAAGGTGTGTCGTGTACATTGTAGAGTGAGTAAAATATTTAGAATTGTAAAACAGCAGTAGCATACATGTATTAGTATGGATAAATAAATATTTTTGTAGCATGAAGAGATGAACTAAACTATCTATGTATATATTTAATGATTTGATATTTCATCTTATTTTTAGGCTAGAAAAACGATAGTCTTCTTCAGTTTAACGAGTTGTCTGATAATGGTAGCTATTAAACTTACAACGTTCACTAGTAACAATTATCTAAATATAAAGAAATAATTTATTTTATTTTATTTTAACTGTGTTAGTCGGTATATCAAATGGGTGTCATGGGTTTACTTAGGGGTGTGCACGGCTCAGTTTGGTTCGGTTTTTAGCTAAAACCGAAACCGAAACCGACATATTCGGTTTTTAAAAAACCAAAAACCGAAACCGTTCGGTTTTGGGCGGTTCGGTTTTTTCGGTTTGTAATTGGTTTTGGTTCGGTTTTTCGGTTTTTTCGGTTTTAAAACCGTTTATATTTGGGTACGTCCGATTTAGATTAAAAAACTTGTTTTGCGTAAAAAATAGTTTTTTTTTTTATTTTCAATCTAAGCCTAATAATGTTTATCTCAAATTTCTAATCTATACGCATATTTTTAAGATAAACACACATGCAAGTAAACATACGTACAAACGATTATTGTCACATATGTAATTATATATTGTCAAGTAAGCACAAATATATATCAAACACGCGTATAAACAATAAGATAAATATATTACTCATATTTCCCTAAAAAACGAATATTAATTTATAATTTTGATATATTACTTATTTATTTATATTATATTATATTTATATTTTTTATATAATAAAATGGTTTGGTTCGGTTCGGCTTTTACGGTTCGGCTTTTGGATGAAAATCGAAGCCGAACCGAAACTTTTCGGTTTTTGAATACGTAAAAACCGAACCATCGGTTTTTATATTCGGTCAGTTTTTTCGGTTCGATTTTTTCGGTTTTTTCGGTTCGGTTTCGGTTTTTCGGTTTTTTTTTCTCACCCCTAGGTTTACTTATGATGGGTATACCATACTTGTCACTCACCCATCAATGGTTTTAAAAATTTACCCACGACCCACCCATGGATAAAAAATATTCCGTAATAAGATTACTCACTTATTTATGTATGAATACCCGTATATTATGAGTTTGTTCTCACCAATGTTTTAAAAACCGGTTTGACCCGGCCGGTTCAACCGGTTGAACCGGGAACCGGAGTGAGTACCGGTCCGTCGTAAGCCGGGTTTTGAATGAAACTCGAACCGGATTAAACCGCCGGGTTTTGGTCGACCCGGGTCAAACCGCCGACCGGAAACCGGCCGGTTCAACAAATATAAAATAAAAATCATCAGATTATGTAAGATCGATGGCTAGGCTAGATGGCTGGCTAGGCTAGATCGATGGCTTGTCTAGATCGATTTATTAAAGTTTCAATTTCTTAAACCTTGATGTGATGAGGAGGAGATCCGTCTTAGAGGGAATGATGAGTGGTGGTTCTACTGGATGATTATGCGGATCTATGGTTGCAACTTTGCTGTTGGTGTTTTGTTAAACTAAAATAAAAGGATGAAGATAGATGGATGAAAATAAGAACCTGTTTGTAAGCTTTAGCCATTGTTTTTGTTTGGGATGATGAGGGATTACAGAAAGTCAAAGTATATGTTTTGAGGTGATGATGTGTTTGGTGTTTGGTTTTTGTAAAATGTGCTTGTGAAAATGTATATAAAAATAAAAACAAGTTAGTAGCCTCCCTTATGTATAAGACGTATTAGTAGTAGTTTTTTGTTTTGACATTAAACCGGTTTGACCCGGTGGTTCAACCGGTTGAACCGGTAACCCGCCAAACCGGTGATGTAACCGAGTCAATTAAAAAACCGGGTTTTAAAACATTGGTTCTCACCCATTAACATCCCCGTTCCTTATCAAGTACTTTATGTTTGACTATTTTTTTCACTAGCTATTGTTTGCACATAGATTATTACGCAGTTGAGTTGGTTGTATGAATATGTTCATATTCAAAGACAAATTCAGACGATAAAATTATCAGATACACAAACTAAAATATTTTTTACGAGTATAAAGGAAATATTTATGAACTTAAATGTACTATCTCATTGAAAGTAGTAAAGAAATTAATAAGCTAAAGTTAAGTACAATAATATTTATATCATACAAAGTTTTGTGACTATGTTCTTTTATTAAATAAGTTTTACAAAAATTTACACAAATCGACAAACATTTGCCCCTCTTCCATATAGATGATTAACACGAGAACGCTTAACTGCTTGAAATTGTTAGCGGATACTATTTCGTATTAGGCCCATTTATCATTACATCACTTGTAAATTTACAAGCAAAGTAATGATAAATTGTTAGCGGATACGTTTGTTGGAATTTAAACCCCTTAACCATATTAATATATTTATAAACACGAGTACGAAACGGAATAATTAAAGAATTGCGAGTGGATTAACAGAAGGGCGAGAAATTCAAGTGACGTAGATTGGGATCAATGGATTAGAGAACCGTCAAAGTGCAGGATACAATATAATGGAGGAAGGTCTGGTTAATGATTTCAAGTTCGCTTTTATGGTGTAAGTGTATCAGTGAGTTAGTCATTTAACAGAAGGGCGAGAAATTCAAGCGACGTGGATTGGGGTATATGGATTAGAGAACCGTCAAAGTGCAAGATACAATATAATGGAGGAAGGTCTGGTTAATGATTTCAAGTTCGCTTTTCTGGTGTAAGTGTATCAGTGAGTTAGTCATTGGTTTCAAGTTAAATTATTGAGATAAGATGTCTGCATATGTTATAGGTTTGCTCAATGGTGCTTGTGGGTGTTCAAATGAGTCGGTTTCTTGTAGTATTTTCTACATTATGTACCACACCGTATGTGGTGTTTATTTTCTTAGGTCCCTTTGTCTTCAATAATCTTGTTGAGGAGGGGACGCCATTTCTTTGTAAGTTGTTTTTTTGTTTATATATTTGTTGCTTTTAAAAAAAATATAATTAAGATCACGCATAGACAAGTAATTAATATAAATGATAAGGAATCACGTATCTTTTAGCAATGAATTAAATGACCTTTATCGAACAACCAATATAATCGAAAACCTAATAAAGATTAAAATATGATCTCTCTAAGTATACACACACAATACGTTTATACAAACAATAAGTATGCTAGTACGTTTGTGTTAAACCATCAATAGACCAAACCATCAATCAACTAAAGATACCATTGTTTCTTTCTTTTTGGTCGAATCGCCCGAACGAACCGAAAACCCTAATTGGGGTGTTCGACCGCTAAACTAAAGGAATGGACGAGAAAAGATTTAGGGATAAAACTTATGAATAATGAGAACTTTAAGACCAACTATATAGCTCCATACATTAACTATATAAGGTATTAATTTCATCTTAAGAGGTGGACTTCCATCAACTACAAGCCTGAAGGGTGTTTCTTTTTTTCCTTTTACTCGACTTTTCCTTCTTGGCTTATTTGTTTAACTATAATTAATATTTAATATAATATTAATTATATATTACTTGACGATTTACGCGTGCGTCTTCTTAAGCTCGAGACAACTTCTAGACATATATTATTTCATGTACATATTCCTTCAACGTTTCCGGCTTTGTCCATGTTAAGTACGCTAAAAACAAAAACTACAACATCTTTTCGTTGTGTTATTGTAGATGCAAAAGTCCGTTGGGCCACTAAGTGGGCCGAGAATGCCTCTGGGCCGTCTGGGTCTTCCTCTCCACAAGCCTATAAGAAAGTAACACACGTTAGCTCGCCTCGGGTGGGAGGCCCGAGACCAACTCTGGTGTGAGAGTAAGAATCTGATTGAGCCGGATGGCTAATAATATGCAGAGCCGAATGGCCAATGTAGTGCGTGTAATAAATGTTTGTGTGAGAATGTGTGACTTACATTGAATGAGGGGTATTTATAGTGTCGAGAACACTGTAGCGGACTGTAGCTCCTTAGAGGTAGCACTTCTTGAGCCTTGTGACCTGACAGGCCAAGCTTTGGTCCAGCAGGCTATGCGAGGCATCTGGGTAAAAGGATGCATCCTTTGTTCCCGAGGGAATATGTCCTGCTTTTGAGGTGTGCAGGTGGATGAGCCTTCTATCCGAGCGCCAGGCGAGTATCCACTGGATAATATGGTGTGTCGTTCCTTCCCAATGCACTGATACCCTCTTCGAGGATTCCCTCTAGACTTGCGCTTGTTAGGTGGGCCGGTCTGCCAGGCCGTACGGCCAATCTTGTTTCTAGAAGATGACTAGCACGTGGATATGGCCGAGCGGCCATATACGCGAACATGCCCCCCTGGTATTGGATTATCAATGTGAAGTGTTGGTGATCTAATACTTTAACCGTACTGCCGTATCCTCCATTTTCTCTTTTGTTTTGTACTCATAACTCATATATTTTGCTTCTTTTCTCCCTTTTTTGTGCGTACCTACCCTCATAATTACCCCCAGTCAAAAATACTGGTAATTGCGCCTCATTTAATGCTTCTGCGCGTTTTTTCAGCCAGCTGGATGGCATTTATGCTTCATGTGGTCGAGGAGTGTGCCACGTGTTTTTACTGTTTGTTGAAACGACCTTTGGTCGGCCCTGGAGGTCTATAAATACCCCCTTTCCTCCTCTCATTTCTTACCTTCTCTTTTTTTTATCGTCGAGAGCCGTGAGGTAGATCCCTTCTTTCCAGGTGTGTCTTTCTTTTTATTAGTTTTCTTTTCCTGTCTTTTCTTGGTCTTCCCCGGCCTATCATTATGTCTTCCGACGGGTCTTATGAGCTTGGCCTCCCCAGCCAAGAGCAGCGTGAGGCCATTAATGAGGCCCAAGTTATGCAGAAATTTGACATGCATCTCTATCATTCTGATTTGAATTCGGATCATGTGCGCCGCGTGGCTGAAGCTTACCATATTCCACCAGATCTGAATCCTTCTGCTCCTTCTCGTAACTTTCGCATGAATGAACTCCCTTCTCACCTCATTGGTCTCTATGTTCACCACTTTTCTCAAGGTGGTCTTCGTATTCCTTTTTCTTCCTTCTTCCTCCGTGTCGTTGAACATTTTGGTGTACATATCTCACAGCTCGTTCCCATTGGTGTCAATAAAGCTACCCTTTTCGAGGTCTATTGTCGTGGTTTGGATGTCACACCTACTGTGGCATTGTTTCATCTGTTTTATAAACTTTGTAAGGTAGGTGATTGGTTCTCTTTTCAGAGTCGTGGCTCCAAACCTTACCGTGCCTTCCTTAAAGATGGTCCTACAAGTTTGAAAGGTTGGAAAGGTCTCTTTTTCTTTGTCGATCGGAGGGCGGCTCCCATCGCTGTGCCATGGAGACACCATGACTCCAGCGTGGCTGATCCCCTTCCTAAAGCTTCAGAATATGACCCCTCAGATGCCAAAAAACTCTGTGAATTTGCTATTCCCCTTCATAGGCCATATCAAAGTCTCTTGTATGCTGGTCGTCTTACCCCTTTTTGGAAGTATTTAGGTTTCGATTGCGTACTCAGCGGTCTGGCCGGGGAAAGTAATGTCTCCCTCTTTTCTCTTGCTTGGTTCTTTATATTCTATACATTGTCTGACTTTCCCCCTTTTTGCAGGTGTTACTATGTCTGAGTTTTTGAGGATTCCCCGTTTTGTTGGCGCGTCCATTCGTAAGGGCAACCCTTTGCCGCAAGGCACAGTTGTCCCTACCTACACTAGTTCTCCCTTGGCTAAGGATGCTCCTATCCCCCCAAAGACCATTGTCATAGAGCAAGCTGAGACCGTTGATGCTAGGGTGGTTGTTGATCGCGAAAGAAAACAAAGGCATGTCGTTGAGAAGGCCGCTCGTGAGGACGCAATGGCTGGTGGTTCCCATAGCGCTGGTACTAGGGCTACCCGGGCTACTACACATTCTAGGAAGTCGAAGAGAAAAGCTGATGGTGAGGGCTCCTCTCATAAAAAGAGGGAATCCTCCCATAAAAAGAGCAAGGCAACTAGGGCTTCCGTCATTCCTCCTCCAGCGCCTTCTAGTCCTGTTGAGGAAGATGGTGGTAGTAAGTCTCACCCTCCTACTCCTTCGGCCGAGAGGCCTAATGCCATGGAAGACCTCCGACAGCATACTGATGATGTCTTATCCCAACCGCAAGCTTCTGAAGGAGAGCCTCGTGTGGAGGAGCATCCTCCCTCATCTGTTTCTCGCCCCCCATCTGTTGTTCCTAGTGGCCGTCATGTTTCTCTTGATGGTGAGAATCTTGCTTTTCCTGGAGGTTGGCTCTTTCTCTTTACTCTTTTTTTTGCACGCACTTTCCTCCCTTCTTTTTTTTCTTACGTTTGTTGTTCTCCTTACTTAGGTGATGCTTCCAAACCCATTAACTTGGATGCTGATGTTACTCCTGACAAGGCTGAGAGTTCCTACCGTAAGGCCTCTCAATTTGTCTGTTGCAGTTATTATTATTTTGGTGCGCATATCCTTCCTCTTATGTTTACTTCGTCCTGGCAGGTGATCCTTACAAGCGTTTTGGCAAGCGGCCCTTCAATCCCCAGTGGGGCATTACTGAGTCTACTCGTGTGGACAAATCCAAGGACTGCCGTGACCTGCTTGCCAACCTCTTCACTCCTGCTGATCTTGTGTACTTTAATGAAGGCATTGACAATGAGGTGGCCATATGGTCCAGTTGGCGTCGATTGGCTCAGAGCACCCAGATGTAGTCCAACGTTCTACTTCGCTTCGAATCTTTGCTGGAAGAGCATAATGCTTGCGTGTCCTCCAAATCCGAGCTGGAGGCTTGTCAAAGGTCTCTTGATACTGCTAACGAGGAACTGCTAAAGAGCCGTCGGGACTATGACAGGCTCCTTGGTGAACATGATCTCCTTATCTCTTCGGAAATGGACATGGCTAGACGCTTGGCCGTTCTTGAAAAAGCTCAGAAACTTCATGCAGAAGTCATTGCCACGATGGACGCTAGGATCACGTACTTGGATAATGAGCTAAAAGCTGCAGAGGAAGATGCCCAATGGCTGAGAACTGACAATACCAAGTTGGCCGTTGATCTGGGCCGTGAGGCCACTCTGAGGAAGAACCTTGTGAAGGACATCTTTCTTGTGTTTGTTCGACACCTTCTAGCAAGAAAGGAATATAAATCTGCTCATGGGGACGTTTTCAGCCTTGCTCTGTCCTTGGGCTTCATGCAGGCCGTGAGTCATAGAAGGAATGAGGAGGAGATTGCTGTTTCTTTGGCCAAGGCGTCCGGTATTGACTCTTCTGTGACAGAGACCAGTTTAATGGAGGCATTCGATGCCCTATTCGTGAAGTGGTATCCCTTCATGGAGAATGTCTCTCGAGCATGTTTTAAGAGTCCCATGGAGCTTCAAAACTTGATGCCAGATGGGGAGTTGACTCCCGGCCAAGGGCCTCTTTTGCAGGATTGCTCCTCTGTCCAGTGACCTGCTCTGAACTTTATCTTAACATGTCTGTAATAACAATTTGATGGCCATTGGCCTTAACTTATTCGTATACTTTGTGGTGTTTGTACGTTTGGCCATCGTGCCACCTTATCTATGTTTCTTTGGTCGCCCTCCTATTTTTGGACTTTCGTGTGTGGGTATTTTGACTTATGTGTATCTTACTTCTAAGAGTGAACCTCGGCTACATAGATCGGCCGGGAGGAATCACCTGCCCTCCGGAGCCACTTAGATATTTATTCAGCTCTTGATTTTGGTTGGGGAACATTGACTACATATATCGAGCGGAGGGATCTAAGTTCCACTCGGAGCCACTTAACCATTTATTCCCCTTCCATAGACATCGACCATATTTATCGATTTCGAAGGTTGCGAGCCTTCCGTCGAGGTCGCTTGTACTTTGCCTATTTTGTTAGATATCGAGCACGTTAGGATCGCTTTTTGTTTATCTACGAACATGGGTTATTTAGAACCATTCATGTGTTCGTTCTTTTACAAAGGGTGGTTATAAACACTGGCCACACGTTCCTACCACAGGTGATTGGCCTTTCGGAGGGGGCCACTTTTTTCTTATGTTTACACTCCTTTGCCATATATAGAGAAAATTTCTATTCCTCAGCCGGGAGATAGCTTTAATTAACTTTATCATTAAAGTGTTACAATGACAAGATAAGTTTAAATGCTTGGCTAGATGTGGCATTCCTTTAGGTTAATTGCGTGCCAGGTGCATGGTACTGCCTTGCCATTCACTTTTTCCAATTTATATGAGCCATTCATGTAGGCCTCTGTCACCTTGTAAGGACCTTCCCATGTTGGACTCAGCTTTCCCGGTTTTTCCACGCGACTGGCCTCGTTTCTTTTGTAGACGTAGCTCCCCACCTTGAAAGATTTGGCCCTGACCCGCTTGTTTTAATACTGTTCCATCTTTTTCTTGTATTTGGCCTCCCGGATGGCTGCGGCCTCCCTTCTTTCTTGCAACAGGTCTAGGTTGAGTCTGAGCTCTTCATCATTGGCCTCTTCATCCTTGATCACTAGCGTTCTATGGGTTGGCATTCCTATCTCCGCAGGGATTACGGCCTCACTTCCATATGTTAGGCTAAATGGCGTCTCTCCATTGCTTGTTTTCAATGAGGTCCTGTGTGCCCAGAGTACATTTGGAAGCTCGTCTGCCCACCCAGTTCGATCACGGCCTAGCCTTGTCTTTAGTCCTTCCATTAATGACTTGTTTGCCCTTTCCACGAGGCCATTGGCCTGTGGGTGTGCCACTGCCGTGTTCATTTGCTTAATGTTGAGTTTTTTGCACCATGTCTTGAATGGGTCATTCACAAAGTTAGTCCCATTTTCAGTCACTATCACATGGGGTAGGCCAAATCTACAGACAATGTTATCCCACACAAATTTTATCACGTCCTTGCTTTTTACGTTGGCCAAGGGCTTTGCTTCCAACCACTTAGTGAATTAATCAATTGCCACAATGATGTACCTGACCTTACCCGGTGCTGCGAGAAACGGACCCAACACGTCCATTCCCCACTGGAAGAACGGCCATGGGGCCATGATTGATGTCATTAGTGTCTTGGGCATCTTGGGTACCGGTGAGTGAATCTGGCACGCGTCACATTTTTTTGTTTCCTCCCTTACGTCACGGTGCATCGTGGGCCAATAGTATCCCTGTCTTAGTGCCTTTTCTACCACCGATCTTGTCTTCAGATGCATGCCACAAGCTCCTCGGTGTATTTCACGGATCACATAGTTGGCTTGGAGTGGTCCTACGCATCGTAGCATTGGCATCAAGTAAGATTTTTTGAAGAGTACCCCTCCTTCCATCACATACTGGCTGATCTTCATTCGAATGGCACGTGCTTCATTGTGGTCCTGCGGCCATATCCCTTGCTCCAAGCACCTTATGATGGGTGTCATCCAGTTATCTTCCTCCTCTTCCATAATGGCATTTACCTCTTCCCTATCTGTTGAGGGTGTGTCTAGCACCTCCACCAATACTTCTTTTGTCAAATGATTAAATGCCACTGAGGCCAGCTTGCTTAGCACGTCAGCCTTTTGGTTCTTACTTCTCGGGATGTTCATGATTTTGAAGCCCTTGGACCGTGTTACATGCTCTTTTGCCTTACTCAAGTATTTGATCATGCTCTCATTGGCAGCCACGAAGTCCCATTGATTTGACTGGCTACCAACTTCGAGTCCACCTTCACCGCCAAATGTTCTACCCCCATCTCTTCTGTTATTCTTAGGCCACCTAGCAAGGCCTCATATTCTGACTCATTGTTTGTGCTGTCAAAGTTCAACCTCAAAGCATACGTGTACTCCATGCCGTTGGGGCTGATCAATACTAAACCTACGCCTGAGCCTTTCGGGTTGGATGCTCCGTGTTTGTATATAGCACCCATTCTCCTTCTTTATCGACCTTTCCTTCCTCAGAAACGTGTGTCTCAAGGTCCTTTGAAGTGTCTGTTCCTACTGGCACTTCATTCAGAAAATCCGCTAACACTTGACCCTTTATGGCGCTTCTTGGTTCATAGGCAATGTCGTATGTCCCCAACTCTATGGCATACTTTGCAAGCTTGCATGATGCTTCGGCCTTGTTCAGGATTTGCCTTACGGGTTGATCTGTGATGACCTTGATTGGGTGTCCTTCGAAGTAACGCCTTAGCCTCCTTGATGTGCTCAGGGGGGCCAGGGCCAGCTTCTCCAAAGGAGCATAGTTTCTTTCTGCTTCATGTAGCGTTCGGCTGACATAGCGGACTGGCCGTTGGATCCCATTTCTTTCTGCTAACAATACTGCGCTGATTGCTCCTTTCGCTGCTTCTAGATATAAGGAGAGTGTTTCTTTGGGCCTGGGTGTGGTGAGTGATGGTAGCTCTATCACCATTCTCTTCATTTGTTGGAAAGCCTCCTCTGCTTCTTCCATCCATCTGTACTCTTCTTTGTTGGCCTTAGTTTTTATATTTTTCAAAGTGTCAAAGAAAGGTAATGACCTTTCGGCAGATTTTGAGAGGAAACGATTGAGTGCGGCCAACTTCTCTGCTAAGCTTTGCATTTCGTTCCATGTTTTAGGTGATTGCATATCTGTGACGTCCTTGATCTTGGCTGGGTTGGCTCTTATCCCTTCCGACGTCACCATGTACCCTAAAAACTTGCCCTCCTCAACTCCGAAAGAGCATTTCTTTGGATTAAGCTTCATGTTTATCTTTCGTAAGTTGTAGAACGTTTCGGCTATGTCTGCTAGCATTTCTTTTTCAGTCTTGCTTTTTATGACCATGTCGTCCATATATGCCTCCAGGTTTCGCCCAATCTGCGACTCGAACGCTGTGTCCACTAACCTTTGGTACGTGGCTCCTGCGTTTTTTAGGCCGAAAGGCATTTTGGTGTAGCAATACGTCCCCTGATCGGTGTAGAAGGCTGTCTTTTCTTCGTCCTCTTGGGACATTTGCACTTGGTGGTAGCCCTTGTAGGTGTCTAAAAAGCTTTTGTACTTGTACCCCATAGCAGCCTCAATTTTGGCGTCAATCTCTGGCAGAGGATAATAGTCCTTTGGACATGCGGAATTCAAGTTTTTGAAATCTATGCACATCCTCCATGCTCCATCTACTTTTTTGACCAACACCGTGTTGGATATCCATGTAGGATACCTAACCGGCCTAACGATCCCTGCTTTTACCCATTCTTCCACTTCCTTGGCCACAACTTCACTTTTTCAGCAGATAGTACCCTCCGTTTTTGGCTCACCGGTGCTACCGACGGATTCACATTGAGCTTGTGTTGGGCGATCCTTCTTGGCACTCCGGTCATGTCTTGCGGCTCCCATGCGAAGACATCTAAGTTGTTCTTTAGCAATTGTTTTAGCTGCTCCGAACCTTCTTTTGACAAGTTTCCCCCAATCGTGACCAGTTGGTCGAGGAAGGCCAGGTTGATCATTACCTCCTCCGTTAGGTTGACGGCTTGGTGATCTCCCTTCTCTGGCTCTTCCTTTGCCATTTTCCTCTTTCCTATCTCTCTCATTCATTAATAATTGAAGATGATGTAACGAGAGTTGCAATACCTCGAGGTGTTGGGAATTTCATCATGGCATGGTTGGTAGATGGGATGGCCCTTAGCCTCCTTATCCCCGGTCTTCCTAGGATGATATTATATGGGGAGGGGGTGGGTATGACGGTGAATCTCATCATGGCCCTTCGGAATAACCCTCCGTCCCCGAAGCACACCTCCAGCTCTATCTTTCCCAACGGCTTCACACTTTCCCCCGAAAATCCTAACACCGTGTTGTGCGTCTTAGTCATCCTAGCTTGTATGCTTGGGTGAAGGCTGTTGAAATAATGCTCGTACATTATCTCCACGGACGCACCACCGTCCATATGTACCCTTCTTACCAAGTATCCTTCGACCTCGGCCTCTATCACAATCGCTTCTTCTGACAAATCCTCGCCTGGGCATGGTGGGAACGTTATCGGGACGTCCATCCAGCCCTCGTTGACCCATCTCGACTTCCTCTTTCGATTATCACTATGTCCCGACACCATGTTGATCACTTTGGCCTTTTGAGGGTGGCCCTTCTGGCCGCCCTTTCCTTTCTGCCTCACGTCTTTTGTAAAACCCGCATGCTTTTACCATGAATAGTACCCTTAAGATCGTACATACATAATTAGAACGTTCCTTTTATAATATGTTTACGTTCACGTATAAAATTTTTAAGTATTATGTACGTGTTAGAACACGATAAATATTTATTACATATGAACACACTATAATTATTCAAACAATAATTAATCACGAACATGCGATCATGAACATAATTTAATCACGAGCTAATATTAATTATGTATATATATATTTATCACGAACACGAATAAATATATTAAGTCACGATCGATAACTAATTAGAACACGTAAAACACGAACACGAGAACACACGAGAACACACTAATATTTTAGACACGGAAAACATTCTGGTTACCTCTTGTGGGCCCCATTACCCACGAAAATAGGAAGGAAGAATGGGCCAAGCCCATTTTAATTTTTACTAAAACATAGAATTAGGAAAGATTTTGGTCATTTTCACATTACAGGAAATATAACAAAAACCCTAAAAGTTTTCTTCCTTCTTCCTTTTGTCCTCTATGGCCGCCACCTACAATCACCATGGAGGGGTGATTCGGTTTGATTTTAACCTTGGAATTATTACAAGCATTCGTGTGTGTTCATCCTTGATCGATCCACGTATTCGGTATAACCTTTTTAATCCTTTTCTTTTATGTTTTGATTTAATAAATTACATAAGATCATGATGTTTTTAAAAACTAATTAAAAATATTTATAAAACATGTCTATGATTATGGGGGTAAATCAAAATAAGGGTTTTTAGGGGTGTTTGTCTAGTCGACGCCTAAACCGAACCCCTAAGGGGTCTCGGCTTGGCATATAGACCACCACCGAGACCTCAAGGTCTCGGTTTGGTGGTGTGGGTCCCACGGCAGCAGCAAACAAGGGGAAACCCCGAAGTGGTTCGGGGTATGGTGTTGATTACGGGTCCGGTTCATGGTTTCTAGTCACGATCCGGTTCATGGTTTATGTTAAGGTTTTTGATTTTAATATATATGTTAGGATATATTTAATAAAACATGATATATTAATTTAATAAAACATGACTTAGGTTATAATTTAATTATTAGATCATGGAATTTTTAACCTAAGTATTTATATTTTTCTAGACCTTATAATTAATTAATTATTAAAAACCATGGTTATAATTAATTAATTAACATGACTTAGGTTATATTATTAATAATAAATAATACATGTTTTAACCTAAGTATTTAACTTTTTTAATTAAAAACAAGATATATTTAATTAAATACTTTTAACCTATAGTTTATTTAAATTACATGTAATAATTAATAAACTATATCTTATATCATTATGACTTAGAAAAATAATCAGAAAACACTTAAGCTTATATACTTAGCTTATTTAACCAACTTATATCTAATTATGGAAACTTTCTATTTTTAGAAACTTATTTAATTAAGGCAGCTTATATCTAATTATGGAAACTTTCTATTTTTAGAAACTTATTTAATTAAGACAGCTTATATCTATTTATGGAAACTTATCTATTTTAAGCAGTAATTTTATTTTTGGAAACTTTCTATTTTTGGAAACTTTCTATTTTTTGAAACTTTCTATTTTTGGAAACTTTCTATTTTTGGTAACTTTCTATTTTTGAAAACTTTCTATTTTAGGAAACCTGCTATTTTTAGAAAGTTACTTATTATTACACAGTAAGTATAATAATACATGAAATACAAGTAATACTTAATCAGAATAGACAGAATATAAGATAAACACAGTTTAAAGCTTAAAACAGTAAAACATGACATGAACGTATAAAATAAGCTAAGACATGACATAAAACCAGTTACGTACTTAGTAATCAGATACTTATACACGTATGTATTTATGTAGCATTAGTGATACCGAAGTAGGATTCTCCTCAGTTCGTCTTCTTCGTTCACTGGACATAAGGTACGGATTCCCGTCCTTACAGTATGGACATTCTTTCCTTATTAGAATTCCCCGTATGCAGCCAACTGTTTTCCCGTAGTATAAGTTTATATGTTTGATTTGCTTATGTTTAATTTAGAATACCTATAGCCATATACATGCATGACCAGTTTAACCTAGTTATGGAGGTACCATAACCATAACACTAGAGGCACTGGTGTTATGACTTCACCACGGCGGAGTGATTGCTCGTGGCGTCCCTTCAACTTTTGGCCATTTATTATATTTATCATGTGGGGCGTATGGGTGCATCCTAGTTACATGTTTTTAGCAGATTACTCAGTGTGAATGTGGTGTGTGCCTTGCATCCTTCACAAGGAGCTGATCCCTCCTACCCAAAACCAGTATATTAAATTAGAGGCAGCCCCTCTAATTTGCATGATGAGGTCACCCCTTCAAGTATTCATGCACGGTGGAATTTCATGACCTATATTGGCTAATGGTAAAATATGTTAAACAGTTTTCATAAGATAAACATAAGGCTTTTCAAACTATAAAACCAGTTTTATGAACATGTTCCAGGTTTTCCAAGACTTATACATTTCTGCTGCTATTAAGTCTTTATTATGTTTTAGTCATTTATACTATGTCTATATCCGTGCACTGAGCGTTTTGCTCAGCCGTTACTTTCCTTTCCATGTCCCAAAACGGCAGGTACCCTAGGAAAGACTCGAGCATTTGGAGGACGTGCATAGGATGGAATCTGCTAGAGACTTCTTTTCCTTTTTGCCTTCATATACTTATGCTTGTTTAGTCTTTCATTCATTTCTTTTGCTTTATTAAGTTTTGGGTTTATGTTTGGGAACCGATGTTTGATTCCGGTTATCCCTATGGTCATGTAATGTTTTAGACATTTATCCTTGTATGCTTTGATGACACGCCATAATTACGCGTGACATTCTATTATCAAAATGGGGCGTTACAATTATGGTATAAGAGCCAAGGCTTCGACCTATAGGCTCTAAAACTTGACTTGTGACTAGTGGGTAGTCACCAGGAGCTTCCTAAGCCAACGTTCGTTATTCTACGTATTGATGTTTTTAGCGCATTGTTGTTTTAACCATGATGTTTTCAACACCTTGAGGTTTTAACCTTTATGTTTTCATCGATATTGTTTTACTAATATGGATGGACAAGCGTCATTCATATTTAGTTATGTGTCATTGTTTCCTGCATAATGTTCCTCGTGAACTGTGGCTATGTGGACTGAACCCCAATAGTTCATAATTAGTCACATAAAAAATTTTCTGATAAGTTTTGACAGATGAGTTGCATTTATTTATGTTTCATGTATCATTGTTGCAGGGATTATTGTCACACCCCACCATGGCGGAATATGGGGCGCGACGTATGGATATCATCACAACATGGCGTGTCTATAGAGATAACTATATGAAATAAGAAATGTCATAAAATGGAGACACAAAGTCATGACAATATCTCATCAGACTCAGGAGTCTAGGTAAGTAGGTAACAGTCCTACCACTTACCCAAGACAAACAAATAACATAACCAAACAAATATATGTGTGCCACAGTATCACTTATTTAAAGAACAAATAAAAACTAAGAAGGAAACGGGGATTCTCCTTCTATATGCATTCCTAAGCTTCTCCAATACTAGCCACTTATGTTCTCATGCTTAACCATAGTATCACATGAAAGAGACACTAAAACACGTCAACATAAAGTTGGTGAGAGTCATAGGTTTAGACTCCAACGCTAAATCAATTACAAGCTGTGAATAACAACCATCAACACAATAACATATGGACAATGTGCTACAATTATGTATTAACAACTAGCATTCAAGATCAATCATTCCAAACCAAAATCCAAGGCTCCTACCTTGCCAAACAACATGGTACCATAGATGATCACACTATGTACCTATCCCAAGACCACTACCTTGTCAAACCACAAGGCCAATACCTTGTCAAACCACAAGGCCACTACCTTGTCAAACCACAATAACTGAGACGGTACGTGTCCCCCGATCCAAATCATAAACACAATCAAGAATCACATAGCAGTTAATCACATAAGTGCACACACAAGTCCATCACAAACCATAAAAACATTCACAGCATTAGTTACAAAACCATAGAGTGTCTCTTCCATCCCATCTGGAAATCAAATCATAAAAAGACATGGGACTATGAAACTCACCTGATAGCTTCTTCACAAGTCCTCGCACTAGCAACAAGCTAACAAACCAAAAATACGAAATCAATACACGAACCAATCACTAAGATGGCTCATCAACCTATGATGTACATCTAGTTTATTCCCTCATAATTACCTCATTGTTAAGATCTAATCACCCCATTACCCTTCCTCAATAAGTCCCTAACTTGGTTAAGTTTAATAGCTATCCCGTTCATAATTTTACACAAAACAGTCTCAGTTTTAGGTCTCAAAACTTTAAGTCAAACGTCCACTTAAATATACCCATGGTTTCTGTACAAGGAATATTCACACTTTTATACATGTTAGCTAAAACCTCCCACTTGCCCTAACCTTAAAGCTACTGTAAAGGCCCAGATATATGTGTATATATTGCTACCTATCCAGAATTCACTGATTTTAAACGTATGAAAAGTTCATTACCATTAGAGGGTCTTACCATAAACCACAACCTTAGCCCAAGTGCAGATACTTACTACAATATATAAACCATCTCTCATGTTCGTGAGAAGGTCCCAATGCAACCCTAAGTACCCCAAACAACCCAAAACTTAAAAAGAAAACAGGCTGAATTCAAAACTGTTTTGACCTCCGACTGTTGTAACCTGTTTTTGACCCACTTCCCGACCTCCAATTTAGTTCTAGTTTCTTGCATTGGAAAGCCACTTCAATTACCTTTTCAGGGATACTTGGATCGCATCTTGATGTTCCTAGAACTCCCGATATGATCAAAACAATTGACTCAAAATTCTGCCCAGTTTTTAAAAACGGGTTTAATTAATTTAACCTAATTAATTACCCATAACCCCATTAATTACAAACCCTAAACCTTCTAATCATTATAATATCATTAAAATACAGATTCTTATTAAAACCCTGACCTAAATCAATCATAAGATGATTATGTAAACATTAAAAACAATTAAATTAAAAAGGGATTACGAAAGTTTACCTTTGATTTATAAAAACCCTAAATTTTGATGAAGAACCCTAAAAGTTCTCCATAAACCGTCGACCATTATTTTTCTCCAGGGATTTTATGTTTTTTTTTCTATTTAAAATCCTTATATAATGTAACAAGAATCCTAGTCCAAATATAAAACCCAACTTTCCTTTTTCCTCTTTTTTTTCCTTTTTTCCTTCTTTTCTTTTTTTCCAAACCGACCTAAACCCCCTTTAAATTCGTTTTTTTTTCTATTTATTATTAATATATGTATTAATAACATTACCTTAATTTTCCTTAATTTATTTCAGCTCCTAAAGCCTCCAAAACCTCAAAACCGTAAAACTAGTCAGTTTTTACGCGTTTTACCGTAAAAGACGTAAAATATACACTTTTAATAAAAATCTCAAATTTTGAAATAAACTTTATAACTAAGTCCTAAATGACTTAAAACCATCCCGAAAAATATTCATATGGATAATTACCTCACCCGAGACCTCTAAATGCTAAACCGTAAATCCTAAAAAAATACTATTACTATAATACTTATACGTATACGTAAACACCACAATATCACCATTCTCATTTCATAGTCACCAATTGTGAGCTCATGAACATGAAATAACCGTTCATCGATTTACTTATGAGTACTCTATACTCATAAACGATAACCACACCAACCTCGTTCACACAAAATAAACACGTAAACACACAATTCAAGTAAGCACACATAAAATAACCTAAAAGTAAGAACAAGTGACAAACGCAAAACCACGGTTGTCACATCACTCCCTCCTAATAGAAATCTCGTCCCGAGATTCACTCCCAAACTCAAATTTATTCTCAGCAAACAAACGAGGATGCATATCCCTGATAAAACCTTCACGTTCAAACGTGAACTCAGTTTACACGAAAATAATCTCAACCAACAACACATGAGCCTTAACCGTCCGCGAGAAAACTTATCAAAACCATAAAGTTATGTAACCAACCTAACTAAATCTCGCAACTCATCAAACAAGAACTGTCTTGAAACCAAGTTAGGAGCCGTCACATAACTTAACGGGTTTAAAACTGTCACCCCGATTTCAGTCTTACTCATAAATATCATAAATCAAAACTCATCAAAATATAACCACGTATAATAAGGTCTAAAGAACTCTCAAATTGCTTCTCAAATCATCTCTATGTTAACCCTCCAAGTGTTCATTACCGCAAAATACCCAAAACACGAGTTTAAACTATGTTGTCCGAAAATTAACCTTGAACTCAACACTTGTACAATTAATTCGACCAAGATACTGACTTCCAATTACGAAACTTTCTGAATATTTGAAAAGTATGTTCCGAGTACATAATTTTAGGCTTTTGAATCACCCAAAAACCTTTAAAAACGAATAAGTTATGACCAAAACGATTTTTCTCAAAATCTGCCTAGGCATTAGCGACAGTTAGCGACATATTTTGATAGTTTAGCGACAGTTTCTGCCTACTCCGATTTATACCAAAAAAACGATTTTTAAACCCTAAAAACCCCCATTAATTACCTAATTTATTTTAATTCCAGAAAATTAAAACTCTATTAATTACATGATTTTAACATATTTCACTAAATAAGAACAAAATTTTTAACTTAAGAACAATAACTTTAGGTGATCAAAACCAAAATATTTTAAAATAACCGTGTCATGCTTATATATTAAAGAATTTATATTCCACCTTATTTGAAACATGATCCCGACACTTCCTTATTTCATCGACTACCAACAACTATTTTTTTTTCAATTTGCAAGTTCTATTTTTTTTACCATGTATAACTCGAAACAAAAGACGTCGTTACCCCAAAAAGAAATCTCCACCGTCTCAAAATCCTTCACGCCAAAAGTACCGTACAAACAAACACGTGAAATGAGGATCCGAGAAATGCGCTACTACAGAAGTTGAACATCTTAAAGAGAAACGAGCTAGCAACCATCCCAAGAATACAACCGGTAAGTAGAAAATAATTTTACATACATAGGCATAAGCGTACATACACTCAAATCCATCCAACATATACTATACAAGCATGTATTAACTATCTTTCATGCAATCATACTTGAAAGTCCAGTGGTGTTGTGGCACATATATAATTATGTAGGCCTCCATAATTATACATGTCCCCTTTCACCAATGTATTCCCTCCTATGATGACACTTATAAGAAATTAATACTACACATAACACATAATCCAACAACTCACCAGCACATAACCACACAAGATAAGATCCAAAACCCCATGTATTAAAATAACATAGCCAATGCACGAAACACATAAACTCGTAGTCCAGCTGAACCAGCGTAGACAAAATTCAAAATGTATAAAGAACATGAAAACATAATTAAGCGAAATCCAACAATGACTAGCGTATACGACCATGGTTCCACCCGCACTAATCAAAACTCGTAAAGAAAATAACATGTAGTTAAGTATGAACCATAGTAGTTCATAACCTAACAAATACTGCGAAAATAATATTCAAACACATCAATTACTATAAAATGCACACATACTCCTATGACGCCTATATGCAGGGACCCTTAAGCTATAGAGTAGGCTACACGACTAGGCAACCTAATTCTCTATAACCATTGTCTCTAATACCATTCTGTCACACCCCACCATGGCGGAATATGGGGCGCGACGTATGGATATCATCACAACATGGCGTGTCTATAGAGATAACTATATGAAATAAGAAATGTCATAAAATGGAGACACAAAGTCATGACAATATCTCATCAGACTCAGGAGTCTAGGTAAGTAGGTAACAGTCCTACCGCTTACCCAAGACAAACAAATAACATAACCAAACAAATATATGTGTGCCACAGTATCACTTATTAAAAGAACAAATAAAAACTAAGAAGGAAACGGGGATTCTCCTTCTATATGCATTCCTAAGCTTCTCCAATCCTAGCCACTTATGTTCTCATGCTTAACCATAGTATCACATGAAAGAGACACTAAAACACGTCAACATAAAGTTGGTGAGAGTCATAGGTTTAGACTCCAACGCTAAATCAATTACAAGCTGTGAATAACAACCATCAACACAATAACATATGGACAATGTGCTACAATTATGTATTAACAACTAGCATTCAAGATCAATCATTCCAAACCAAAATCCAAGGCTCCTACCTTGCCAAACAACATGGTACCATAGATGATCACACTATGTACCTATCCCAAGACCACTACCTTGTCAAACCACAAGGCCAATACCTTGTCAAACCACAAGGCCACTACCTTGTCAAACCACAATAACTGAGATGGTACGTGTCCCCCGATCCAAATCATAAACACAATCAAGAATCACATAGCAGTTAATCACATAAGTGCACACACAAGTCCATCACAAACCATAAAAACATTCACAGCATTAGTTACAAAACCATAGAGTGTCTCTTTCATCCCATCTGGAAATCAAATCATAAAAAGACATGGGACTATGAAACTCACCTGATAGCTTCTTCACAAGTCCTCGCACTAGCAACAAGCTAACAAACCAAAAATACGAAATCAATACACGAACCAATCACTAAGATGGCTCATCAACCTATGATGTACATCTAGTTTATTCCCTCATAATTACCTCATTGTTAAGATCTAATCACCCCATTACCCTTCCTCAATAAGTCCCTAACTTGGTTAAGTTTAATAGCTATCCCGTTCATAATTTTACACAAAACAGTCTCAGTTTTAGGTCTCAAAACTTTAAGTCAAACGTCCACTTATATATACCCATGGTTTCTGTACAAGGAATATTCACACTTTTATACATGTTAGCTAAAACCTCCCACTTGCCCTAACCTTAAAGCTACTGTAAAGGCCCAGATATATGTGTATATATTGCTACCTATCCAGAATTCACTGATTTTAAACGTATGAAAAGTTCATTACCATTAGAGGGTCTTACCATAAACCACAACCTTAGCCCAAGTGCAGATACTTACTACAATATATAAACCATCTCTCATGTTCGTGAGAAGGTCCCAATGCAACCCTAAGTACCCCAAACAACCCAAAACTTAAAAAGAAAACAGGCTGAATTCAAAACTGTTTTGACCTCCGACTGTTGTAACCTGTTTTTGACCCACTTCCCGACCTCCAATTTAGTTCTAGTTTCTTGCATTGGAAAGCCACTTCAATTACCTTTTCAGGGATACTTGGATCGCATCTTGATGTTCCTAGAACTCCCGATATGATCAAAACAATTGACTCAAAATTCTGCCCAGTTTTTAAAAACGGGTTTAATTAATTTAACCTAATTAATTACCCATAACCCCATTAATTACAAACCCTAAACCTTCTAATCATTATAATATCATTAAAATACAGATTCTTATTAAAACCCTAACCTAAATCAATCATAAGATGATTATGTAAACATTAAAAATAATTAAATTAAAAAGGGATTACGAAAGTTTACCTTTGATTTATAAAAACCCTAAATTTTGATGAAGAACCCTAAAAGTTCTCCATAAACCGTAGACCATTATTTTTCTCCAGGGATTTTATGTTTTTTTTTCTATTTAAAATCCTTATATAATGTAACAAGAATCCTAGTCCAAATATAAAACCCAACTTTCCTTTTTCCTCTTTTTTTTCCTTTTTTCCTTCTTTTCTTTTTTTCCAAACCGACCTAAACCCCCTTTAAATTCGTTTTTTTTTCTATTTATTATTAATATATGTATTAATAACATTACCTTAATTTTCCTTAATTTATTTCAGCTCCTAAAGCCTCCAAAACCTCAAAACCGTAAAACTAGTCAGTTTTTACGCATTTTACCGTAAAAGACGTAAAATATATACTTTTAATAAAAATCTCAAATTTTGAAATAAACTTTATAACTAAGTCCTAAATGACTTAAAACCATCCCGAAAAATATTCATATGGATAATTACCTCACCCGAGACCTCTAAATGCTAAACCGTAAATCCTAAAAAAATACTATTACTATAATACTTATACGTATACGTAAACACCACAATATCACCATTCTCATTTCATAGTCACCACTTGTGAGCTCATGAACATGAAATAACCGTTCCTCGATTTACTTATGAGTACTCTATACTCATAAACGATAACCACACCAACCTCGTTCACACAAAATAAACACGTAAACACACAATTCAAGTAAGCACACATAAAATAACCTAAAAGTAAGACCAAGTGACAAACCCAAAACCACGGTTGTCACAATTATGACTAAGAAATGGTTGGTACAAGACTGGCCCTATTTAGTCGCATGTGCTTTTATCGAAACTTTTAACTTTGGGACCGACCCATAGGCGTCCCCTCGCCATGTCTTTTGTTTTGGGACCGACCCATAGGCGTCCCCTCGCACATATAAAGGTTTTTATAAACTACGTTATACATTCATGCACTGTTTTTCATGCATAAATTTTTTTTCTCCAATAAAAACTAAGAAGTAAACGGGGATTCTCCTTCTATATGCATTCCTAAGCTTCTCCAATCCTAGCCACTTATGTTCTCATGCTTAACCATAGTATCACCTGAAAGAGACAATAAAACACGTCAACATAAAGTTGGTGAGAGTCATAGGTTTCGACTCCAACGCTAAATCAATTACAAGCTGTGAATAACAACCATCAACACAATAACATATGGACAATGTGCTACAATTATGTATTAACAACTAGCATTCAAGATCAATCATTCCAAACCAAAATCCAAGGCTCCTACCTTGCCAAACAACATGGTACCATAGATGATCACACTATGTACCTATCCCAAGGCCACTACCTTGTCAAACCACAAGGCCACTACCTTGTCAAACCACAAGGCCACTACCTTGTCAAACCATAATAACTGAGACGGTACGTGTCCCCCGATCCAAATCATAAACACAATCAAGAATCACATAGCAGTTAATCACATAAGTGCACACACAAGTCCATCACAAACCATAAAAACATTCACAGCATTAGTTACAAAACCATAGAGTGTCTCTTCCATCCCATCTGGAAATCAAATCATAAAAAGACATGGGACTATGAAACTCACCTGATAGCTTCTTCACAAGTCCTCGCACTAGCAACAAGCTAACAAACCAAAAATACGAAATCAATACACGAACCAATCACTAAGATGGCTCATCAACCTATGATGGACATCTAGTTTATTCCCGCATAATTACCTCATTGTTAAGATCTAATCACCCCATTACCCTTCCTTAACAAGTCCCTAACTTGGTTAAGTTTAATAGCTATCTCGTTCATAATTTTACACAAAACAGTCCCAGTTTTAGGTCTCAAAACTTTAAGTCAAACGTCCACTTAAATATACCCATGGTTTCTGTACAAGGAATATTCATACTTTTATGCATGTTAGCTAAAACCTCCCACTTGCCCTAACCTTAAAGCTACTGTAAAGGTCCAGATATATGTGTATATATTGCTACCTATCCAGAATTCACTGATTTTAAACGTATGAAAAGTTCATTACCATTAGAGGGTCTTACCCTAAACCACAACCTTAGCCCAAGTGCAGATACTTACTAAAATATATAAACCATCTCTCATGTTCGTGAGAAGGTCCCAATGCAACCCTAAGTACCCCAAACAACCCAAAACTTAAAAAGAAAACAGGCTGAATTCAAAAATGTTTTGACCTCCGACTCTTGTAACCTGTTTTTGACCCACTTCCCGACCTCTAATTTAGTTCTCGTTTCTTGCATTGGAAAGCCACTTCAATTACCTTTTCAGGGATACTTGGATCGCATCTTGAATGTTCCTAGAACTCCCGATATGATCAAAACAATTGACTCAAAATTCTGCCCAGTTTTTAAAAACGGGTTTAATTAATTTAACCTAATTAATTACCCATAACCCCATTAATTACAAACCCTAAACCATCTTATCAGTATAATATCATTAAAATAAATATTCTTATTAAAACCCTAACCTAAATCCATCATAAGATGATTATGTAAACATTAAAAACAATTAAATTAAAAAGGGATTACGAAAGTTTACCTTTGATTTATGAAAACCCTAAATTTTGATGAAGAACCCTAAAAGTTTTCCATAAACCGTCGACCATTCTTTTTCACCAGGGATTTTATGTTTTTTTTCTCTTTAAAATCCTTATATAATGTAACAAGAATCCTAGTCCAAATATAAAACCCAACTTTCCTTTTTCCTCTTTTTTTTCCTTTTTTCCTTCTTTTCTTTTTTTCCAAACCAACCTAAACCCCTTTTAAATTCGTTTTTTTTTCTATTTATTATTAATATATGTATTAATAACATTACCTATATTTTCCTTAATTTATTTCAGCTCCTAAAGCCTCCAAAACCTCAAAAACGTAAAACTAGTCAGTTTTTACGCATTTTACCGTAAAAGACGTAAAATATACACTTTTAATAAAAATCTCAAATTTTGAAATAAACTTTATAACTAAGTCCTAAATGACTTAAAACCATCCCGAAAAATATTCATATGGATAATTACCTCACCCGAGACCTCTAAATGCTAAACCGTAAATCCTAAAAAAATACTATTACTATAATACTTATACGTATACGTAAACACCACAATATCACCATTCTCATTTCATAATCACCACTTGTGAGCTCATGAACATGAAATAACCGTTCCTCGATTTACTTATGAGTACTCTATACTCATAAACGATAACCACACCAACCTCGTTCACACAAAATAAACACGTAAACACACAATTCAAGTAAGCACACATAAAATAACCTAAAAGTAAGACCAAGTGACAAACCCAAAACCACGGTTGTCACAATTATGACTAAGAAATGGTTGGTACAAGACTGGCCCTATTTAGTCGCATGTGCTTTTATCGAAACTTTTAACTTTGGGACCGACCCATAGGCGTCCCCTCGCCATGTCTTTTGTTTTGGGACCGACCCATAGGCGTCCCCTCGCACATATAAAGGTTTTTATAAACTACATTATACATTCATGCACTGTTTTTCATGCATAAATTTTTTTTCTTTTTCATGATTTATTGGCATAATTTTTTTCATGTCCCTTCATAAGTTATTATGTTTTTATGTCAAGTATGCTGTCATACTGTCATGGTTAACTTCGGTTTCATGCTGATTATGTTATACACTCCTTCACATTGAGTTGTTCCATGTTTCTTCATGTTGGGACTTATATATTTTGAGTTGATATGACAAAAGAAGATGAAGGACTTAATAATAAATAGTTAGCTTAGTAAGTAAGCTAGGGTTGTGATGTAACCCTAGTACCTCTATTATATAAAGAGGGTTAGGCATACATGGTTATTCACTGATTCATATACAATATAAACTAAAGGTGTGTGTGCGTTCTCCTGGTGTCAAGCCTATTAGGCACCAGGAATAGTAGTAGCTTATTAGTATTTTATGAATAAGAAAGCCTTGTTCATAACTTTGATTGTGTTCTTTTTGTTCCGCTGTGCTTATTACAATCATTGTTATATATCCCAAATGAGTCTAGATCCTAAGACTTAACAAGTGGTACCAGAGCTTGTTGTTTCTCGATCTGGTTGATCTACAAGGTTTTCGTTAGTATTTTCTGTTTTATAAAGTTACTAATCTAGGGTTTTTCCCAACAAACCCTAGATGATTCGTTGTCCTGTTGTTGCTGATCTATCATGTTGGTATTGTTATGTGATGTTGCTGTTGGTACTTTGATGGTGGTCATACTGGCTTTGGTGAGTTGATCCTTGATCAACGATGAACCCTAGTATGATAGATGTTTATGGCTGCTGTGATATTCTTAAAAGAAATTTTCGTTTTTAGGGTTTGACCTGAAAACCCTAGATTCGTGTTTGGAGCAGTAAAGGGAGTGTTTTGATCGTGACTTGGATTCAAAGAAAACAGCATGATTAAACAAACGTAGAATGGCAGGATCATGATATGGGTTTAGGGTTGTTAAACCCTAGATTCATTAAATGTTCTTGTTGTTTTCAGTTGTGTGATCCAAAAGTTTTCTGGTTCATGATTTATGGAGATTCGTGGGAAAGCAGGATAAAAAACAATGATCTGTGTTAACAAAATAATGATTATCATTATTAAATTAACTACAGATTCGTGTATACTACACCAAAAAATATCCTGGTTCGTGACTTGTTGCTTGGTGTTTGCTGATGGATCTTGCCACAAGAAAGCTCTCATAAAGAAAAGATGTTGTAGGGCCATGTTGTTTGTAGGTTTACATGGCAGACTGATGAACGAATGTGCTTCTGGTCCACACATGTGCTCGTGATAATATGTTTGTATATTCAAACAAAGAGCACTGTTAGACATAGAAAGTGTAAACTGTTCACATGCGAGGTATTGACTGTATGATCCGAGTATAAGCAATATTGTGGGTTTATGCAAATCATGACTTATTCTATGTTTCTGATTGAACGTGGTATAAGGAAAGATTTTGTGATTCCTGGTATTGAAGTCGTGTATTGGGAACAGTTATGACCCACGAAAATATGGGATACGATTATCTTGGATGAGATTTGTAACTGCTTATATATGGAAGTTGTTTCATGATTCACATGCGTAAGTTATGCAATGCAGAATATGACGAGATATGGTCAGCTAAATGAGGTATTGTTTGCCTGATCTTTAGGAATTACATTCCATATACTTTTGAAGCAGTCATTATGTTGCGAGAGTTTTGGCAAGATACGATTTTTGGTTCCTGATTTTAAGGAATTATGGTATCGCGCTACTCTTGGTGCAAATATGGTATGTGATTATTCTTTCAATACAAATGTGGGATAAAGATTGTTGTTGCTGATTTTAGGGGATTTATATTCAGACGTATCCTGCATGATTTTGGATACAAAATATGGTACACGTTCTACCGTATTTATTTTGGGACGTGTGAATATTCTAAGCAGTTATGACCCACGAAAATAAGGGAGCTATTTTTTATGGGAAATTTGATGGAAACATGTGATGACTATTGGATTCCTCAAATATCTGAATTCTATGTTATCATATATTCCTGATTTATTGGGAACAATATGTGAAATAATCTCTTGGTCACGTCTTGCGTGATTTAAGGAGAAATATGGGATGCAGTTTGTGATGTTCCTGGTTTTTAGGTATTTTAAATATCCCATTCGATATGTATCATCACTTATCACGTGAAGTAGATGGACGTGGGTTCCAGATGTGTTGACATGGCCTCTACGGGCTGATTATGGGCTGGATACGTGGGGTTTAAGACATACAAAGGTAACAGCAACGGTACAGCAACAGTTTCAGCGACATTTGGTGAGAGATTGTGTGTGAAAAAAAAATATATATATACATATAAAAAAATAAAAAAAATAAAAAAAGAAGGGGTTTGGAGATGCTACTGGTAGGTTTTCGTTATTCCTACTGGTGAACTATTTGTCTCTACTAGTCAGCTATTTCTTACTACTGGTCGGTTCCTCCTAGTCGGTTCCTCCTAGTCGTTTCCTCCTGGTCGTTCCTACTGGTGATCTTGAACAATGAAGAGGTATATGGTTCGTTTCGAAAATTCAGTTTATGTTATAATTCTTAATTGGAACAGTTACACGCTCTTTTATAAATATTTGGGGGGGGGGCATATGATACCATACAGTTCATGATATGATCATCACAAAATTAGCATGATCATAAGCATCGAGTGGTTTCTGTTTGATCCGTCAGAGCTCACTGAGACTATCGGCCATTGCATGTGATCGCCATGCATATATTGATTACAAGAATTATACAAAGACATTTTATTACATGTTATTGTAATAAGCATATCTTTTTCACACTGAATGAGTGGATGATATGTACTACTGAGTTTAAGATGCAAGAGATGGTTCGCTTATGGTTCCTACTAGTGAGTTATGGTTTCTTGACGAAGACAGTTGATTATTGCTGATTTGATGTTGGAGTTGATTTTCAAAAACTTGTTATCTTCTTATATCTCAATTAGGCGAGTAATACACCTTGTCTTTGGACTAAATATATTGTTACAGCTTACAACTAGCTCATAGTTATGAAGGTTACCAGTTCCCATGTACCAAAAACTGTTGGTGAGCAATACACCTTATCGTTGGATTAAATATATTGTTATAGCTAACAACTGGCTTATAGTTATGGGGGTTATCAGTCCCATGTAATAAAAACTGAGATGATATAAGACACAAGTTTGGGATATTTCACTTCTTCATAAAAATTGTTATACTTGATTTTCTTCATCAGTGATCACTCCAAGGAAGCCTACTGGATTCGACATGCACTTCTTAAGGGGAAGACGATCCTTTTTGAGTTGATGTGACAAAAAGGGGAAGAATGCATGGATCGAGGGGAAGCTTAGCCTTCATCTATATTAGCTTCAGGGGAAGCTCGTGCTTACTGGTTTTGTCAAATCAACTAGGGGAAGATTGTTGGGACTTATATATTTTGAGTTGATATGACAAAAGAAGATGAAGGACTTAATAATAAATAGTTAGCTTAGTAAGTAAGATAGGGTTGTGATGTAACCCTAGTACCTCTATTATATAAAGAGGTTAGGCACACATGGTTATTCACTTATTCATATACAATGTAAACTAAAGGTGTGTGTGCGTTCTCCTGGTGTCAAGCCTATTAGGCACCAGGAATAGTAGTAGCTTATTAGTATTTTATGAATAAGAAAGCCTTGTTCATAACTTTGATTGTGTTCTTTATGTTCCGCTGTGCTTATTACAATCATTGTTATATATCCCAGATCAGTCTAGATCCTAAGACTCAACACTTCATAATGACTTGGTCTTTACGTGATTATGTCTTACGTCTCTTTTGTTGTCCTTGCTTCCATGCAAGACACTGTTGAAATTCATGTAAACTATGTTTTCATGATAGTCATGGTTGGTTTTCATTGATCATGCTTTCAGGCAAATCATCTTGAATTTTGTGTAACCATACTTTAACGTTTCTCTATGCAACCGCCAACCAGATGAGGTATATACTGGCATTGCCAGGTTATCATGATGGTTTTCCTAACCGTTTAACCGGTATACTTTCCTTAAATCATGACAAATGATCGACCCCATACCGATCATTTCATGTGCATTCAACGTGCACTCCATGTACCGTGTTCCATGTGTATTACACGTACCTAAATCCACGTGTATTTCACTTGCAATACTTCACGAGTATTCGCTAGTCGATTCAGAATCATCTCAGGCATATGTCCACTTGCTGATATTCTACAAGATTGTTGATGCCGCTAATAGCTTGGAGATGTTACTAAAGGTGGATGCTGCTGATGTTTGGAGACGCTACGAGATGCAGACGTTGTTCACAACCTGGAGATCCTACAAGACGAAGAAGACAAAGGCGCTAGAGCAAAGCTATTGGACGAGAAGATGCTTCACCATCAGACGATTTTCATCAATCATTGTCACAAATTCTTAGTTACTTGTCACACGTCATTCAGTTGTCGTTTCAGTCATATGAGTGCAAACCGGTACCATCCGGCCACTCAGCTGAATAGTTACATGAATCACGGTAATGAGAATGACCGTCATGGAACTGACAGACAGGACGATAGTAACCACTACTATGACAGCAACTATCCTAGAAATCGCAACCGAGGCTCCGGCCGCGGACGAGATCAGACATACAATTGATCAGTAGCCCAACCGATCCGCCAATTTTGGGCATAATAACCTAAAAATTTAGTCCTATTTGTTTCACATCTTGAGACACATGTCAAGACATCAGTCAAGACACATGTCTCGCGTATACTTTCTGAAGACACATGTCAAGACGACAGTCAAGACACATGTCATGCTTACATTTCCCAAGACACGAGTCAAGACACATGACTCACGTCTAGTTATGGAACATTTCTAAGAAATTTTTTGGGTACCCTCCAAGGGTATATCCATTTTGTTGTGCCATGTATTAATCAGGCCACAAGAATTTCAGTACCATTATTGGCGCATCAGTGGGAACTATCACGTTTCCCGATGACACTTTCATTTCTTGTAACCATAGCTCATAGATTCATTACCATAAAGGACGCCTTTCGTATTCCAAAGTATACGAAGGTTTTCCTTCATCTTAATGATGGGATCCAAGCTGCTAACGCATTTCCTCGGATAGACACGAGTTGAATTTTATCCTAATTATGGACTATGAACAGCACACACTGCTACGATTCATAATTATGTACAATAATATTCGGGCTCCTGAATACACTCAGCATGGTTTTCCATCAGGAAAATCTGTACAAATTATCTGTGTTTTCCAAGCACGTGCTTTGTTAGCCACGGTTGCTAAAATTTCCTAGCTGTCAGTGAGACACGACCACTTAAGTCCTTTTACGCATAGCCAGTTGATTATTCCAAAATCTTCCCATACATTCCACAAGAACCTACAAGGATAAGGATGGTACCATGAGATTATGTGTCGACTACCGTCGACTTAAACAAATCACCATTCATGACCGTTATTCTCCTCCACGTATTGACGACATGTCCAATCGACCTTATAGTGTTAATCACTTTTCCAAGATCGAACTCATGATCCTGATGCCAACAGTGACGAGTGAAAGAGAAGGACATGTCCATGACTGATATTCGTACACGACTTGGTCATGCTAAATTCATGATTCTGTATTAATCTCATAAATGCTCCAACAGCATTACGAACTTAATGAATTGAGTTTCCATGAACTCATAAGCAAACTCATCAGTGTTTTAATTAAGGATAACCTGATTTTTCCTCTAAGCCTAGAGAAGAATAAGAAGACCATATCTGCACTATGTTGCACATTCTATGACAAGCGGAATTTCACCCTGGAAATTTCCAATATCAATTCTGGTTGATTATAGTGACACGCCGGATCACATGGATTTGCATGGTTAATCTTACCATGACTCTGCTTATGCGTAAAGGTGAGTACCCTACACTACGTTAGATGTTCCAAGAAAATCCTACGCTAGGAAAAGTCTAATTTCGGAGACTCATAGTTCCGCAAAGTTCTATGTATCGAGTTCCTACGAAGCAATATACATATACGTTCATATCTAGATACCTGACATACCAACAGGCTATGATAGAACACCAACAGGCTATGATAGAACACCAACAGGCTATGATAGAACACCAACAGACTAGGATGTCTTTCCATCATCAGAAATGGTGAACAGAAATGGGACAAGATCTCCATGGATTTTGGTTACCAGATTAACACAAACTCAGAAGAAGCAAGATGCTATCTGTGTTATTGCCAACAGTTTGATCAAGTCTGCAGAATCCTTACATCCGCAAGGGTTTCTAAACCAACAGATTGATCGGACATGTTCCAGCCAAGGCTCATCCGATCACTTGGCAATCCCTCAGTTATGGGGTCAAACAAGGATTCACAATTGTGCTCCTTATTTACTCCACGTCTTCATTCTAATTCCACGACTTGCTTTCACGCTCGCGTCCATAACACGATTCATGTTCATGATGGTATCTCGGCTTACGATTTTACGTTCATTTTTCTCATTCTGGGAAGTTTTGCAAGAACTTGCGAGACCAGACCCAAGTTTAGTATAACTCCCTATCCTCAGATAGACGTTCCTCGTCATATTCTATGTCTCACCTTGTAGCGTTTGGCGTTACCGCCATTATATTCTATGTTCACTATATGTTTCACATGTCATGTTCATTCCACGTTTCTCATATCATGATCAAGATATGTTACACGTATCACGGATCACGATATGTTTACTCATATTACACTCATCATATCTCCACGTATCACGTTCAAAAATTTTCACGTATTACGTTCAAAATTTTTCACGTACTACGTTTCCTTATGTCTCGCGTCTAGTTGCTATTATCAGTTAGGTTATAAGTGTTTTGTACGTTAACGTTTTAGTTGCCCTTACACGTTAATTCTTATTCCCTCGATCAAATTTAGGGGATCTACCTTAAGTTGATAACCAAGAACTTCTTTGTATTTCAAGTCAAGGTCAGGAGGACCAAGATTTATCATTCGCGTCAAGATCTTGTGAAGGAACCGTTCCAAGAGGGAGGCCACTTGGAAACGGACAAGTTCATCCAGACTTCTTATCCGTTTCTCTCCTATCAATTAGATATGTCCTTTAGTCACGTCGCGTTCCATGTCCTTTCAAGACATGTCACGTTCCGTGTTCCTTCTGCCAGGTCACCTGCACGTTCATTTATCTTACATACCCTCTCAGTTTGATTCGGGTATGTTTCTCTTTCAGTACCATATCTATAATTCGGGGACGAATTATTCTTTTTAGGGGGGAAGAGTTGTAAAACCCGCATGCTTTTACCATGAATAGTACCCTTAAGATCGTACGTACATAATTAGAACGTTCCTTTTATAATATGTTTACGTTCACGTATAAAAATTTTAAGTATTATGTACGTGTTAGAACACGATAAGTATTTATTACGTATGAACACACTATAATTATTCAAACAATAATTAATCACGAACATGCGATCATAAAATCATGAATATAATTTAATCACGAGCTAATATTAATTACGTATATATATATTTATCACGAACACGAATAAATATATTAAGTCACGATCGATAACTAATTAGAACACGTAAAACACGAACACGAGAACACACTAATATTTTAGACACGGAAAACATTCGGGTTACCCCTTGTGGGCCCCATTACCCACGAAATTAGGAAGGAAGAATGGGCCAAGCCTATTTTAATTTTTACTAAAACATAGAATTAGGAAAGATTTTGGTCATTTTCACATTACAGGAAAAATAACAAAAACCCTAAAAGTTTTCTTCCTTCTTCCTTTTGTCCTCTATGGCCACCACCTACAATCACCGTGGAGGGGTGATTCGGTTTGATTTTAACCTTGGAATTATTACAAGCATTCGTGTGTGTTCATCCTTGATCGATCCACGTTTTCGGTATAACATTTTTTAATCCTTTTCTTTTATGTTTTGATTTAATAAATTACATAAGATCATGATGTTTTTAAAAACTAATTAAAAACATTTATAAAACATGTCTATGATTATGGGGGTAAATCAAAATAAGGGTTTTTAGGGGTGTTTGTCTAGCCGACGCCTAAACCGAACCCCTAAGGGGTCTCGGCTTGGCATATAGACCACCACCGAGACCTCAAGGTCTCGGTTTGGTGGTGTGGGTCCCACGGCAGCAGCAAACAAGGGGAAACCCCGAAGTGGTTCAGGGTATGGTGTTGATTACGGGTCCGGTTCATGGTTTCTAGTCACGATCCGGTTCATGGTTTATGTTAAGGTTTTTTATTTTAATATTATATGTTAGGATTAAATTAATAAAACATGATATATTAATTTAATAAAACATGACTTAGGTTATAATTTAATTATTAGATCATGGAATTTTTAACCTAAGTATTTATATTTTTCTAGACCTTATAATTAATTAATTATTAAAAACTATGGTTATAATTAATTAATTAACATGACTTAGGTTATATTATTAATAATAAATAATACATATTTTAACCTAAGTATTTAACTTTATTTAATTAAAAACATGATATATTTAATTAAATACTTTTAACCTATAGTTTATTTAGATTACATGTAATAATTAATAAACTATACCTTATATCATTATGACTTAGAAAAATAATCAGAAAACACTTAAGCTTATATACTTAGCTTATTTAACCAGCTTATATCTAATTATGAAAACTTTCTATTTTTAGAAACTTATTTAATTAAGGCAGCTTATATCTAATTATGGAAACTTTCTATTTTTAGAAACTTATTTAATTAAGGCAGCTTATATCTATTTATGGAAACTTTCTATTTTTAGAAACTTATCTATTTTAAGCAGTAATTCTATTTTTGGAAACTTTCTATTTTGTAAAACTTTCTATTTTTGGAAACTTCCTATTTTTGGTAACTTTCTATTTTTGGAAACTTTCTATTTTAGGAAACCTGCTATTTTTAGAAAGTTACTTATTATTACACAGTAAGTATAATAATACATGAAATACAAGTAATACTTAATCAGAATAGACAGAATATAAGATAAACACAGTTTAAAGCTTAAAACAGTAAAACATGACATGAACGTATAAAATAAGCTAAGACATGACATAAAACCAGTTACGTACTTAGTAATCAGATACTTATACACGTATGTATTTATGTAGCATTAGTGATACCGAAGTAGGATTCTCCTCAGTTCGTCTTCTTCGTTCACTGGACATAAGGTACGGATTCCCGTCCTTTCAGTATGGACATTCTTTCCTTATTAGGATTTCCCGTATGCAGCCACTGTTTTCCCGTAGTATAAGTTTATATGTTTGATTTGCTTATGTTTAATTTTGAATACCTATAGCCATATACATGCATGACCAGTTTCACCTAGTTATGGAGGTACCATAACCATAACACTAGAGGCACTTGTGTTATGACATCACCACGGCGGAGTGATTGCTCGTGGCGTCCCTTCAGCTTTTGGCCATTTATTATATTTATCATGTGGGGCGTATGGGTGCATCCTAGTTACATGTTTTTCAGCAGATTACTCAGTGTGAATGTGGTGTGTGCCTTGCATCCTTCACAAGGAGCTGATCTCTCCTACCCAAAACCAGTATATTAAATTAGAGGCAGCCCCTCTAATTTGCATGATGAGGTCACCCCTCCAAGTATTCATGGACGGTGGATTTTCATGACCTATATTGGCTAATGGTAAAATATGTTAAACAATTTTCATAAGATAAACATAAGGCTTTTCAAAGTATAAAACCAGTTTTATGAACATGTTCCAGGTTTTCCAGGACTTATACATTTCCGCTGCTATTAAGTCTTTATTATGTTTTAGTCATTTATACTATGTCTATATCCGTGCACTGAGCATTTTGCTCAGCCGTTACTTTCCTTTCCATGTCCCAAAACGCTAGGTACCCTAGGAAAGACTCGAGCATTTGGAGGAAGTGCATAGGATGAAAGCTGCTAGAGACTTCTTTTCCTTTTTGTCTTCATATACTTATGCTTGTTTAGTCTTTCATTCATTTCTTTTGCTTTATTATGTTTTGGGCTAATGTTTGGGAACCGACGTTTGATTTTGGTTATCCATATGGTCATGTAATGTTTTAGACATTTATCCTTGTATGCTTTGATGACACGCCATAATTACGTGTGACATTCCATTATCAAAATGGGGCGTTACATCTTTAATCAAGTGGTTGAGCTTCCCAAACTCCAAGGCGGCCTCCAACTGTCTCCTCAGCTGAAAGCAGTCATTCATATAGTGCCCTTTCGCACAATGATAGTCACAATATCTGTCCATGTTCGCCTTTTTTGGTGTTCCCACCAAGGGAGGTGGAGCCGAAAGGTTTAGCTAGTGTTCTGCTGCCAAAATTTCCTTCGGTGAGCTGGACAAGTCTTCTAGGGTGAATATTCGATTCACCTCTTGTGGGCGTTGTGGATGGCGGTAAGGCAAGGTATAGGGTTGGGTGTAAGGGGTTCTGTTTTGATAGGCCCCTCGGCCTCCCCCTCTTCTTCCTCCAAAACCCTTTTTCTGGGCACGGTCATACCTCTGGCCTCCCGTCGGGGAACTGTCCCCCCGGATATACTCTCCCCTAGGTAGCTCAGCATCCCTAAATGATGTTTCAGCACGGACAAAGTCGTCCACATGCTTCAGCATCTCATTGACCGTCTTGGGTATGCTTTCAGCAAACCGCTTGGCCAAACCAGGACATTTGTGTGAACCCATAAATGAAGAGATCCTCATGAGGTCAAGCACATTAGGGATGGAATTAGATTCACTTAACCACCTTTCTTTGAACATCGGTAGGCTCTCGTTGGCCTTTCGGATGATCTTCGTGATCTCAGTGGGGTCCTTTGCACACGCCTTCATCATTCCAAACCGTGTGAGGAACTTGGCCTCCAAATCATCCCAATCATCTATGCTTCCTGACGGCAACTCGTCGAACCAAGCTCTGGCCTTATCGTCTAATGTTTGTTGGAACATTCGGCACCATACGGGCATGGGTCATTCCCCCTGGTTCCCCATCCCTTTAAAATGGTTGATGTGATCAGCCGGATCTCCCGTCCTCGCGTAAATCCTAACGTTGGCCGGCATACTATGGCTAGGAGTTGAGTATTCAATGATCCTTCGGCTAAGGGGGCATTTGGCCAGTGACTTGAAAGGTTTTCCCAAATCATCATCTGCCACCTTCTTCCCCTTGCTTTTCTCTCCATCACCTTGGCTTTCCTTCTTCTTTCCCTTATCTCCCGAATGTTCTTCCCCTTCGTCAAAACTGATTAGCCTTGGCTTGATGTATTCTCGGTTGCTTTTGTCCTTTATTAATTCTTTTAGGGTCGATAGGTGACCCTCAATGATTTCTTCATTCGTGAGGCTGTTGTGGTTGTCATTATGAATTTCGATTTCAGGTGATGGGGCAGGACCCGCCATTCTTTAGCTACTTGGTAGATCGAATTTAGGGTCCCACGGATGGTGCCAGTTTGTAGATGCAAAAGTCCGTTGGGCTCCTAAGTGGGCCGAGAATGCCTCTGGGCCGTCTGGGTCTTCCTCTCCACAAGCCTATAAGAAAGTAACACACGTTAGCTCGCCTCGGGTGGGAGGCCCGAGACCAACTCCGGTGCGAGAGTAAGAATCTGATTGAGCCGGATGGCCAATAAGAATCTGATTGAGCCGGATGGCCAATAATATGCAGAGCCGAATGACCAATGTAGTGCGTGTAATAAATGTCTGTGTGAGAATGTGTGACTTACATTGAATGAGGGGTATTTATAGTGTCGAGAACACTGTAGCGGACTAGAGCTCCTTAGAGGTAGCACTCCTTGAGCCTTGTGACCTGACAAGCCAAGCTTTGGTCCAGCAGGCTATGCGAGGCATCTGGGTAAAAGGACGCATCGTTTGTTCCCAAGGTAATATGTCCTGCTTTTTAGGTGTGCAGGTGGATGAGCCTTCTATCCGAGCGCCAGGCGAGTATCGATTGGATAATAGGGTGTGTCGTTCCTTCCCAATGCACTGATACACTCTTTGAAGATTCCCTCTAGACTTGCGCTTGTTAGGTAGGTCGGTCTGCCACGCCGTACAGCCAATCTTGTTTCTAGAAGATGACTGGCACATGGATATGGCCGAGCGGCCATATACACGAACAGTTATATTATGTACTCAAGCTGGACAAAGACGATAACATAGCTAATTAAGATCAAAAATTGAGATCACAATGGAATGTAAAGACGTGTGAATGTTGAATATATACTACTTATTATTAAAGACATAAGAATGTAAACATCGTATAGGTTTTACGAAAATAGTTATAGTGTAGTTATATTTAAAAGGATAAATCGAACTAATTAAGTTTTATTAAGACGTTCAAACAAACTTTTTACATAATTTCAGACGTTTCAAGTCTATTCCGAATGTAGGAAAAAAGTGAGTATGTTAATTCTGTATGTTTGTAAGTAACTATGTATGATACAAAAGACAAGAAAAATGTCGATATTCATAACAGATTAATTGTCCTTAACTAGTATATGAGTCCGGTTCCGCAACATCCCTTTATTTAGCAAAGTTCCAATGGATCAATCTCAACCATCCATCTTCTTTTTATTTAAGGGTCCAGATTAAACCCTCCTTCTACATAAATATTAAAATTTTACACACACTAACCATTTTATCAAAAAAAAAAAAGGTCGGGTCTCTCCCACACACCTAACCTCCCGCCGCCAACCACCATAACAACTTATTCCGGCGACCTCCTCCGACAACCAACCTTCCACCGCGAACCACCCCTACCACACACCTTTTTCCGGCGTCATCACCTACTACCCATCCACCGCGAACCACCCCTACCGCAAACAACCTCCAACAACCACCCTAACAACTTATTCCGGCGACCTCCTCCGACAACCAACCTTCCACCGCGAACCACCCCTACCAAACACCTTCTTCCGGCGTCATCACCTACAACCCATCCACCGCGAACCACCCCTACCACAAACAACCTCCAACAACCACCCTAACAACTTATTCCGGTCATCTTCTCTGGCGAATACAAACACAAGATGGAAACACAAAAAGAAACAGGAATTGAAGCACAAATTGAAAAAGATGTTGTTGTGGATCCAGTTACGGAAACTGATAATGTAGATCTAGATCCAGAACGTCACGTTCTTAATGAAGATGCAGATCCAGAAGCTAATCTTGTCGAAAATATAGGTAAATGGTTACTTTCAGTTCTTTGAAAACAGAATCATGCATGATTTGTATAAAAAACAGTAATGAGATCTTTCTTGTCGAAATCGTATGTGTTATGCATGATTCTACATGAATCATGCATGATTCCACATGAATCATGCTGATTCTGCATGAATCATGATGAATTATGCGTGATTCATGTGGGATCAAGCATGATTCATGTTGAAGCATGTGTGGATCATGCATGATTCAATATGATTCATGTGGAATCAAGCATGATTCATGTGGGATCAAGCATGATTCATGTGGAAACATGCATGATTCATGTTGAATCATGCATGATTCATGGATGAGTTATAAATGAAGCATGATTCAGTATGAATCATGCATGATTCATGTAAAATCAAGCATGATTCATAATGAATCATGCATGATTCAACATGCTAAAGTCAAAAAGATTGCTGCTGCGGCTGCTGCTGCAAAGGAAGCAAGGAATGCAACTATTGCGGCTGCTGCTGAAAAGGAAACAAGGAATACAACTATTGCTGATGCACTACAAACAGGAACAACTGGTGCGGGTGCTGTGGCTGCTGCTGCAAATGCAGCAAAGAATGCAACTATTGCGGCTGCTGCTGAAAAGGAAGCAAGGAATACAACAATTGGTGCGGGTGCTCCTTCAATTGTTTTGTAGTACACTTATAATATTCGTTAGATTTGTTTTTTAATTTGATTTAACTGTATTAAAACTCTGAGATTGGAGTACTTAGTTTAATGTTTTGTAGTACACTTATAATATTTGTTAGATTTCTTTATTAATTTGATTTAACTGTATTAAAACTCTGAGATTGGAGTACTTTGTTTAATGTTCATATAATATTCGTAATGAATCATGCATGATTCGTAATGAAACATCATATGTCATCCAAAAATCATGCATATGAGTCAGCAAGGTAACTACTGCTGATGCACTACAAACAGACTTATAATGTTCATATAATGTTCTATGAATCATGCATGATTCATAGTGAATCATGCATGATTCATAGTGAATCATGCATGATTCCTAGTGAATCATGCATGATTCATAGTGAATCATGCATGATTCATAGTGAATCATGCATGATTCATAGTGAATCATGCATGATTCATAGTGAATCATGCATGATTCATAGTGAATCATGCATGATTCACTATGAATCATGCATGATTCCTAGTGAATCATGCATGATTCATAGTGAATCATGCATGATTCATAGATGAACCATGCATGATTCATAGATGAACCATGCAAACAGTTACATAACAGTAAACAACTGAAATAGATGAACCATGCAAACAGTTACATAACAGTAAAAAAGATAACATAAAGTACCATCAGTTTTACGAACAAAAGATTACCAACATATAAGATCAGAATATAACATAAAAATACCCTCCCATTTAACTACCATCCATTTTACGAACAAAAGTTTAACAAACTACAAATCAAACATCACTTTCTTTTTTTACCACCAGCATATGTCATATGAAAATCTTTCGATTTTGCAGCTTTAACATCCTTCCCAACCTCCTTCCTTTCTGCAGCTTTAACATCCTTACCAACCTCCTTTACTTCTGCATCTTTAACATCGTTCCCTTCTGTCTGATCTTCTTGGCCAGGCATAGTCTTTGGTGGATCACGCTCATTCCTGTTTTTGATTGCCTCTTGAATAATATCAACCCTTTTCTGGTGTTCATTCTCCGTCTCAAACTTGAAGGCCAACTCAAACATCTTCTGTTTATGAATGTTAAAATCATGCAACAAAAGCTTGGTAGCAATCCTATACCTCATACATAACAACTGTGAGCGCTGTTCCTTTGATTCTACATCAAACCCAACATCCCAATCTCCAACAGGTGTGCCAGTGTAAGATTCCATATGGATCATAGCAAATATTCCGCAATCTTCATAGTTACTCTCTGTACTCCAATTCAAACGTAGAATGCGTGGTTTGACTTTCATCATGGCCGATAGTTTGTCATGCCCATGCTCTTTTAGATGCCTGATAAAAAACTTTTTCTACAAAAAAAGATACAAGGATCACAAAACTCAAATACATTAATAAAACTCGATACATTAATAAAACTCAATACATTAATAAACAAAAATGATTTTAAACTTACCAAAGGATCACAAGCTGCTTTGTATCTTGAACTATAGGAATATGGTCCAGCATAAATGTTATCAATGATAAACATTGATGGATTCTCCAAGTTGAAAACAACAACATAAAAGTGTCCAGAAGCACAAATAGGAAAAAACACCAAATCAACATCCGAGAGGCGAAGTGCATCCTCATCATGCTGCAATTGAGTTGAAATGGCATCTGAAAAGACTTTCCACTGTCCATCTGGATCAAGAGTACTTTTAATAGTTCCTTCTGGCTGTTTACAGACAAGCGAAACAAAATTAGAGGGGATTCAAGATGAATCATGCATGATTCAAGATGAATCATGCATGATTCAAGATGAATCATGCATGATTCAAGATGAATCATGCATGATTCAAGATGAATCATGCATGATTCAAGATGAATCATGCATGATTCAAGATGAATCATGCATGATTTACAGAATTAAAAAAAACATCGCTACATGTGAATAGAAACTTACAATACAGCCAGTTGTAAAAAAAAGCCTTCTTAACCGCTCATTAACTTTACCAGCTTCCACCAGCTTCAACAATGTAGCCCGCTCCTCCAGGTTCAACAATGCACTCCAACTATCAATAACATTGTGGTCTAACCATAATCCAGGTGTCAATGTCTCCATGCTCACTCGTACAGATTTTTGCTCATAACCCGAATTAGTTTGGAAAACAGTTTCACTACAATTAGAAATAACAAACAAATTATGATACGTCATTCTTTAACTACAAAATCGAAAGCAAAAACTGAAATAAAGAACTTACTATCTATCGCCTTGCATAGCGAACAAACTATTCCCCAGTATAAACTCAAGCCTCTTTAGATCAGGACCAACTTCAGTTCTCTTATTCATAAAAGGAGATGACAACACAGAAGATGGCTTCCTAACTTTTTTCTTGGGAGATGAACGAGTAGAAACTCGTGGAGGCGTCTTGGGAGGCGAAACGTTGGTAGGTTCATTCATAATCATGTTAAACAAATTTTCCTGCAAAAAGTTCAAAAAATTTAATTATAAACATACATATGACCATATCATTATACAACTCATGAGGAAAAGTTAAAAATATACGTCATAAAAGGCATCTGAAAGCAGATCAATCACCTCTCCAACCCAATGAATGTTTCTTTCAAGCCACTGCGTGTAAGTTTCTTCAACATCATCGACTGCTGCTTCGTCTGCTCCTTCGTCTGCTGCTGCTTCGTTCCCGGGCTCAATGTCCTTTGTAGGTAACTCCTTTGCATCCGACTCTTTTGGCTTGTTTAAATCAACATTCTCGTCAGGCGAAGCATTGAAATCGTCAATATAAGTAGGTTCACCTTGAAACGAAATAGTATCCTTAAAAAGTCCATCATATTTCTCAAACAATTGATGAATGTTCTCATCATTTGGAAATTCATTGTTCGCATCTCTTAAAAAGCATTCAAGTTCGGCCTTGTCTTTGGCAATGCTTGAAAGCTTTTCATTGATCTTTGTGCAAAAGGCCTACAAAAATGAAATATATAAATCATGCTTGATACATGTAGAAAAATTCATGATTCAGTTGAATCATGCATGATTCAGTTGAATCATGCATGATTCAGTTGAATCATGCATGATTCAGTTGAATCATGCATGATTCAGTTGAATCATGCATGATTCAGTTGAATCATGCATGATTCAGTTGAATCATGCATGATTCAGTTGAATCATGCAAACTCAAATTATTATAACACTTGACAAAAATAATTGAAAAAACAATAAAAACCGTAAAAAGATACGACAACACACCTGTTTACTGGAAAAACCACTTTGTTTTTCTTCACTTTGTTTACCCACATCAAAAAAACCTTCACTTTGTTTCTCTTCGGACGCAGTCCATTCTGGCTGCAACTCCAACATCCCAATAATATTATCTTGCACCTCTAAATCCTGCCTGCGATGCATGTTTGTTGTATTCCAATTCAGAATAGCAGGTCTGGACCGAAGAACAGGATAACGATCAAATTTTGTTGAATCCAAATACAGCAGCTGTTAGGAAAATAAAAATTATTTCTTGTTAAAAGTTATAAACAATATAAACAATATAAACATTAAATAAAAAAACACAAAAAAAACGTAAAAATGTATATATGCACACACTTACAATTAAAAAACACAATGGCCCAATGTAAAAAACAGCCAAAGTATTCGGTTCCGTGCTATTTCCAAGACACTTGTATAAGAACTCACACCAATCTATTCCAGCAATATCCGTATCCTCACGAATACGCCGAACAATAGTTAGATCAGGTATTGCTTTCATTGTGTAAGCTGTACACAACCCAACAGAAAATAGAGTAAGAAAATTGACTTTATACATAAAGTCAACTTCTGTTGCTTCATTAAGTTTCTCTTGAATATCAGAAGCACGAAGTAGTTTCCATGGTTTATCAAACTGTTTTAACCACAACAACACAAACGGGTCATCCAAAGCTCTCTCAGGTAGATCATATAAAGAAGTTCCACCAATGGGAAGTCCTAAAATATCCTTAATCTTTTGAGGAGTAACAAGAATCGAAGACCCGTTTAAAAGCTTAAACTGATAGCTCTCCTTATCAAATGCTCTAACAGCAAACCTCCCTAAACGCCCAGGTAAGGTATCTATTTTAATGGAACGAAATGAAGAAAACCCAATACTTCCCAAAAACTTATCAATGTCCAACCTGCTATCTCGAATTGCTGCGAAGAAAGAAGTAGGCACTGTCCTAGATTTTATAATTGGAAACTTGAGTAGATACTTATCTCTTTCACTCAAGACAACCTCTCCACCTTCAGAAGTCTTCTTATGCTTCTTCCCAGGTTTCTTAACACCCTCTTCATCTTCCTCTTCATCTTTGACATTGTCCTCATCAGATTCCTGCTTTTCAACCTTCACTTTTCGGGGACCTTTTTTTACCCCATGCTCTTTCTTAACTGCATCGTCATTTTGATCATCGTCATCTGACTCCTCTTTATAGTCACTCACAACATCCGACACTATTCTATCTACAAAATCAGTAGATCTCTTCCTCTTCCCAACTGGTTCCTTCTTAACAGTAGCTTCTTTCTTAATATCAGATGGTTCTTTTTTAATAGCAGCACTAGACTTTTGTGAAGGAGCTTTTGCCTTTGGCATTGCACTAGTTCTTGGTTTTTTTTCAGCGACAGGAGGTGACGTAGATCCTTTATGACCTATAGATTTCTGACGCTTGCTTGTATCACGTTGAACTGCAAAAAGTAAGAAACACAAATCAGTTAAGTGCTAAGAAGTTACAAATACAAAAAAACATATGCATGATTTAACAAACATGATTCATGAAGAATCATGCATGATTCATGAAGAATCATGCATGATTCATGAAGAATCATGCATGATTCTTCATGAATCATGCATGATTCTTCATGAATCATGCATGATTCTTCATGAATCATGCATGATTCTTCATGAAAACAAATACACAGCTATCTAAAAAAATTTCTATCTTCGTGATTAATTTCTTCAAAAACTGAACATAATAAACGTCGATCAACTTTACATAAATCTCTTTACATGAACTACGCATAACACCTCAACACTCCTCATATCTTACAAACACCCAAAACACAAAAATAAGATCATTCTCGCAAACGACCACTTTATCAATCCATACATACACATATCTCCTACACAGTAACATCACTTATTAGTCCATACCACAAACAACTCCATTTCCTGTTTCCTATAACTGCATCGACTACCAATCTACAATATCATCAATCTGTAACAGACCCCAAAGTGTAAATATTCCCCTAAGGCTGCCTATGAACACAAGTGCAAGCCACGAGTGGCCAAATGCACCTGCTGTTACAGAAGAGAGAGACCCGGTGGTCCTTCTTCGCTATGGTAGTGGGCCTATACGCTAAGTGTGGCCACCAAAAACTAATCAAAACCTTACCCAACTAGTAAGTGCCCCTACTCCTTCACAAATACTAGCTTCAACAAAATACCAAGACCCTACCCTAGACGAAACACTGCATCACAGAAAGAAATAGGCAGAAGGCTGTATGCTATCTCAGTGACTAGTACACGTATTTTGAGCTACCCCAACCTACAAATCTCCCAAACTAGGTACCCTACACCTATGTGGACCTATATACTAGTTATCTATCCACAATCCAAGCAACCAAATCCAGTTTCAAGCTCTAAACAAAGACTGCTTGACAGAAAGTGGTGTTGATGGTTCTAAGTGCTTAATAGTGGACTTCTATAACCAATTCTAACCTACCAACTCTTGTACCAGCTAGCCAAAACTTAATTTACTAAATAATCCTATTGGTAATGCAAATCTAAATCTATCCTCATATCTAATGGCATCAAAGAACCAAAGCCTCAAAAAGGCCAACCAATGGTAAAAAAAACTTGTGCAGGCAGTGACAACTTGCTAATTTTTTTTGTCTAATTCAATGAGGTTCAACAACCGCAAATTTGAAACAAGACTAAGCAAGCACCACGCAAGTTGCACCAAAACTTTGAGTGATGGGACGATTTGGGTATATGCTAACTGATGCGACGAAACACATCTTATAATACTTTTTATAAGCTCATAAGCCTATAAAAGTGCCCCTTTTTACCTTTTCCAGCTTTCAGTAAGCCCCCAAAACATGCTCATCTAAAGACCCTCCTTTTTTTGTTTGATGAAGCGGGATTGTATTGTGTTTACCCGGCTTATGGCTTATTTGGTTTTGGGCTTATGTTTCAGAAACTCACTTTTTGGGGCTTGTTTTTAAACTTTTCGGCTTATATCAGTTTACTGTGTCATAATCAACTTATATAAGCCTGAAAGTTTCAAACTAAGCCGCAAAAACTAAGCTTATGAAACATAAGCTCAAAACCAAATCAGGCATATGCCAAAACAAACACTTTTTCTGATAAGCCCGGGGTGTTTGGGTTACCATATTTTCCGGGCTTTTAAGCTACTTTGAAATCGGAAAACCTCAGGAGCACACTTTTTCTGTTTTATGAGCTTCATTTATTTTGGGTTTATAGCTTATTTCATAATCTATAAGCTCAATTTGAGAAGCTCGTAAGCCGAAAAAGTGGGCTTATGAGCTTTTCCGATTCCAAATTTGCCCATAAGCCCGGAAAATCAGCTAATCCAAACACCGGAAAATCAGCTAATCAATAAAGCTAAAAAAACAACCAGTAAATTAAGCTATTAATAACAAACATAAGCCTAAAAATCTTTAAAAAAATACATCAACAAAAATAAGCAAATATAAACTCAAAAATAAGCATAAAAACAATTAAAAATAAGCATATAAAAAACATAAAAACAATTAAAAAAGGATTACCAGTATTCAAGGCAACTTTAGGATTGGAAGCCATCTCTGATCGATTATTAGGGTTTCAATCGGAAATGGAGATCGATTATTAGGGTTAGATCTGTAAGATCGATTATTAGGGTTTCAATCGCTAATCATCAGGGTTTCAATCGCCATAGGAGAATCATCGGAGAGTGATTGGGGGTGGCGGAGATGATTGGGGGTGGCGGAGATGATTGGGGGTGGTGGTGGTGGTGGTGGTGGAGATGAATGGCGGTTAGGGTTTCAGATAAAAGTGGAAGTGGGAGGAGTGTGTGTGAGTTGCGAGTGTGTGTAGGTGTGGAGTGTGTGTAAACGGTTTTTTTTTTTTGTTAAATTAATCTGGACCGTTAGATGTAAATAAAATGGATGGCTAAGATGAGTCCATTGGGACTTTGCTAAAAAGAGGAGTCCAGTTCCGCAACATCCCTTTATTTAGCAAAGTTCCAATGGATCAATCTCAACCATCCATCTTCTTTTTATTTAAGGGTCCAGATTAAACCCTCCTTCTACATAAATATTAAAATTTTACACACACTAACCATTTTATCAAAAAAAAAAAGGTCGGGTCTCTCCCACCCACCTAACCTCCCGCCGCCAACCACCATAACAACTTATTCCGGCGACCTCCTCCGACAACCAACCTTCCACCGCGAACCACCCCTACCACACACCTTTTTCCGGCGTCATCACCTACTACCCATCCACCGCGAACCACCCCTACCGCAAACAACCTCCAACAACCACCCTAACAACTTATTCCGGCGACCTCCTCCGACAACCAACCTTCCACCGCGAACCACCCCTACCAAACACCTTCTTCCGGCGTCATCACCTACAACCCATCCACCGCGAACCACCCCTACCACAAACAACCTCCAACAACCACCCTAACAACTTATTCCGGTCATCTTCTCCGGTGAATACAAACACAAGATGGAAACACAAAAAGAAACAGGAATTGAAGCACAAATTGAAAAAGATGTTGTTGTGGATCCAGTTACGGAAACTGATAATGTAGATCTAGATCCAGAACGTCACGTTCTTAATGAAGATGCAGATCCAGAAGCTAATCTTGTCGAAAATATAGGTAAATGGTTACTTTCAGTTCTTTGAAAACAGAATCATGCATGATTTGTATAAAAAACAGTAATGAGATCTTTCTTGTCGAAATCGTATGTGTTATGCATGATTCTACATGAATCATGCATGATTCCACATGAATCATGCTGATTCTGCATGAATCATGATGAATTATGCGTGATTCATGTGGGATCAAGCATGATTCATGTTGAAGCATGTGTGGATCATGCATGATTCAATATGATTCATGTGGAATCAAGCATGATTCATGTGGGATCAAGCATGATTCATGTGGAAACATGCATGATTCATGTTGAATCATGCATGATTCATGGATGAGTTATAAATGAAGCATGATTCAGTATGAATCATGCATGATTCATGTAAAATCAAGCATGATTCATAATGAATCATGCATGATTCAACATGAATCATGCATGATTCATACTGAATACTTTTTAGTATTATTAAAATTCTTGACCATGTTCTCTAACAATTGTTATTCTCTAACAGGTTCTACCAGCACTCCAAGACCAAGTTTATACATTCATAGTGAGACACCCGGAGGATCTGTATATTGGGAACCAATTGTTCCGGACGAGTTGTTACCTAAGCAGGGAAAAAGATTTGATACAATGGAGGAATGTATTGAGTTTTATTCTGCGTATGCTGAAAAATCAGGATTTGAAGTTAAAAAGTCAACGCAAAAAAGAAATAGGAGTGGTGACGTTAAATCAAAGTACATCATGTGTAACCGGCAAGGGGTTCCAAAAGACATAAATGTTAACACCTTGGATCCTGCAAACAGTGGAAAGCAAACAAGGAATACAAGATATCGTGTAACAGGTTGTGAGGCACAAATAAAGGTTGATTTGGATTATGTTAAGAGAAAGTATGAAATAACCAAATTTATTGCTAAGCACAACCATCAAATGCTTCCGACAGAGTATAAGCATCTAACAAAGAAACAAAGAAAAATGACTCATGCAGAAAGAGTGTTTGTTGTGAGAGCTTCAACACAACTGAGACTTGGGGGAACCAAGGCACATACTGTGTATTCTAGTATCAAAGGGGGTGCTGAGTATGTGCATGGAACTAGTGATGATTTTAAGAATCAGATAAGGGATGTTAATGAATATATAGGAGAAAGTGATGCACAGATGCTTATAAATAAGATGGAAAACAGGAAGAAGTTTGTTCCAGGCTTTACGTTTCAGTATAAGGTTGAAAACAGCGAACTGGTTGCAATGTTTTGGGCGGACGAAGTAGATAAACGCAACTATGAAGAGTTTGGAGATATTATATCTTTTGATGCTACCTTCAAAACAAACAAGTAAGTTATTTTAGGATTCATTATAAATCATGCATGATTCATGTTGAATCATGCATGATTCATGTTGAATCATGCATGATTCATTGTGAATCATGCATGATTCATCTGATGAATCATGCATGATTCATCTGATGAATCATGCATGATTCTTCTGATGAATCATCCATGATTATTCAGATGAATCATGCATGATTCATTATAAATAATGCATGATTCATGTTGATTCTGTCTTTTTTGCATAATCTGTTTTTTTTAATGAATCATATGCATGATTCAGTTGAATCATGCATGATTCAGTTGAATCATGCATGATTCAACATGAATCATGCATGATTTATAATGAATCATGCATGATTCATCAAATATATCATGCATGTTTCAGAATGAAACATGCTTGATTCATTATAAATCATGCATGATTCATTATAAATCATGCATAATCTGTTTTTTATTTTCTAATTGTACATTATTTTCAGGTACGATATGGTCTTTGTTCCATTCACTGGCATAGATAATCACAGAAAGTGCGTGAATGTTGGATCAGGATTGCTACTAAACGAGGACACAGAAGCTTATACGTGGCTTCTAACATCGTTCATGACTGCTCACGAAAAACAACCGACAATGATTGTAACGGATCAAGATGGGGCAATGAAAAGGGCAATTGAAGCAGTTCTGAAAGAATCAAAACACAGATTATGCATGTGGCATATCATGCAAAAAATCCCATCAAAGGTATTGCCATTTTCATAACCTTTTTTGAATCATTCATGATTCTTATAAATAATCTGTTATGATTTAATTACAGATATGTGAAGAAATTTATGATAAAACTAATTTCAAAGAACGTTTCAACAAATTGGTGTGGAATATGTTTATAGAGCCACAAGAATTTGAAGCAAGATGGTCAATACTTATTAAAGACTTTAAGTTGGAAAAACACAAGTGGATGACAAAGATGTATGAGCTTCGAAAAATGTGGTTACCAGCTTATTTTATTACGTCACCTCTGTTTGGCTTAATGAGAACTACTTCAAGATCAGAGAGTGAAAACGCGTTTTTTAAAGGTTTCACAAATCATGGGTCAACATTGGTCAACTTCATGATGTGCTATGAATCAGCAATGGAAAGGCAAAGGAGTAAACAAGAACATCTAGATTTCAGAACTTTTGATGCTGCCCCAAGATATAAAACAATGTTAGAAATGGAAAAACACGCGGCTAAAGTTTATACAAGGACAATATTTCTGCTTGTTCAAACGGAAATGTATGAATCTATTTGGTCTTGTCAAATAGAAGAGTTTAAAAAGGACGAGGGAGTTGAGATGGTTGTAGTTAGAGACACAAAGGCGGGTGCTTATAGGACACTATTCACAGAAGAAGGAAAAGAGATGGTTGTGCAGGAAGAAGACAAAGTAATAGACTACAAGGTTAGTGGATTTTTGTTAACAATCATGCATGTTTCATATATAATCAACAATGAATCATGCATGATTCATCTGATGAATCATGCATGATTCATGGAAGAATCATGCATGATTCTTGGGTGAATCATGCATGATTCATAAATAATCATGCATGATTCTTCCATGAATCATGCTTGATTTTACATGAATCATGCATGATTTAGTAAGAATCATGCATGATTCATGGGTGAATCATGCATGATTCATTGAAGAATCATGCATGATTCATTGAAGAATCATGCATGATTTAGTAAGAATCAGGTATTAATACGTTTTTTTTTGCATCAAAACAAGGTTTTGCGTTCTCTTGAAGATGGATCTGTTGAGTGTACCTGTAGACATTTCATGCGTTATGGATTTTTATGTAGACATGTATTTTGTGTTTTGAAGAACCGTAATGTTCAAATGATTCCGGAGAAGTACGTTTTAAGGCGTTGGAGGAGGGATTTGATACCACTTTCATTAAGAAGAAGCACGAACAGATATGGAGAGAAAAACAAAGAAATGGAAATATTAACAAATGAGGCTAACTATGTAGTAGATGAGTGTTTGTTTTTGTTGAGTAAAGATAAAGAAAAGTTGTCGCAATTTGTGGAAAAGCTCAAAACTATAAAGAAGGAATTTGAGGTTCTAGTGCCAAGGCCTCCTTCACAGAAAACGGCAGACATGATTGAAGATATTTATGCTATTCAAAAGCCGAATAAGAATATTGTAAACAATCCTCATGTTGCTGCAATAAGAGGTGCTAAGAAAGGACAACGTAGAAAAAGTGCAAGAGAAGTAGCTATCAATGCTAAAAAAAAGCAAGAGCGGAAGTGTGGACAATGTGGAGTGAAGACTAACAAACATACAAAAACAACATGTCCGGAAAATCCAAAATACATTGCTAAAGTCAAAAAGATTGCTGCTGCGGCTGCTGCTGCAAAGGAAGCAAGGAATGCAACTATTGCGGCTGCTGCTGAAAAGGAAACAAGGAATACAACTATTGCTGATGCACTACAAACAGGAACAACTGGTGCGGGTGCTGTGGCTGCTGCTGCAAATGCAGCAAAGAATGCAACTATTGCGGCTGCTGCTGAAAAGGAAGCAAGGAATACAACAATTGGTGCGGGTGCTCCTTCAATTTTTTTGTAGTACACTTATAATATTCGTTAGATTTGTTTTTTAATTTGATTTAACTGTATTAAAACTCTGAGATTGGAGTACTTAGTTTAATGTTTTGTAGTACACTTATAATATTTGTTAGATTTCTTTATTAATTTGATTTAACTGTATTAAAACTCTGAGATTGGAGTACTTTGTTTAATGTTCATATAATATTCGTAATGAATCATGCATGATTCGTAATGAAACATCATATGTCATCCAAAAATCATGCATATGAGTCAGCAAGGTAACTACTGCTGATGCACTACAAACAGACTTATAATGTTCATATAATGTTCTATGAATCATGCATGATTCATAGTGAATCATGCATGATTCATAGTGAATCATGCATGATTCCTAGTGAATCATGCATGATTCATAGTGAATCATGCATGATTCATAGTGAATCATGCATGATTCATAGTGAATCATGCATGATTCATAGTGAATCATGCATGATTCATAGTGAATCATGCATGATTCACTATGAATCATGCATGATTCCTAGTGAATCATGCATGATTCATAGTGAATCATGCATGATTCATAGATGAACCATGCATGATTCATAGATGAACCATGCAAACAGTTACATAACAGTAAACAACTGAAATAGATGAACCATGCAAACAGTTACATAACAGTAAAAAAGATAACATAAAGTACCATCAGTTTTACGAACAAAAGATTACCAACATATAAGATCAGAATATAACATAAAAATACCCTCCCATTTAACTACCATCCATTTTACGAACAAAAGTTTAACAAACTACAAATCAAACATCACTTTCTTTTTTTACCACCAGCATATGTCATATGAAAATCTTTCGATTTTGCAGCTTTAACATCCTTCCCAACCTCCTTCCTTTCTGCAGCTTTAACATCCTTACCAACCTCCTTTACTTCTGCATCTTTAACATCGTTCCCTTCTGTCTGATCTTCTTGGCCAGGCATAGTCTTTGGTGGATCACGCTCATTCCTGTTTTTGATTGCCTCTTGAATAATATCAACCCTTTTCTGGTGTTCATTCTCCGTCTCAAACTTGAAGGCCAACTCAAACATCTTCTGTTTATGAATGTTAAAATCATGCAACAAAAGCTTGGTAGCAATCCTATACCTTATACATAACAACTGTGAGCGCTGTTCCTTTGATTCTACATCAAACCCAACATCCCAATCTCCAACAGGTGTGCCAGTGTAAGATTCCATATGGATCATAGCAAATATTCCGCAATCTTCATAGTTACTCTCTGTACTCCAATTCAAACGTAGAATGCGTGGTTTGACTTTCATCATGGCCGATAGTTTGTCATGCCCATGCTCTTTTAGATGCCTGATAAAAAACTTTTTCTACAAAAAAAGATACAAGGATCACAAAACTCAAATACATTAATAAAACTCGATACATTAATAAAACTCAATACATTAATAAACAAAAATGATTTTAAACTTACCAAAGGATCACAAGCTGCTTTGTATCTTGAACTATAGGAATATGGTCCAGCATAAATGTTATCAATGATAAACATTGATGGATTCTCCAAGTTGAAAACAACAACATAAAAGTGTCCAGAAGCACAAATAGGAAAAAACACCAAATCAACATCCGAGAGGCGAAGTGCATCCTCATCATGCTGCAATTGAGTTGAAATGGCATCTGAAAAGACTTTCCACTGTCCATCTGGATCAAGAGTACTTTTAATAGTTCCTTCTGGCTGTTTACAGACAAGCGAAACAAAATTAGAGGGGATTCAAGATGAATCATGCATGATTCAAGATGAATCATGCATGATTCAAGATGAATCATGCATGATTCAAGATGAATCATGCATGATTCAAGATGAATCATGCATGATTCAAGATGAATCATGCATGATTCAAGATGAATCATGCATGATTTACAGAATTAAAAAAAACATCGCTACATGTGAATAGAAACTTACAATACAGCCAGTTGTAAAAAAAAGCCTTCTTAACCGCTCATTAACTTTACCAGCTTCCACCAGCTTCAACAATGTAGCCCGCTCCTCCAGGTTCAACAATGCACTCCAACTATCAATAACATTGTGGTCTAACCATAATCCAGGTGTCAATGTCTCCATGCTCACTCGTACAGATTTTTGCTCATAACCCGAATTAGTTTGTAAAACAGTTTCACTACAATTAGAAATAACAAACAAATTATGATACGTCATTCTTTAACTACAAAATCGAAAGCAAAAACTGAAATAAAGAACTTACTATCTATCGCCTTGCATAGCGAACAAACTATTCCCCAGTATAAACTCAAGCCTCTTTAGATCAGGACCAACTTCAGTTCTCTTATTCATAAAAGGAGATGACAACACAGAAGATGGCTTCCTAACTTTTTTCTTGGGAGATGAACGAGTAGAAACTCGTGGAGGCGTCTTGGGAGGCGAAACGTTGGTAGGTTCATTCATAATCATGTTAAACAAATTTTCCTGCAAAAAGTTCAAAAAATTTAATTATAAACATACATATGACCATATCATTATACAACTCATGAGGAAAAGTTAAAAATATACGTCATAAAAGGCATCTGAAAGCAGATCAATCACCTCTCCAACCCAATGAATGTTTCTTTCAAGCCACTGCGTGTAAGTTTCTTCAACATCATCGACTGCTGCTTCGTCTGCTCCTTCGTCTGCTGCTGCTTCGTTCCCGGGCTCAATGTCCTTTGTAGGTAACTCCTTTGCATCCGACTCTTTTGGCTTGTTTAAATCAACATTCTCGTCAGGCGAAGCATTGAAATCGTCAATATGAGTAGGTTCACCTTGAAACGAAATAGTATCCTTAAAAAGTCCATCATATTTCTCAAACAATTGATGAATGTTCTCATCATTTGGAAATTCATTGTTCGCATCTCTTAAAAAGCATTCAAGTTCGGCCTTGTCTTTGGCAATGCTTGAAAGCTTTTCATTGATCTTTGTGCAAAAGGCCTACAAAAATGAAATATATAAATCATGCTTGATACATGTAGAAAAATTCATGATTCAGTTGAATCATGCATGATTCAGTTGAATCATGCATGATTCAGTTGAATCATGCATGATTCAGTTGAATCATGCATGATTCAGTTGAATCATGCAAACTCAAATTATTATAACACTTGACAAAAATAATTGAAAAAACAATAAAAACCGTAAAAAGATACGACAACACACCTGTTTACTGGAAAAACCACTTTGTTTTTCTTCACTTTGTTTACCCACATCAAAAAAACCTTCACTTTGTTTCTCTTCGGACGCAGTCCATTCTGGCTGCAACTCCAACATCCCAATAATATTATCTTGCACCTCTAAATCCTGCCTGCGATGCATGTTTGTTGTATTCCAATTCAGAATAGCAGGTCTGGACCGAAGAACAGGATAACGATCAAATTTTGTTGAATCCAAATACAGCAGCTGTTAGGAAAATAAAAATTATTTCTTGTTAAAAGTTATAAACAATATAAACATTAAATAAAAAAACACAAAAAAAAACGTAAAAATGTATATATGCACACACTTACAATTAAAAAACACAATGGCCCAATGTAAAAACCAGCCAAAGTATTCGGTTCCGTGCTATTTCCAAGACACTTGTATAAGAACTCACACCAATCTATTCCAGCAATATCCGTATCCTCACGAATACGCCGAACAATAGTTAGATCAGGTATTGCTTTCATTGTGTAAGCTGTACACAACCCAACAGAAAATAGAGTAAGAAAATTGACTTTATACATAAAGTCAACTTCTGTTGCTTCATTAAGTTTCTCTTGAATATCAGAAGCACGAAGTAGTTTCCATGGTTTATCAAACTGTTTTAACCACAACAACACAAACGGGTCATCCAAAGCTCTCTCAGGTAGATCATATAAAGAAGTTCCACCAATGGGAAGTCCTAAAATATCCTTAATCTTTTGAGGAGTAACAAGAATCGAAGACCCGTTTAAAAGCTTAAACTGATAGCTCTCCTTATCAAATGCTCTAACAGCAAACCTCCCTAAACGCCCAGGTAAGGTATCTATTTTAATGGAACGAAATGAAGAAAACCCAATACTTCCCAAAAACTTATCAATGTCCAACCTGCTATCTCGAATTGCTGCGAAGAAAGAAGTAGGCACTGTCCTAGATTTTATAATTGGAAACTTGAGTAGATACTTATCTCTTTCACTCAAGACAACCTCTCCACCTTCAGAAGTCTTCTTATGCTTCTTCCCAGGTTTCTTAACACCCTCTTCATCTTCCTCTTCATCTTTGACATTGTCCTCATCAGATTCCTGCTTTTCAACCTTCACTTTTCGGGGACCTTTTTTTACCCCAGGCTCTTTCTTAACTGCATCGTCATTTTGATCATCGTCATCTGACTCCTCTTTATAGTCACTCACAACATCCGACACTATTCTATCTACAAAATCAGTAGATCTCTTCCTCTTCCCAACTGGTTCCTTCTTAACAGTAGCTTCTTTCTTAATATCAGATGGTTCTTTTTTAATAGCAGCACTAGACTTTTGTGAAGGAGCTTTTGCCTTTGGCATTGCACTAGTTCTTGGTTTTTTTTCAGCGACAGGAGGTGACGTAGATCCTTTATGACCTATAGATTTCTGACGCTTGCTTGTATCACGTTGAACTGCAAAAAGTAAGAAACACAAATCAGTTAAGTGCTAAGAAGTTACAAATACAAAAAAACATATGCATGATTTAACAAACATGATTCATGAAGAATCATGCATGATTCATGAAGAATCATGCATGATTCTTCATGAATCATGCATGATTCTTCATGAATCATGCATGATTCTTCATGAATCATGCATGATTCTTCATGAAAACAAATACACAGCTATCTAAAAAAATTTCTATCTTCGTGATTAATTTCTTCAAAAACTGAACATAATAAACGTCGATCAACTTTACATAAATCTCTTTACATGAACTACGCATAACACCTCAACACTCCTCATATCTTACAAACACCCAAAACACAAAAATAAGATCATTCTCGCAAACGACCACTTTATCAATCCATACATACACATATCTCCTACACAGTAACATCACTTATTAGTCCATACCACAAACAACTCCATTTCCTGTTTCCTATAACTGCATCGACTACCAATCTACAATATCATCAATCTGTAACAGACCCCAAAGTGTAAATATTCCCCTAAGGCTGCCTATGAACACAAGTGCAAGCCACGAGTGGCCAAATGCACCTGCTGTTACAGAAGAGAGAGACCCGGTGGTCCTTCTTCGCTATGGTAGTGGGCCTATACGCTAAGTGTGGCCACCAAAAACTAATCAAAACCTTACCCAACTAGTAAGTGCCCCTACTCCTTCACAAATACTAGCTTCAACAAAATACCAAGACCCTACCCTAGACGAAACACTGCATCACAGAAAGAAATAGGCAGAAGGCTGTATGCTATCTCAGTGACTAGTACACGTATTTTGAGCTACCCCAACCTACAAATCTCCCAAACTAGGTACCCTACACCTATGTGGACCTATATACTAGTTATCTATCCACAATCCAAGCAACCAAATCCAGTTTCAAGCTCTAAACAAAGACTGCTTGACAGAAAGTGGTGTTGATGGTTCTAAGTGCTTAATAGTGGACTTCTATAACCAATTCTAACCTACCAACTCTTGTACCAGCTAGCCAAAACTTAATTTACTAAATAATCCTATTGGTAATGCAAATCTAAATCTATCCTCATATCTAATGGCATCAAAGAACCAAAGCCTCAAAAAGGCCAACCAATGGTAAAAAAAACTTGTGCAGGCAGTGACAACTTGCTAATTTTTTTTGTCTAATTCAATGAGGTTCAACAACCGCAAATTTGAAACAAGACTAAGCAAGCACCACGCAAGTTGCACCAAAACTTTGAGTGATGGGACGATTTGGGTATATGCTAACTGATGCGACGAAACACATCTTATAATACTTTTTATAAGCTCATAAGCCTATAAAAGTGCCCCTTTTTACCTTTTCCAGCTTTCAGTAAGCCCCCAAAACATGCTCATCTAAAGACCCTCCTTTTTTTGTTTGATGAAGCGGGATTGTATTGTGTTTACCCGGCTTATGGCTTATTTGGTTTTGGGCTTATGTTTCAGAAACTCACTTTTTGGGGCTTGTTTTTAAACTTTTCGGCTTATATCAGTTTACTGTGTCATAATCAACTTATATAAGCCTGAAAGTTTCAAACTAAGCCGCAAAAACCAAGCTTATGAAACATAAGCTCAAAACCAAATCAGGCATATGCCAAAACAAACACTTTTTCTGATAAGCCCGGGGTGTTTGGGTTACCATATTTTCCGGGCTTTTAAGCTACTTTGAAATCGGAAAACCTCAGGAGCACACTTTTTCTGTTTTATGAGCTTCATTTATTTTGGGTTTATAGCTTATTTCATAATCTATAAGCTCAATTTGAGAAGCTCGTAAGCCGAAAAAGTGGGCTTATGAGCTTTTCCGATTCCAAATTTGCCCATAAGCCCGGAAAATCAGCTAATCCAAACACCGGAAAATCAGCTAATCAATAAAGCTAAAAAAACAACCAGTAAATTAAGCTATTAATAACAAACATAAGCCTAAAAATCTTTAAAAAAATACATCAACAAAAATAAGCAAATATAAACTCAAAAATAAGCATAAAAACAATTAAAAATAAGCATATAAAAAACATAAAAACAATTAAAAAAGGATTACCAGTATTCAAGGCAACTTTAGGATTGGAAGCCATCTCTGATCGATTATTAGGGTTTCAATCGGAAATGGAGATCGATTATTAGGGTTAGATCTGTAAGATCGATTATAGGGTTTCAATCGCTAATCATCAGGGTTTCAATCGCCATAGGAGAATCATCGGAGAGTGATTGGGGGTGGCGGAGATGATTGGGGGTGGCGGAGATGATTGGGGGTGGTGGTGGTGGTGGTGGTGGAGATGAATGGCGGTTAGGGTTTCAGATAAAAGTGGAAGTGGGAGGAGTGTGTGTGAGTTGCGAGTGTGTGTAGGTGTGGAGTGTGTGTAAACGGTTTTTTTTTTTTGTTAAATTAATCTGGACCGTTAGATGTAAATAAAATGGATGGCTAAGATGAGTCCATTGGGACTTTGCTAAAAAGAGGGACTATGTTGAACTTTTTGCACTAGTATATATAGATAGCTTTATGCCAATTAATGATTCGATCATTGTTGTAGACACTACTCTCATTAGTGAACCTACCCATCACCAAGAGTTAAGATGCTTATTTTTGGTAAAATATGAAAACTGAAAATTTATGATCACAAATGCATAACAATGAAACAACCCATGATTGCGTTTGAATTGCAGTAGTATAACTATTTGATACTACATAGTCAAGGGACATCGACTTCGAGCACATAAATTAAAACCAAAGTAGGCAAAAAGCAAATAGTTGAAGACATAGTGACATAAAGTGAAACGTTCACCTACATCTTTATTCTATTAAGTTGTAAAGTATTTATAAAACATGTACACACATATATTCGTCACCTTTTCTCTCTATATATACAAGGATACATATACATGCATATATAGGGACGGAACGAGGTTGAGTCTCGAGGGTTTCGAGACACATATGAATTTTTGTTGTGTAGTGTTAAATCGTAAAAAACTTTGATTTTTGTTAGATTTTTGTTAAATGCATCTGTTCTTTACAAATTGTGTTTATAATATTATTTAGTTTTGTAAAAGCATCTGGTCATTTTGTGTCCGTCTGTACGTATATACATTTACATGTACATGATAGAGAATGTGAGAGAAAGAGTTTCGTTTAGCTAATTAAGTTAAGAAGCTGGCTAGCTATCTTATGTTTGCTTCACGCAAGCAATCTTATTTGGGTGATTGCTTTGCTTCTTCGTGCCTTTAAAGTCTTAAATTTTCTCATAAAACACACCTATCAAACCCTAAAATATTTCTTACCTATCTCCACACAACAAACCCTAATAACTACTATACGTGACATTCATATTTTTAATAAACACATCCAAATGAGTGCTAATCCTAGCACTAGCTACGCTGGCGGAAGTTCCGCCAGCGGTAGCGGAAGTGGACCATGTGGAGCTTGTAAGTTTTTACGAAGAAAATGTGTAGCAGGATGCATATTTGCACCTTATTTCGATTCGGAACAAGGTGCAGCCCATTTCGCGGCAGTGCACAAGGTTTTCGGTGCTAGTAATTTCTCCAAGCTCCTGCTACACATACCGGTGCACAAGCGTCTTGACGCGGTAGTGACCGTGTGTTATGAAGCTCAGGCCAGGATTCGAGACCCTGTCTATGGATGCGTTGCTCATCTTTTTGCTCTTCAACAACAGGTTCATCTTCTTGTTCCTGCTGGCTTTGCATATTTCCTTTTTTAGTAAGTACTCATGAGAAAATACAAAAGGTGGTAGTATTTATTACTAACATGAACAACATGACATGAAATAGTAATATTATTTGTATTATATATGCTAAATTATATGCCCAAAACTCGTGAATTTTACAAAATTGGATGCACACACACTAGCTTAATAATTAGCTGGTACAAAGAAAACGTGTTAATACGTAGATAAACTCGGCGAGCAACCGCGCACAACGGCGGCAGAATATTCTAGCGGTGATCTTAGTAAAAATATCTTATTTAACTTGCACGTTTTAATTGTGTTCTTACAAACAATTGTCACTAATTAACTTAAGTATAATATTTTGAGTCTCACACTATCAACTTCATGTCTCTAATTATCAACTTATTAAGTTATTATCAATCGATCGCCATTAAAATGTTGCTTGCATAATCAAAAATTTTAATCTGTTAAGCGAGTTCAAATCCTTTACTTAACCAGCATATGAGAAGCTTTAATAAGCTTTAATGTGTAAAAACACTATTATATATCATAAAATCTGTACTTTCGAATTTCTGATGCCTATTCAGATGCATGTATAGCAAGACAAGAAGCTAGGGCTACACTGTTAGCAAACATGAACAAGTTACAAGTGTAAGGGTAGATTAATAATGCAATATTTTAACAATCGGTTTATTAATTGATTCAGTCGAGTTAATGAGTCACAGCTCAACTAGATTTTTCGTTCAAAACTGAAGTCCTATCATTCGATCGAGTTACGGTTTAACCGGTTAAACCATTCAGATTAACCCGAGTTTCAAAACATGATTAAGGTCGCCAAGAAAAAGTAGATCATTTATTCCATTTACATGACTATAAAAATAAGGTATGATACCTAAATTGATGGATTGGTTGGGGTATATGACAACTATTGGGGACTACAATGTTTTTTTCCCTTGACACATTAAAACCTCTTTGGTGTTTTTCAGGAATTGGTCGGTCTTTTTCTATACTTGTTATTCTAATTTATAATTTATTGTTATCTGATTATTCGAAATGACAAAATAAAAGTGTACAGTAATAAAATACTACATAAATGGTGTTGTTGTTGAAGAATATATATTTGATGATTTGATGGGAATGAAATGAAAGGTGACGTACCTTCCAGTCTTTAACTTCCAATTGCGTCCAAGGAACACTTTTCCCGTTTTTATTCCATAATTTTTTAGCTTGTATACAACAACAACGATACCTAATCTCGCAAGAACAGAATATGGGCAGGTAGACCTCCGGCTAATGAAAAAAAATCGATAATTTATTTGCCATTTTAGAGACAATGCCAAATTTAAAACATAAACTACATTCAATTGAAACTTCTCGCCAGCCGGCCGGCTGATGGAAATGAACTACCGGGGATATTCGTGTTATATATATATATATATTGATCGTGATCATTCGGATTTCGAGTTTTGTTTTTACTTTTAATCGATTAGAAAATAGAAGCCGAATGAATGACTGAATGGCATACTTGTATTCATAAAATCATACTCTTTTAAGCTCAACAACTTATAAAAATTGGCTTACAAGTTACATAGGCTCTTTTATAGTCTCTGATTGTTTTATATTAATTGTTAAATTTAAGAAATCCAAATATTGCTTAATTTATAACTTGAAGCAAAATTTTGATACTTGAAACAGGTGGCGAATTTACAAGCCGAGCTATCTTATTTCCGAAGCCACTTAGCAACACTAGAGGTTCAACCATCACCTCCACCGCCTCAAGTACCTCCTCCAACAGCTGCATTTTCCATCGCTGACCTCCCAATCACGACATCATGTCTCCCGGCCATCTATGATTTGTCAGTGCTTTTTGATCCAATGATACAATCTTCTGCATGGTCTATGCAACCTTCATCAAGACTTATGGACCCTGATCATCAATTCACTAATGTTGCCACTAGCACTCCACCACAGCACGAAGGTGGTGGCGGCACAGGTGATCTCCATGAGCTGGCTAGGGAGCTTTTGCAAAGGCAGAGTATTGGTTCTTCACAAGCTTCAACTTTGCCACCACATAGTAGATAAAGATGAGAATTTGACTTTCTACTTTGACTTACCAGTTGACCAAAATGATCCATGAGTTTGACTTCTGAATTTTTTTTTTCCCCATATGTAATCTTTTGGGATTTGACTTCTCAAGTGGTCTTGATTAATTATAACTTTCTCATATTTCCTACTAATTTATCAAATGTTTCATTCATAATAGATGAACACATAATTATTACTGTATCTTTGTATATACAGAACATTTGCACATCTGAAACTATTCTACACAAATAAGCAAATTTTGTTATACTGATCAGATACATAAATGTTGACGCAAGGACTCTTAAACCAAGTTCTTAACGAATCTATATATTGCAGTATTGTTTCTTCGATCTAAATTTATTTTTCTATCTAATATCATCAAAAAGAGATCGAAATAACTACACTTCTACATGTAGCAAGCCCTTGTTGGCTTCTTCTTCATGTATACCATGTCCAAAATAAGCTTTTAAAAGTTATATATAACTGTGTTTAAGTTAGTTGCGTATGTTGATTTACATCTACTTTACAAAGGAGATTAGACAGGCTAAGTGAACCAAGGTGTATCAGCAAAAAATACCCATTAAGTTATCTACTTTGACTTGTTATCCAATGACCAATCCCATCAATCAGTCACCTCCAAATTAAAAGTGAGTTTGACCAGCACGATACTTGAAAAAGAATATTGATTATTAACTAGACCTTACACTGTTCGCGATCTAGGCACAATACATTTTGTGAAATGTGAGATCAACTGGACATAAGTATATGATTCATGATTGTAATAGTTAATTATATTTATTTAACATATTGGGCCTAAAAGATGAAAATTCTCCCTTTTTACCTCACAAAAACAAAACCGTCCTCTGGCATTTGGTCCTTTTTCCTGCTGCACCAGTTATGATCTCAGTTGCCGAGAATGCAGCTGCTGTCGAACTGCAGGAAGCCAACCATAGCAGCTGCTCAGTTTCTGAGGAATTGTAATCATGATCCTGAACTGCAAATAACAGTTTACCAACTCAGCAGAATAAACAGTGGAAGTGGCCAACAGCCATAATTTTATTCTTCTCGCTACACATAGAAAACACCCATATAATAATACTCCGTAATGCATATTGTCCTAAACAAATAAGGCAGGACAAGTTCAACTTGAAACTATACAACCATAAAATTTGTATCTTTTATGTTTAATATTCATCTTCATATCCATTTCAAATTAAATGTCCTTTTCAAGCATAGTTTTACCAATAATAATGCTCACAAGGTTCATCTATTTTATTAGTAGTAAAGAGTTATTTAACTATTTGATAAGCATGAGTATTGCACCTCCCCCCACCCACCGCCACCACAGGTTGAAATATATCGTCCTTCCATCTACTCGACAAGTGACAACACTGAGCAATAACTACTTAAAATATCTAAACTATCCTTGATAAAGACAGGTGCAAAATCTTGTGGTCCAAAACCAAGGTGAACCAACATTTTGATGACCACCTCAAGAGAAATGTTCCATTTATTCTAAGGGAGCAAGACCATCACCATGTATAAAGCTTTAAGATGATCATAAGAATCTACGCATTCTATAAAATAACAGGTAGTAAGAAATGACTAAGGGATTACATACAATGATGCTCGATTTCGTCCTGCTCCAGGAATTAGCTCAAGGTAGTGTGGAGTTTGAAAATTCGCATCGTATTATGCTTCTATTGAAGCACAATCTCTCAGAACAAGCTCCACTTCTTCTACCACTCCCAACTCTCGAAACCAACGGGCCAATTTCTCTGAAGCTTCTTTCCCGATCATTATACCATCCTTTTCCAGATCAATCAAAAAATCAAGCACTTCCTTAAGCTTCTTGTCCTTCTCATAAACATCCAACATCAAACTTATACACTTGTCATTAGGAAGAATTCCAGCTTTCCTCATATTCTCAAATGCAACACAAGCTTCTCTGTTTTGACCTGCAACTACATATGCGTTGATAAGGACCGCACATATCTTATTATCAGGAATAATACCCGCAATCTGAATTGAATCAAAGATTCTTTGAGCTCCTACACTATCACCACTCATGGAGTATGCTCGTAACATTGCCTTATAAACTTCACTTTTTGCATAAACTTGCTGCGCTTCCATTTCTCTAAGAAGGGTTTCTGCGTCTTTTAGCATTCCACCTCTGATGTATGCCATAACCATTGACCCGTAGGCTCTGTTATCTAAAGGAAGCCCAAGAAGTTTCATTTCTTCAAATGCATCTTTTGCGCGATTAAAGTTTCCAGCTTTACTGTACATGTGAACCAAAGCTGTTAAAGTCACTTGATCACATACAAAGCCTCTATTCTTCATGGCTTGTAGTGTGTTTTCAGCATCTTGTAATCGACTTTCCTTAGCATAACCATGAATAATCTTCGTATAGTCACGAATATTAGGTTCAAATGATTCTTCAAGAAGTGCAAATTCAGCCACCTATAACAAACATTCAGGAGTGAAAAGAAATATTATTTTTATAAAACAATCCATAGATCAACGGTTGTAATACGTAACTAGTGAGATGTGCAGGACAAGAAGAGAATTGTGGAGCATGAGATGTGCATGAAACAAGCAAAACTTTAAACAGACTAACTTTTTAAACACGAGAAGTTATGGAGCCCCTATTCAATCATAAGGCCTCCAAGAAATTATAGACAATGTGCAATGCCCTCTTAGCCTATCTTATTCTTCAGTCCCCAAATCCTTCATTTTGGGCTCCATTTTCAAGTTTATTCCAATTCTCAAGATTTTCAAATGTCTTTTATTCTGTTTCAAGAATTGCGCTAAACTCGCCAGTTCCCTCAGTGGGTGTTTTATGTTGAAAATTTCAGTATTTAGGCATAAATTGTAGTTCGGAATTTTACGGAAATTACCAAATTTGGATCGCCCTTCACCATTACAAAAACTAAATTCAAAAGAGCATTTCAAGGATATATTAGTTTTCTTTCAGATCTTGTCTTTCAGGATCACTTTCGCCTAATATATATAGTGTGCTTTATCCTGCATCAAGACATCTAATATTACATGTTCTCGTAATTTTATGGGAAGAAGGGTCAAATGTGTGACTGTTAAGATAAAAAATTTATCTTTGTCATAACCAATAGTTACACCTAACCAGTTAGGAATTTTTTTTCTATTTTAGTTCTAACTGTAGAATCCAACATAGCTATCACATTGTGTTGCCATTTTGCCAATACCTATACACAATGTTTTCAGACCCGGGTCGACCCGGCCGGGTCAACCGGTTGAACCGGTTCCGGCCGAAAAAACGGGTCATATTGACCCGGGTTTCATATTTTCGAAACCCGGCTTGACCCGGCTTATATTCCATAAGCCCCAATTTTATGGCTTATTTTGAGACTTATGGGCTTATATAAGTTTATCATATCATGATAAATTTATATAAGCGTATAAGTCTCAAAATAAGCCAGAAAATTGGGGCTTATGAAATATAAGCCAAATTTCGGCTTATATTTTATAAGCCCCAATTTTGTGGCTAATTTTGATATTTTGGGCTTATATGAGTTTATCATATTATAATAAACTTAAACATTGCAGTCAACATAATAAGATGATTACATGAACAACATGTATCTCTATCGTCCAAACTCCAAAGTAGTAAAATGCGTTATGCCAAACATATGAACACTAATTCCGGTCAATTATAAAAAAAAAAAGCAACCATAGATATTATCCACAACTCCACATTAGTCAACATGCCATTAAACCGCAGTTTCTTCTATTTTTGTCATTTTATTACGTCATGCCAACATGTTTCCTCTAATGTTACACATCTGTGTCATTGTTGGTGTATAATAAAAGTAGAACATATTACTAAGTTTCGGACATTGTAGTAATAATAGTGAACACTATAAGTAAGTTATCATATTATGACATTAGCGCAAATAATATACTATATCCACATTGATCCTAATAGTAATTCCCATGCCAATTTAGTCATTAAACTGAGAAATAACTGTCATCTTTTTACGTCACAGCAACATTTTTAAGGTTTATCGACTTTGTAACAATAATCTGCAACATGCCAAGTAAGTTATCATCTTAGTCGGTGTACACATTTCCATGCCATTAAACCGCAGTTTCTTCTTCTTCTTTTTTTGTCATTTTGTTATGCCGTAGCAACATGTTTTCTCTAATACATCTGTGTATAACAAAAAGTAACATAATACTAAGTTCCACGACATCATATTAATAATAGCAAACAGTATAAGTAAGTTATCATATTACAACATTAGCACAAATATTATACTATATATGGATTGATTCTAATCGTAATTCCATGCCAATTTAGCCATTAAACTGAGAAATAACTGTCATCTGTTTACGTCACAGCAACACATTATATGTGGGCTTATGAGCATATTTGATTTCTGCTTATATTGCATAAAGCTCCAATTTTCCGCCTTATGGGCTTATATAAGTTTATCAGGGCTTATATAAATTTATTATGATATGATAAACTTATATAAGCCCACAAGGCTCAAAATAAGCCAGAAAATTGGAGCTTTATGAAATATAAGACGAAATCAGAAGCTCATAAGCCCACATATAAGCCAAAACAAACACCCCCTTAAACGACTTCTTAACAATAAACCGAACATGACAAGTAAGTTATCGTCTTACACATTAGCGCAAATAATATACTACATCCACCATGATCCTAATAGTAATTCCCATGCCAATTTAATCATTAAACTGATAAATAACTGTCATCTTTTTACGTCACATTATCTCAAATGTTACACATATAGTGGAAATGGAACATCTGTAAGGTTTGTTTCGGCTTATATGTGGGCTTATGAGCTTCTTTGATTTCTGCTTCTATATCATAAAGCTCCAATTTTCCGGCTTATTTTGAGAATTGTGGGCTTATATAAGTTTATTACGATATGATAAACTTATATAAGCCATATGTCTCAAAATAAGTCATAAAACTGAGGGGGTGTTTGTTTAAGCTTATATGTGGGCTTATAAGCTTATTTGATTTCGGCTTATATTTCATAAGCCCCAATTTTCCGGTTATTTTTAAGACTCATGGGCTTATGTAAGTTTATTATGACATGAGAAACTCGTATAAGCCCAAAAGACTTGAAGTAAGCAGACAGGTTAGAGCTTATGAGATATAACACGAAACCAAATAAGCTCATAAGTCCACATATAAGCTTATATAAGCTGAAATGAAATAAGCTCATAAGCCCACATATAAGCTGAAACAAACACCCCCTTAAATGACTTCGTGACAATAATCCGCAACACGACAAGTAAGTTACCTCTAGACGCAGCGGATGATTAATATACCCCAACTCCTTAATAACAACAAGCCAATCACTCCTAGCAGGATTCATACCCTTAACCCAAACACCCAACAGCTCAAACAACCCAAACCCGCATTTCTCCTCAGAAAAACAAATCAACTGCTTCATCAAAGCCCGACATCTATTCGTCATCTTTTTCGGCAGTCTCGAAATATGGTTCCTTTGTGCATCGTTTAATTCGTCTTCTTTAATCTCAACCCACTTGATCTTAGATAGTTTTTCGTCTTCAGTGTGAGGTATGTAACCAGCTGTGCAGTGACATGTTAATGGTGTGAAATGGGGTTTTGGTAAGTGGGTGTTTGGGAATAAGGGGTGTTTGGATGGGGTGAAGGAATGGGAATGGGAATTGGGTTTGGGGATTAGGGTGAGGTTTGGAGTTGAGAATGATGACATGGTTTTGAGATGGATTAGGGGTTTATGGGTGTTTGGACATGACTGGGGGTTTTGTGTTTGTTGCAGGAGAGGGGAGTAAGGAAGAAGATAGGATGAAGGTGAAAGCAACAACTTTGGGGTTATTTTGTCTACTTGTAGCATGTAAAAATGTTAGAAAAATCAATTTTAATGTGGACAATCTAAATAAATTAAAAAAGTATAAAATATAAAACTTATATATGTCAATATATAATGTTTAATATATGTTAAATAGTTAACTACATAAATGGTTCATGTGATCGTCTAAGTTTAACGAAAAAAATTTCTTTACTCTTTTCCTGGAATCTTCTTAACGGGTTTGGTTTCTTGACTAAATTTTTTTGTTAATTTGACTATTAAGCAATAGTTTAAAAACTTGAAATAACACAAATACTTTTTTACATATGATCTTTGTTGTTTATGAGATATCTTATCTTATTACTTTATAAAAGATTTAACTATTTTTCTATATTTAGAAGTCTTAAAATTTTCAGGTTTAAACATTTCTTATTATAGAAAGGCCTAAAATCTAAACTATATGTATTAGTTTTAATCCATGGTTATAATATATGTAAAAACTGTTGACTACATAAATATCTTTGAATTCATATAAGTAAAAACTGTTGACTACATAAATATCTTTGAATGCTTTTTACTTTGTAACAGCAGCATTTATATAACCCAATTAATATGTATTGCTCATATCAAAAAATTCTTGAGCCGAAAGTGTAACTGTCATTTCAAATAGCCCATTTAAGATGCTTAACACTCACTTTTTAAAATAAAAACTCAGACATCACATATATAAAGGGGGACTATGTATAAATCTATCGTCTTTGTGTTACTCTTTTCCCTCTCATTACTTCCAAAAACTCAGACATCACTTTTTATAGTAGTAGCATTTTTTGTTTTTATTGTCGCTGTTGTGTTGAAGTCGTTGCGTAGAAGTCGATGACACCGCCGCTCCACCACCAAGACCCACCAATGCCACGAATGGGACAACCACCACTGAAACCCCTCGCATCATTGTAGGATAAATACATCTCAAGTTCTTTAACTTGTATGATTTTTTTATATCGTTATATCATTAAATACATGAGTTCCTTTGAAATTTTTAACAAAAGTTTTCTTTCGACTTTCATGAGCCGCTGCTTCACCGGAATTTTCACCGTCGCTAAGCCCGGGAACCACTGATGTCACTGATATATATATAGTTTTTTTTTGTCGATGTCTATTTGGTGTTTTGTTGTGAATAATTTCGGTGGGTATAGTATAAATTTAGTTATATTTAAAGGTTATGTAATTTATGTAGCTTTTCATAGTAATGTTGCAACTGTAAAGTTATTGTTTGAAAAATATAAGACCTGTATAATATTAGTTCACCGCAAAGTTTGTCATCGGGTACCCGCCGCAGCATTGTGCGGGTATCCGGCTAGTAATATGTAGAAAACCATAAGGGGTTGAATAGTTTTTATTGATTAGTTTTAATGTTTTTAGAAACTTTTTGTGATTGTAAGGATATATATATATATATATATATATATATATATATATATATATATATATATATATATATATATATATATATATATATATATATATATATATATATATATATATATATATATATATATATATATATAGATTTGCGTTCAAATGTGTTACAACTTAAAATGTGTTATAATAAGCACCAATAACAGAATGACATGTGTCCACTATATTTAATACATGAGTTGTATTTAATTTAAATAAGCTTTTTTATCTAAAAAATAAATGTATGTAATTTTAATAAAGTTGAGGGCATTTTTGTAATCTTATCGTTTACATCTTTACGCATTCTTTTAATTAAATATTCCATAAATCTAAGATTATCATTATCATCTTAGATTACATCAAGTTGGCGTCATTTTCATTTACATAAAAAAAACCTCACAAGCTTCTTCACCATTTGTATAAAAAAAGTACGAACATGTCGCTCCATCTCAACAATATAACGATATTATATATCTCTCATTGTCTCAATTCATAGTCCTCCATAAAATTGGGAAATAAAATATTCTAACACTTTTATTTTATCTCCATGCCCATATAGAGTTGGTCTTTAATCTCCATGCTATCAGAGTGTGCACTTTCAATTACGTCGACCAGTGTTGGTATAATGGTTTTTAGGAAGGCCGCGATTCCAAAAAGTCTTTTCCGTGTATCACTTTTCCACCGGTGGCTACTGGTGCATCACCTGCGCATTAGACGGCGTCGTTACGATTCCAAAACGTCTTTTCCGCGTATCACTTTTCCACCTGTGGCTACTATTACATAAGCTACATGAAACATGAGATCTTTCCGGCTATCATAGCATCACCGATTCGAACCTTGACCTCAGTTTGATCCGAATATGGTCAGATCTTGTATGTGAATATTACCACCCTCGCGTTCTTCTTTTTTCGCCGTTTGACATCTACGATCTACGACCACTTTATGACGAGGAATAAGGTGATGCATGTAAATGCTTTTGGTGATTTGAGTGTGTCACGACGAACATAATATGCCAGATCTGTCTCTCGTTACCAGATTTTTATATGTCGCTTAAATCATGGTTTTTCGTTTTTGATTTGTATCAATTTTTATGCTTGTTTATGTTTCAGTCAGATAAAAGTTTTTGGTTTATCTATCATTGATATTATAAATAATAGTATAAACTAATAAAATTTTGTGTGAATAATAATATAAATTAATACTTCGTATAAGTTTTACATCGAAATAAAAGAAATTGTCCCAAAAGAATCATGAGAACTGTGTACCACCTAATATTATAAAATTATTTCGTATGAATGTATAAAGAAAAATTCATTTATGTACCAAGATTGCTATTGTGCTTACATAATTAATTTCATTAATATTATAAAACGTTATGTTTTTGTTGTCAGAATAATCAATCAAAAATATTATTTAATTAAATTGATGTTCTGACTTAAAATATGGGAGTAGCAATTTGTGTGTCACTTCATTATTTATGCAAAATACAAACAACAATATTGCAAGAATACATTTTTATAATAAAAGAAATATTATAGAGCAAATCATTAAAATAAGTTTGACGTCAATTTTTTTTTGCTTAATCAAAAGTTGGTTATGATTTGTCACTAACACATGTACGCCATCAAATAACGTGTTTTAAAATTACTCTACGTGCATAAATTAAATAACATTTTAACTAAATAAATAAATTAAACTTTTATATAACAAAGTTTTATTTTTAAATCCAGGTCTAAAGTTAAAAAACGTTATGTTATGGCAAAGGTGAGGAAGGTGTTATGATGTGCCATTAATTTGTATGTATTTACTAAAATGCCATTGTATTAAATATGATCAAGTAATATGATTGATGATACATCCAATGGTCTATAAGCGTGCTTACCGTAGCCTATTTTAAGAGTGTTCACCACGATAACAGCTCCCTATATATATATATATATATATAGAGAGAGAGAGTTGGGATAAAATAAAACAAATTTTAAAATAAAATAAATGAGGTGGAACCACATGCTGCCATGTGTCCCCCCCCCCCCCCCCCCCCCTTTTTAAAAAAAATGGTGTCTTTTTACAATTTATAAAACTTCAGAGGCGGTTTTATAATTTTAATAGGTCAGTATATATATATTTTTTTCTCTGTAAATATTCATCATCTCAATCTCTTTTTCACATAGCGATCGTCACCTCCATAACCACCCGCGATCGTCACCTCCATAACCACCCGCGATCGTCACATCCATAACCACCCGCGATCGTCACCTCTATAACCACCGGAGATCGTCAAATCCATAACCACCCGCGATCGTCACATCCATAACCACCCGCGATCGTCACCTCCATAACCACCGGCGATCGTCAGATCCATAACCACCGGCGATCACCATCCGCGATCGTCACCTCCATAACAACCGTAACACCATAACCGCCGTCACCTCCATAACTCTCCCGCCACATCACCACCTAGGGATCGCTGCATTATGTTTACGGAATCATCATCCTCGATGCGTAGTGGTGCGTCGTCGTCATCATCATCACATCTTGTGTTTTTTGTAAGTATATATCATCTTTTTTTATCTCATGATTTTTTAAGATTTAGTGCATTATGCTTGTGATGTATTCTAGGTGAACTAGGATTAGTACTCTGTCTATCAGCTTTATAGGTATTTAAGCTTGATGCAAAAGGTTTTTAAGAAAGTTGCATACAATGTGTTTGATAAAATGTCTCAAGTAAACTTTATAACTGTAGATTTCACTATAATATTGTAGAAATTGCATTGTGATGTTGTAGGATCTTTGCTAGATATTCATATGCATGAGTTTGACTTTATTAGTGTTTTCTGTTTTCTTGAATGAATAAAAGTGATTGAATATGCCTGTGATTTGGTAGAATTTAAACTGTGATGCTCTAGGATATTTGTTGATGTTCATATGCTATAATTTGGTAGATTTTGATGGACTAGTTGTTTATGCTTCTGATTTGGTGGATTTGGTAGATTTTGAACTTCTGTTGTATTCTGTTTGAGGTTTGTTGAAATAAGTAAAAGCGTTTGAATATGCTTGTAATTTGGTAGATTTTGCACTGTGATGCTCTAGGATGTAGGTTGATGTTCAAAAGAATGAGGCATGCCATAGTTCTTAGGTTTGTTCTAAGATAAGTAAAAGTGATTGAGAATGGTTGTGATTTGGTAAAATTTACACTGTGATGCTCTAGGATGTATATTGTTTTTCATAGGAATGAGTTAGCTTAAATTTGTGTATGACGTTTGTATCTAAACAGGTAATAGTTATCGAGTATGCTTGCAATTTGGTAGAATTTACAATGTGATGTTGTAGGGTGTACTTTATTTTTATGGAGTATATTACTTATGGAGTAAAATTAAGGCTTTTATGAAGTAGAACAACTATGGAGTAGATATAAGACTATGATAATATTAGTGAATGCTTCCTTGATACGAGGCACCACCTATGTATGTGGCATATCATGATGAAATTGGGAGCGAATGTATTTTTTTCCAATTAATACTATGATGAAATTAGGAACGAAATTTTGTACTTGATGATGGATTTGATTTAATAATGTGATGAAATAGAGTTAACACTGCGGTGGAGTAGAATTAAGACTACAATGGAGTAGAATTAAGACTTAAGTGGAGTAGAATTAAGACTAGAGTAAAAAAATAGTTTCCTTATTTTCAACTAGTGTATTGTGTTTTATATTCCTGGCTACTGTATGATATAATTATTCTTAGATTTTGTATGGTATTTACATTATATTTAGGTACTTGGTGATGAAATAGATTTAATACTATGATGAACTAGAGTTAACACTATGATGGAGTACAATTAAAACTTAAATGGATATTGTTAATAAACTAGAGTTAACAATATATGTTTTCGGCACTGATGGATTAAGATTGTTAATAAACTGAGTTAACTATAATGTAGTAAAATTTACACTTTGATGAAGTAAAAAGTATATTCCTATACGATATAAACTCTCATGTAGTAGATTATAAATTACAATTCAGTTGAAGATTTTACTCACAAGTCTATGTTTTTTATAGGTTGGTGTTACACTATGTAATAGGACGGATTGTAAAAGACGCATTTTCAAGTTTTGCTCGTTGCAAAATCAGTGGTGTATCAGATAGAATTCAGAGTGAAGTGAAGCTACAGAACTGTAACATTGACATGTGTAATCCAAATAAAAGCAAAGTTAAAGGCACTGTTCGCTTTTCGAGGATGAAGCCCTGAAGTTATGGCATGAAAACTTAACAAAAGAAGGACTTGTAGTGTATGCGGTAGCAAGGAAGGACACAATTCAAGAACTTGTCCAAGAGAACCTGCACCTTCCTAATTCATTATAGTTTATATTGTACTACAATATGTGCTATTCTTGTGAACTTTATTTTATAATTCTAGTGCATTAAAGTTTTAATCCTAATGCATTATAGTTTATTCCTGGTACTAGACATGATTGAACATAACGTGTATTGATAATCCTAATGTATTGTAATATTATTCCTTTTACATTATAGTACTGTATTAATCATAATGCATAATAATCCTTGTTTATTTATGTTTTAATTTAGTGTGTAAAAGTTTTATTGTTTATTATTTTTAGTGAATTATAACTTATATTTTTACTACTTCTTAATATTTGTTTATTATTTAACTTAGTCCATTACAGTTCAAACTTTATGTAACATTTGTCTATGTATCAAAATAATATATAACCTGGAATTCATTCAATTATTACACAACCTTTCAATTCATCAATTTATTACCAATTGTTACAATTTATTAAACTATGATGCAATACGAATGTCTCTCTTATATTTCCTAGTGCATCATTGTTTTTTACTACATTATAGTATACTAGCCGGGTACCCGCGCATTGCAGCGGTGGGTACCCGTGTAACAAAATTTTCTTACGATTCAATGTTCTCTACTTGTACGTTTATTATAAGGATAATGTATCTACAATATTGCCTATATGATGCATATTATTGAAAAGATTATCACGCCACATTGCATAGTATTCAAAAAATAACATAAAAATCACATACTCGATCTTTATTTTCATGTTAAGCAATTGCATGTACACACTACAAGAAAAAAGGTTTTATAGGACACCTATTAGTGTCCTATAAACAAAGTTTATAGGACCGTTAGCCTAATACGACCAAACTAAACGTGTCCCATAGGAATGGGTTGTATTAGATACCTAGGACGCTTATCGGCGTTCTAATAAGCTAAAACATTTTAAAACTAATTATTTGGTCCTATAAAAATGTTTATGCGACCAAAATGACGTCTTAATAAACCACATAATAGGACGCTATCCGGTGTTCTAATTTATGCTTACTCATCTTTTTTATTTTGAAACACTTTCAGGAGTTCTAACACACATTTTAATATGACAAAAAGATAATGGGTAAAACTTCATTTTAGTACCTATTAAAGGGTCGTAATATGTTGTTGCTTTGTTAGAACAAAATTTAATGTTACAATAAACATTTTATCTCATATTTAGTTAATAAAATTAGTGTCCTAATAAGTAGCTTAATAAAACACTTTGTATAATATTTAACGCTCAATTCAACAACAAATTAATACAAAACACTTGACTAAACTAAAAATGAAGCAATTAAACAAAAGGAATATAATTAAATACTTCATTTCCATAAGAGATGTTTTCCACAAATTATATTGAAGCAACACCCTAGATAAAAAGTCTTACAGCATTCGACTTAAATGTCAGGAAATAAAAACAAGAACAAATAGAGATGGTTTGAGCCATCAGGCGACATCGACAATACGGGAAAGAGAAATAACAAAGTAATAGCATATGAAAAAAAGGAAACTAGAAACTCATTGCTTGTGTCATCATTCATCGTCAGTCATCCTCGCGCACCACCTACAAGTAAACAGTTCATGTTTAACACAGTGTAGTTTAGTCTAAGAGTTTATATAATGACAAATATAACACGCTAGCTTACCGAAACAAGAGAGCAAGGCCAAGCAACTGGTGCATCAAGAGCATCTTGAACTGTGATAAACAATCCATACTTCCTCACCAAATATTCATCTTTCTTTATAGCGACTTGAACATCCACCTCGCACCAGTTTGGTCCAATCTCTTCACTTCCAACTACATTCTCAGGATCCAAACTCTTTATCCATCCCTTTGCTAGGATCTCAGAGTTATAAATGCTCTTAAGGTAAACTTGAAGTCCAACCTACAATTATAATTTCATAAATACATGTCATAGTTTAACTAGTAAGAAGAGCACACAATTTTCATAGAAATAAACACATACTCGTAAAGGCTGATGTTCACTGGAAACAATGAGGCCTTGTGGTGATGTAAGGGGAGCATTTGTACCATCAGAATTATTATCACTCGACCTTTGTGGTTCCCTTGCCTTATACTCAGCCAATTCAATACTAAGTCGTTCAGCAGTAGACTTCCACTGTAGCTTATCTCTACGACGAGCAGAACGACTTGGAACCACACCCCAAACATCAGAAGCGCGAACACCTAGCCCATACATCTCTGTTGTTCCATTCTTATCATTGCCCATTACTTTAGAATATATATCTTCAGGTCCAGGCTCATCCAATTCATTCTCTGAAAGTTGAGAAATCAATTTGTCCAGTTGTTCTTGATAACAAATACGAGTACTATATATATTAAATGAGATGCCTTAAAACTAATCAACTTGCAAGATATGACAATAGTACAAGATAAATGAATATATAGATGTAGTATATACAATGGCGTTTGCAGCTTCTTCAGTTTGTGTAATGCCGTCTTTAGAAAAGCAAGCGCGGAACAACTCCTTACTAGTTGGTTCACGCCCCAAGATTACCTATTTCAACAACAAAAAACGAGTATATACAAACAATTGTAAATTCTAAATAGCCCAAGGAACCGTTAATTTCATAAGAATAAAACACAAGGAATGTGTTAGTAATTGAATATAACTCGCCACATACTATTGTAATAGGTCACACTATCAAGTAAAGAGACAAGGTGCGTAAAACTGATGTTGTGGTAAAATACTAACGTGCCAAAGTACCCATATCAAGATGATAACTAGAAGATTTCCATACCGACACATATCATCTGTCACCCACCACTGAGAATGAAATGAACAGATACACAAACTGAGCATCAACTGATATACAAAATGATAACAAAACCACTTATTGTAATCGACAATCAAGGCACAGTGTATAATCACTTCATGACTAGTTACAAATTATCATGAAAACTATAAATAATAAGTAGGTGACATGAAATGTGTTGCTACAGCTTCGTATATGTAATATATGTAACTTAACTAGGACTATATCTTTGTATGAAACTTAACTGCACCATATGAACTGGACTATATCTTTTGTTGTTGTTGTGTCATCTAAACTTTGTGTAAACCATTGGCGATAACAAACTTCCTAATTTAACCATCTTAGTCTAAAGTTTGTGTTAAACGATAGCATTATCAAACTTTCGAATCTGAATTTTTTTAAGTTACTAAACTTTTTTTCCAACTTCCATTGTATAACAGTAGTGGTAACAACATGTGTGTGTTTAGTTTCAATGTAGAAGTACAGATCCAATCACAAACCAAACAACAAAAGATTTACAGTTAATTTTATCTAAATCAACTTTATTTTAACCATAGGCTAACAATAGTAATACTAATATATACATCCACAATAACCCACACCAATGCATACACACAATGAGTTACATGAACAGAACCTATAGTAATACACATAAAAAATCTAAAACTAATAGAAGAACATGTTGGTCCAAATAGTAGAATAAGTAATAATGTCATAGTAGCAAGTTTCATGATGAAAGTAGGATATTAGTTTCAATATTGATCAGATGTTAACCAGAACTCTTTAAGAAAGGAAGGGTGAATCTGAGACACTATAATGCTATGGCAGGGAAAATGAAGAAACGAAGGGGATAAAATTGGTTAAAATGGTAGGATTGATCAAACCAAGAAGACCCATTTGACTCAGTTTGACCCGGTTTCCAAAAAGACATTCATAAACCGATGGAAATACAAGAACAGTTATTTTGATAACTTCAGTAAATATATTGGCAAAAACCTTTAAAGCAACACACAACATTGATCAATGGAAAAACTACACCTCAGCAAAGATTTCTGCATAATGAAACTAAGAGATGACTAAAGAGATCAAATAAGCAATATTAGTATCCTGTATCATCCTAAAACCCCCTCATATATCTAAGAACATCAAAGATTTTGCTTCAACACACTGGCTAAGTTGCAGAACAGCAAACAGTAGCAAGTTTATATAGATTTGGGATATTAATTATCTCAATCAATGTCAAGTAGCAGGTTTCAAAATACTATAGTAGCAAGTTTAAAGCCATTGAACTATTACCCCAACAAAATAATAACACATTGGAGAAACACCATCATATGTTGCATAAATTAAATTACCTTTTGTTTTCACGAACTTGATCATAACTTGTTTTACCCGTGACTTGCATCATTTTCTTTTTTGCCCTATTAGCCTTATTTTTGTCGCTGAGGTAAAAACAATAATGAGTTAAACCAAGAATAAAACTTTGTTTTTTAAGCTGCAACTTTTTAAATACCTTGGATTTTCCCTTATTCTAATACTTGACGAGTCTCTTCCACTGAGACGCGTGCACTCGTTTTGGCTTGAAGGCAATATGTTCTTGAAATCGCAACGTCAGATCATAGTAGTCCTTTTTAACTCTCGCCCTCCAATTTTTCACTTTTCTCCCAAAAGGTTGCAAAATCCAGTCATCAGAACCCGGGGGGAGATCAAATTTGTCCTGAAAAAAATATATGTTTGTCACATGAAGACATATTTATCTTAATCGGTTAGATATGTAATTAATTATAACATACATTCACGGTGTCTAGCAAGATCTGTTTATGGGCATTCTTAACTTTATTCCAATGTTTGTGAAGCTTGCAATACTTCCCACTTCTCGCAAGCGATCCTATGAAATGGATCAATGTGCTGGTTGTATCATCAACGGGTTGCCCATATTCATTGAATTGAACACTAATACGATCTTCTTCAGTTCTGGTCCAAAATTTTGGCATCATTGTTGGACCTCTAACTCTTTTCCGCGCACTCCCTGAAACTGTAAACAGGTCTTGAAATTAAGAAAACCAGTCTAACAACCTAAAAATTATAGTGAACCAATGAAATAATCCAAAAGAAAAAAGTATACCTCGAGTGTTGTTAGGTTGGTTAGAGCCAACTTCAATCACGTCTTCAGCTAGGTGGATATTGTTACGACCTCTTGTGCTAAGTCCATTATGCCTCCTTGATGGCATTCCTAAGTCAAAACATACAGGTGAAAGACAACCAAACATTAGTATTTGTTTACCACACAAGGAAACTTTTATACCACAAGTTATAATCCAAGGAAATGTTTTACAATGCTTCGACACTAACTCACAAGTCACAAGGACTAAAAAGATGTTGTTGGACTCCTGTAACAATGTGTAAACAAAATCTAGTGACTTTAGCAAGCTACATAGTTGTTTAATATATGAATATGTCATTTGTGTAAGTTAACACATGTTTGTAAGATTGTATTTTAACATTAAAACTAATTAAGCATGTTACTGATTGAATCTTATGGTTGCTATTATTTACAGTAATTGACTTCACAATACTTTTTTACTACTACTCTTTAAATTAGTGTTTCATCAAACTATCAAAGAAGCATGCTGCATCAAAACTACTTCTCTGTGCAATTCCATTAATAAACAAATTGGAACTATCCATCAAACTAATGCTCTGTTTAAACGATGTTACAGATTTTGGTACACGTAGGGCCTTTTAAAAAGTGTTATTTAAAAAATAGGAAATTGAATTTCGGGTCTTATCGGGTTGATCCGATAATATTTTTTATTTAACCAAACCCGATCCAATAACACTATCAAGTTATCGAGTTCAGGTCAAAACAACCTGACAATAATTTTTAACCCGTTTTAACCCGACCCGATAAGACTTATTGAGTTCTGATTCGGGTTCGGTTCGGGTCAACCCGACCCTACTGACACCCCCAGTTGTAGCGTACAATAAAGCTATAGAAATTTCAGTGAACCAATTAAACAAGTCAAAAGAAAAAGAACACATACCTCGAGCGTTGTTAAGTTGGTTAGAGACAACTTCAGGCACATCCTCACCTTGTTGGCTATCGGTACGACCTCTGGTGGTAACTCGATTATCCCTCCTTGACGGCATTCCTAAGATAGAATATGCATATGAAAAGACTTGAAGATATTTTTAACTTAGTTTGAATTTTGGCAATGCTAATATATAACAGGGTACATCACAAGGTAAAAGTATCACTTTATTTTTAACTTAGTTTGAAGACATTTTTATTTTAACAAACAACAGGGTACATCACAAGGTAAAACTATCACTTTATTATGAATGCCGATATTGAATGAATATATACATAGATGAGATTGAGATTAAAACAAGAACATGTAGTGGGTCTATAGTACCAAAACATAAACTAATGATTTGGATTACTTATACGACAATGATTTATAGATGTAAGATGTCAATTCAAAACATTTTTGCTCTAAAAACACTTACCAACACAATTAAATGAGATTGCAACTAATAGTACTACCAATTATTTGATTCAATTTCTAACACACCAACACAAACTTCACACACCTACTGGACCCAGTTCTTAACAAATTGACAAAGCTTACAAAGTAAAAAAGGTCATAATAAGAAATTAAACTTGAAAAAATAAGATTTACCTTCGAATTTTGTTGATAAAGTGAAACCCTAACTTCAATTTGAGGTTCAATTTCTTGACCCCAAACCGTTTTTATTTTTGGCATTTTAATTGAATGGATTAAACCTAAACTTAAAGGTGGAAGAAGAACGTGGAGCCCTTATTTCGTAGCGCCAAAACCAGTATAATTTTCTAATGGCAGATCTTAATTTTCCCAAATTGATTGGCGGCTGATATTCCCCCCAAATTTTGGTCAGTTGCTGGAAATTGTAATGTACATAATGAGTCCTTAAGGTGACCTTTTATACACGTGCAATATTTTTAAAGCCCAACATATCATTATATCTTTAAATTGGATGCGTAGGTATCAATCATCTCGAACCGACCCGATCCCGAATTCGATCGAAGTATATTTAGGTCGAAATACTCGGGTTCAAATTCTAACTCGAGTTAAAAAGGTCAACCCGATTAATTTAAATTTAAAATCAAATCGAGTATCGGGTATAAAAGTTTCATCTAACTCGAGTTCGGGTCAACCCAATTGACTCAAATAAGATTTTTTTTAAATAAATTTTATACGATTTCTATTTAAAAAGAATAAAAAGATATTATTCTCTAATATTTTACCGATATTCGGGTTGACCCGAACCCGAATAGACCCGACCCCAAGTAGACCTTAACCCGAGTTGAAATAGTATCAAGTTCAAGTAAATTATTTTTAGCCTCGACCCAAATTACTCAAACCCGACTAACCTGACCAGATTTTCGACCCCTACTCATGTATAGCGGCGAGACTTTATAGCGAAAATTAGTTATAAAGATATTGAATTTAGTCTTTTATATAACGTTTAACTAGCAATATTGACAAGTTTTCATCATCATGGGACATGATAAAAATATTATAAGAGTTACAATCTAATATTTGAGTTCGGTCTTTATTTTTCTAAGCCCAAGATTGGGTTCAAACTCGATATCAATCTCGTGAAGGCTTGACACAATTATTGCTTATATTTAGTCGATTTGGAGTAGCTCACAAGCAGCTCACTTAAGGTCGAAAATTGATGCTTTAGATACATGAGTTATGTCTCGTGTAAATTATCGGTTGTTTGCATATGTAAAGCAAGGTTTGGCATGATTAGGTGCTGCGAAATGAGGCTCATCGTATGATTTGTTCAACCGAGTAGACCCGAACCCGAATAAACCGAGTTAAAATAGAGTCGGGTACAAGTAAATTATTTTTAGCCTCGGCCTGAATTGAACTTGAATCGAATGACCCAAACCCGACCAACTCGACCCGATTTCCCACCCCTACTCGTGTATAACGGCGAGATTTTATAGCGGAAATTAGTTATAAAGATATTGAGTTTATTCTTTCATGTAACGTTTAATTAGCAACATTGACAAATTTTCATCATCATGCGACAGGATAACAATATTATACGAGTTATAATTTAATATTTGAGTTTGGTCTTTACTTGTTTAAATAAATAAAAATTATGTTTCTGATAAACTTGCTCAATCGTTGAGCTATGAAGCTCGGGCTCGTTTGATATTGTTTGTTAGCTAGTACCGATCATTCATCATAAAGTTTTAACTAGGATATGGTCAAAATTTACCCTCTTCCTCTTTAACATGGTCATGGCGCAAAACTTTGACAAATTTGGTCATACACAAATGCATAACTGCTCAACTCCACTACATCCCTGTCATGTGTTCTATGCCAAATGATCAACTGATGACGCTCAACCAGCAAGTGATCAACTTTTCAGTACTTTTTATGGGAAATTGTACCAAATATATTTTTAAAATTAATATTTTTTTTTTATATATACGTTTCATATTTCTGACCCGACCCGATCCGAATAGACCCGAACCCGACGATACCCGACCCGAATAGACCCGAACTCGAGTAACTCGAGTTCAAATCAGGTCGGGTTCAGGTAAACTATTTTTAGCCTTGACCCGGATTTAACCCGACCCAATTTACCCGAACGCGACCAGCCCGACCCGATTCACACCCTTATACATAACTAGTCATTTTTTTCTTTTTTTCTTTTTGTCATTCAACAATGTTACTACTACATGTGACGTGAATATTTTTTTAGTTTAAATGTCACTTTTGTTTGTAAAAATTGTGACAATTATTTATTTTTATATATCTAAAACTTCTAAGTATATTAAGATTTTATATGGTGTGATTTTTACCTAAATAAAGTTTAAATGATGATTGTAACAAGATTTACAACAACAAAAAACTAGAGCGGCTACTATTGAACAAGAAATTGTGTGATATGACTATTTGTGTTATATAAAAGTCGTACAAATTTGTATTCATGCATAATAATACCCAATCGAATAAGTGATTTATAAAATCATATCTAATAAGACTCATACATTAAGGTGTCATATTAGACTATGATCTATTAGGACCAAATAAAAAATTGTCCTATAAAATGTAGTATAATAAAACCCTTATATCAAATGTCTTGTAAAGTTATATCATAATGATACCATATTAAAAAAGTGTCTTGTAAATCAACTTAATAGGTTCCACTTATTAAGTGTCCTATAAAAAACCACTATAATATGACTTAAATGTTAATTGGTCCTATAAAATGTTTGTTAGGACCGCCCAAAAAAAAGTGTCACACAAAAAGGTCCTAAAAACCCTTTATTTTTGTAGTGACACTAACAATAAGTTCACCGTAGTAATAGTTGAAGCGAAACATTCTTTTTGAATTTGATGAGGTATACAAATTTTCTGAGATGCTAAAAAAAACCAAAAAAAATCATAAGATTTTTTAGAAGTATGATAGAGGAATAGAAATTGTTGTGTTTTTTTGCATTAACCAAATGATGCTTTTATACCCAAATAAAGTAAACGTTACAAAAGTTATATTAAAAATAGAATTATGATTTTGGTTAAAACGTAACCGATAATATTTAACTCTCATTACAAAAGTTAATGAAGACGGTTATGAAATGGATTAAACATAAAGACGCTTAATTACGAAATAAATAATATTACTTTAACTTTTTAATTTCTTTTTATAGTAATGTTTTTGGCTTAATTTTTTAAGACTTCCTTATTTATAATGTGCTAAATACTTTTAATATAAAGTAGTATAAATAGTATAGATTAGACTTTATAAACCTCTATGCCAGTTACAACGCATAATTTAATATATTTTATTATAATATTTTAAATGGACGGTTACAAGATTTTTAAATAATTTGTGTTAACGTTAGTTCGTTTCGAGTTTACATAATCTAAAATATTTAACTTTTTCATTATGTGTGTGATGAAAAGTTTTGACTTTTAATTTCTTTGAAAAATAACATACAAAATGGTCCTATTAAAATGAGCTCATTAAAATGTGTTTTAATTTTATGTGTAACGGATGTTTTAAAATTAAGCCTATTAATAACTTTAAATTTAATAAAATTTATTTGTGCAATAAATAAAAAAGTAACAACAATCTTTTTATAACAAGAAATGTTGGAGGCTTAAAAAATTAAGACTTCTAATAATAGAAAATGACTTAAATCTTTTATAAGGTATTAAGATTCTACTGCATTACAATTATATTGTAGTATAATGCATTAGAAATAACAATAATTCACTATTTGGTATTCCACAGTAATCAAACACAAACCACAAATAAATGCAATAACTGATCATTAAAATTAAAATTACTTAGTTTGCAACAAACACGGTTTCGTACAAACGCAACCTACATTTCCACAAACACAGTTTCGTACAATTATGGATTGTGCCACTTTTGGAGTTTCAGCTTGATTTGATAAATTTAGACTTCTCTTTTGTAGCTTGTTATATGCGCGTGCGGTTGCCAATGTTTCGTCCTTTTTATTATTCATGCTTGTAAGAATTATTTCCGATGTGTACTTTTCTCGCAAAATCTGGATTTGTCCTTTTAGGTATGCACATTCTTTTGTTAGTCCATCCTCAAAAACCATCACCCTTTCGACTTCGATTCCTTTATTCGGAAACAACCTCACTGTAGATTGAGTTTGTAAAAAAATATCAGTTCCATTCTAATTTTGATGCATTAAAATAACATAGTAATGAAGTAGAATAACATAGTGATGTAGTAAAATAACGTATTGATGGAGTAGAATCACATATTCATGCATTACAATAATTGTGTGATGTATTATAATACACATATACACAAACACTTTTCTACACATATAAACTATATTTAGACTAAATCATGCTCATGAACATTAACATCCAACCTACTGCATTACAGTTCAAATTTTACCACATAAAAGTTGTAAAGTCTTGTTACGAATCATCCATATGAACAACAACAATATCTTACTACATAACAATTTCAATTCTAGTGCATAACACATATAATAAGCCTAAATAATCTATTTTGTTTTCTGCTCCATTACTGTTAATTTTTTACCAAATCACATGCAAGTGACCTACTGCATTATAATGCATTAAAATTTAACTGTAATGCAGTAGAATAAAATTTGCTTATTATTATTAAAATTTTACCAAATCACATGCATAGTATTAGTTTTACTCCATCATAATATTAATTCTACTCAATCATTGTGTTAATCCTACTCCATCACGGTTATAATTTCACCAAATCATTTTTATATTTCATACAAAGTACTTAATTTCGACAAAACCTCAAAATACAACTTTATCATACTCAAGCATATTCACATTCCATTACAGTTCTAATTTACCAAATCACATGCATAGTATTAGTTTTACTCCATCATAATATTAATTCTACTCAATCATAGTGTTAATCCTACTCCATCACAGTTATGATTTTACCAAATCACTTCTATATCAAAGAGAACTTTATAATTCTCATTGAGACATTATATCAAACACATTTTATACATCAATCATAAACACACACTTGCACAACATCTTATATATGTTTGATATCCTATTGCATTCAAGAGCATTATAGTGCATTTTTAACACATTTTCTACCTATGAACAATGAAAGTAACCAACTTCATTACACTATAATTTCTACCACATCAAACTCGTAAGTAACTCACTGCATTACGGTCTCATTCCTAGTACATTAGAGTGTTAAAGTAGTGCATCACAATTATGATGTCTTATTGAGATATTATATCAAACACATTGTATGCATAAATCATAACCACACACTTACCTATTAAATGCACTAAATGCATTAGAATTTAAACCTTAATATAGTAAAAATAAAGTTTTAATGCAGTAAATCATGCATATGAACAATAGAAGTAACCTATTGCATTACAATGTATTAAAATTAAAGTGTAGTGCGGTAGAAAGAACAATGCAAGTAACCTACTGCATTACAGTGCATTAAAATTTAAACTGTAATGCAGTAGAAAGAACAATGCAAGTAACGTACTACATTACATTAAAAATAAAAAAACACTAATAAATCGTAACTCACTCATATGAACAATAGCAAATATCCTACCACATCACAGTGCAATTTCTACAAAATCACAGACATACTTTATCACTTTTACAAATAACTTTTACTGCATTACTGTTACGTTCTACTACATTACTTTATATCCTACTGCGTCACATATATGTTTCTACCGCATTGCAGTTACGATCTACTACATTACTGTATATTTTACTACATCACATTGTGAATTAAAGCATCACAGTTAGAACTAACGCATCACAGTTATAGAAAATCATATAGACATTTTATCAAACACATTGTATGCAGGTCTCATATATACTCTTTCAACTATTTTTTCTCTCAAAATTTGTTACGAAAGTAGTAAAAACGAAGATCAATATACCGTATTCATCAACGATAATTAAATAGAACATAGAAAAGCTTACTTTTAAAGTAACGAAGATCAATATACCATTGATGAGATGATGTAAACATACGAACCATCTCGATGCGTTGTTGAATTTGTTTGATTTGAGAGGATTCAGTATGTTTGATTTGGTGGATTTGGTGGATTCGAGAGGATTCAGTGTACTGTGTGTTTTTTGGTCAGGTGTGAAGTGTGTATTTTGATCGGCCTAATTGGGTGCGTTTTAATTTTCATTATTTTCAACAATTACCCTTAAAGTTTGAGAGTTTACAAAAAAGACACCATTTTTTTTAATCAAATTAGGTGATTTTGATCCAAGGGTTAAGATTTCACCTCATTTATTTATTATAAGTTTTGTTTTAGAATAACCCCACTCTATATATATATATATATATATATATATATATATATATATATATATATATATATATATATATATATATATATATATATATATATATATATATATATATATATATATATATATATAGTGTAAGGTTATTTTCAGAACTAAAAAAAAGTCGAGAACTGCGAGAACCAATCTAAAGCGTTCAATATTTGATCAATGGTTAAGATGAGTTATGGCACAATGGTAATTACATCAAAATTCGTGTATAAATTAGTAATGGATAAAAGGTTATTTTGGGTATTTGACACAAATATAAAACTACCACTTCAGAATACGAATAAACTTGTCAGTTAAAACCTACAACTATTATCTTCTCTCTCCCATGTACCCAACCCTTATTTTACTTTTTGTTTCAACCGTCATAAAATAAAAAAAAGAACACATCCGACGATATCTCAATTTCTCAGATCGTTATTTTTTTTTCAACGTGCCTACAAAAGAAGGATCCCAAATCCGATCACATATATAAATGACGTAGACCCGACCCACATACGATTTAAGTTTATTGTCTTCAAAAAAATGATGTTTCGACGGAAGATATGTCACTGTTGGACAACGGTAGAAAAGTTATGACGCTATGTGATTCAATCACAATTTAAGATCATATGCCGTTTTTTGGTGAGTATATGCTTCTTTCTATTAATTTTTTACCGTTCAGAGATGGTTGGGTTTAATTGTAACGTAATGGATCGGGTGTGTGAAAAAATCAAATATGTATGTTGTGTGTGTACTTGTGCACGGTGGTAAAAAGTTCAAATGTGGCATGTTGTTTGTGTACTTGTGCACCCGCAAAGTATGAACGCACATCTTTAATGATCTATCTTTCATCTTTTTTTATTACGTGAAGAACTTTTATGAAGGAAAACACATATATGGCCATAAAAGCAACACTTGGTCAGATTTGATAATTTGGTTTCAAAGAAAAATAAAGTTTCTATTTTGCTAATGGATACTCACTTGTATTATTTTTAAATATCTATGTATATCATTTTTTTTTGTTTCTATAATTTTTTTTCTGATGTTGTATATGTACTTGCAGATTCGTTTAATATGATGATGGAACCCGGCTAAGACGATAAAAATACACGTGCACGGTTCAAGACAACATGTAACTAGTGAGCAAATACTATGAAAATACATGCGCATGATTCAAGAGTAGCTCCGTATACCAAGTTAGCGACTAAGACCGATGAAACATTATTGTGCCTCGGGTAAACTATGTGTACCTAGTGAACAAAAACAATCAAAATACATGTGCATGGTTCAAAATTACGCGCACCTAATGAACAAAGATGACACGACAATACATGTGCTGAATTTAAATTTGAAGAAAATGTTGTATATAATTATCAATGAAGCAATTTCTTTTGTGGAGACAACTCAAGAAATAAGTTGAACGTCTATGCAATTGTATCAGCTTTAGAAGAAATAATATGAGTAATATATGAAAAACATATACGCACAGTAGTAACCATATATGCCTATTGAAAGAATTTTAAACACAATACATATAAGGTGTTCTTATAGATTCTCTAAATAAAAAAAGGGTACTAAAAATAACAATTACAAGTAATGATTTTTTTTTTCCAAAACGTCATATATGAACACAAAAATTATTCCTAAAATCATGGAGTTGGTAAAAAGAAAAAAAACATCAATGAAATACACTAATTAAGTAAAAACACTTTTACTAAAATACCCTTTTCATTTAAGCAAAAATCATATTAAAGAGAAAAAATCTGATTGGTCAATTCTAGTTCTCGCAGTTCTGTACATTTTTTTGGTTCTGAAAATAACCTCACCCTATATATATATATATATTTATATGTATATATATATATATATATATATATATATATATATATATATATTGGCAAAATTAAGATTGTAAGGATGTATAGATCAAGTATAACAAGTGAAGTAAATGACTTGAAGTAATAAAGAAACAAACCACAATGCACAAGGATTTATAGTGGTTCGGCCTAGTAAGATCTCACTTATCTTGCCCCTACTTCCACTCGAGAGTTCTACTTCACTAGTAAATGATTCTCCTTTACACCGGTGGAGAAACCTTCACACTTTATCTTACAATCTTTATCGACACCTAAGCTAAGATGTCTTAGTTCATTACAAAGGCACAACCCGCCTTGTAAACTTCTACACCTTGTGGTTATAACACCAACCACACTTTATACAACTAGATATATGAATGGGTACAACAATGGTGATTGTGTATATAACACTTTAACACATTCACGCAATGTAAAGCCTTGATGAATCAAAGCTTGGAATTCTCGTTACCGATCTTTATATGAACAAATGATCTAAATCACAAGCAAGGAAAAAATTCACAAGAGTGAGTTAGAGAGTTAAATATATACTGAGATTTAGAGAGGGTTAGGTAGAAAGGGGTGAGTTAGAAGCTTGGACAAAGGGTTCTATTTATAGGCAAACTACCAGACCCCCACGGACCCCGTCGGACCCTTTCCTTTTGGGTCCACCGGGGTCCGGCTATTCTAACTTTTATGCCTCATAAATGTTTGTCCACTATATTAAGTAAGAATTAAATCTTCCTAGTTTGACTTGCAAAATATGATATTTGTACCCGCGGTTCCTTATCAATAACGAACCACATGTCCATTTAAGGAACCTCAGGCTTGGAGTTCGTGCATTTTTGTCCTTTGGTGAGGAAATGCCATATGATGAAGTTTATACCTCAAAGGTATATTCTTAGACCATTTGGAATATGCCAAATTCAAATTTCCATTTTCTTTTTAATAAAATATTTTCTTAAAAATAAAGTTATTTAAAAAATACTTTGTCACTTTTGTATATAAGTGAGTTTTAAGAAAAATATTAATCCTTGATCACTTAGTTAGGTTAAGAACTTGTTTATTAATACCTTGAGTGATTCATGCCGAATGCGATCTTGGAGGTGTCGAGAGAAGTATACAAAATTACAATGTATTCTTGAGTGATTATGAGTACCTTAACATTTTACATAATGTACTGTAATTTATACGTTTGTCATCAACAAAACACGAAAAGATTATATCGGCTAAACATCGTAATGTTTGTACTAATAGACTTGAAGTTTTACAAGTCTTTTGAAAAGGTTTTTGAAAAAGCTTTATTTGCAATGTAAAAAAACATGATCAAGTGACTTTTTGAAATAGCAAAAAGCTTTTGTTAGGTTTTCCGTTGTAATATTATTGGTGTTCTTTTTTGTTTATGTCGTTTTCTTATTCTCGTGACAATTCTTAGTTGTAGTGTGTACGTTTTGTTTTGGGTATGTTTCTTATTTTCTTTTTGGTCTCGTTCTTTTGTTAGTTATTTTGTTTAATCAAGGCAAGACACTTTGTATTGTATTATGGCTTTTCCTTAGGTTCTTAATATATCATATTTCAGCCAAAGAGAATCTTTAACACATGCAACTAGGGTTGAGCATCGCTCCAGGACCGGACCGGACCGAGGACCAAAATGGTCTGAAACCTCAGACCAACACCGGACCAAAATAGTCCGGTCTGGTCCGAGTCGGTCCGGTCCGATTCGGTCCTCGGTCCGGTCTTATTAGGCAAAATCGACAAGATTATTAGTAAGACCGAATCGGACCGGACCGGACCGACCCGACCGAGGACCGAAATGGTCCAAAACTCCAGACCGAGGATGATAGGTGTGTAAACACCCATCCTTTTTACCACTTAATTACAATAATAACCGAGCCAAAACGTGTATTTTATGTCTTTTATGTCGGAGTTATGCGTGGTTTGTGTTTTTGTTGTGATTTAGGACGAAAAGGTGAAAAGTGGAGAAAACACGGGCATTCACGGGCTTTTATCGAAGAAAAAGACGAAAGACGAAGTCAAGAAGTCAAGAGTGCAAAAAGAACAGAAGTCCAAAACCAATTCTGAAGATTTATCGAAGAAAAAGTCAAAAGACGGAAGTTTATCAAAAGCCGAAAAACTCAAGTCTAAATTATTGAAGAATTACAAGACGAGTTTGAAGAAATCCCGAGACAAAGCCATTTAAAGTCCAAGATTAAGAAGATTAAAAGGCTTAAGGACTAATGGTGCAATTAACAAAAGATTAAGAAGAGAATGACTAAGCATGCAATTAAGGAGAAAGGAAAGAGGGGAGCAAGCTTCCTAAGCACCCCTTAATCCTCCCCTATAAATAGTCATTAGGATTAATCTTTTCATTTTTGTTGGCTAATAGTGACAATTAGTTCTTCCACTTTTAATTACCTTGTCATTTAATTACTTGTCAAATTTAAATACTTGTCTTGCACCTTAATTACCATTTAATTTCAAGTAAGTGTTCTTTTAATTCTTGTTAATCTTTATCTTTATTGTTTGATCTCATCCTACCTTTCTTTAATCTTTGATTTTTATGTTTATGTTCATGTTCATGTTCATGTTCTTATTTTGATCAAAGTGGGTTTTGATTATCTTGATTAGTCTTGTTAGTTTGATTGTTTTGGATTGATTGTTTATGATTAATAGATGTTTATTCACTAGTTTGATTTAATCTTGTGGTTGATTTTGCTTAGTTTTTATTAGATCCGTATAGTTTTGTGTTTCCTTGTTCTTCGGGGTGTTTGTTTCTGTATTCCCAGGTTCTGATCTTCCCAGACATTCCGAACGAAGGATTTCAAAGTCTGTTCATCCGGAATATTGGATATTCCGGATCAGTTGGGTTTACTCGGAATAATATTTATTCCGTATCAAGGCGCTTATTCGGAATATTAAAACATTCCGAATCAAAGGCTTTATTCGGAATAATATTCCGGATCAGCCAAAAGTTCCGGATCAATCTTTTATTCCGGATAGGCAGAATATTCCAGATAGGCCAAACATTCCGAATAGCAAGGATATTCCGAATAGAGAAGGTATTCCGGATAGGCAGAATATTCCGGATAGGCCAAACATTCCGAACAACAAGGATATTCTGGATAGAGGAGATATTCCGGATAAGGAGCTTCTATTCGGAATAAGTGACATATTCCGAGTAAGGTATTCTATTCGGAATATTATTCCGGATCAAGAAACATTCCGAATCAAGACCAACATTCCGAATAGAGAGGATTATTCCGGATAGGTGACATATTCCGAGTAAGCCATTTATTCCGAATAAGGGTATTATTCCGGATGAGCTGATTTTCAGGTTTCTTTAATTCTAGTTTTTAATTTTTTTGCTTTTTAATTTTGAGCTTTATTTTCCCCGCCTGTTTCCTTACTCGCACTTTAAGTTTATTTGCCTTAGATTTATTTTAGCCTTGCCTTAGTTTTAAGTTTTAGTTGCGTTTTAAGTTTGCCTTAGTTAGATTTAAGTTTGCGTTATTTTACTTTAATTGCCCTTTAATTCTCGCCACGCTTTTAAATATTTGCACCATTTACTTTAAATTAGATTTAGATTTACTTTAAAGTCATTTTCTTTTAAGTCTTTGGAACTTTTAATTTTACTCCAACGACACAACTATTTGTTTCACCAAAGAACAGCAGAGTCACATAGAACCTAAATCAATTCGATTAGACACACGACAACGAACTTTAATTTTCTTACTAGGTAAAAGCCTTGTATCAAATGGCGCCGTTGCCGGCTCTTTTCGTAAAGATTAACGGTTTTCTGTGAAAGACGCATTGCTTTTTGGGATCCGTTCACTTGCGAGCGTTACTTTTCTTGCTTAAAAAATTCAAAAAACTATAAAAATTAAAAATTGATAAAAATCTATAAAAATTAAAAATTTCAAAATTCCAAAAAGATTTTATTTTTATTTTGTATATATATTGTCTTTGTGTTTGGTATTGTTTTCTTTTGTCTTTGTAGGTGTATGCGTACTAGATCTTCTAATTATCAAGAGCCCAAGACTCGAGAAGATTTAAGTATGGCAGGTGTTAACAACAACAATAATCCACCGCACCTCAACAATAATAACAACAATGTTCTTCCACAACCCGATCTTCGGACAATGGAGGAGCTTTTTCAACCTACCATGTTTGGACGAGGAGGACCGATTGCGCCGATGAAAATCACGGCTCCTGAGTTTTCGTTGAAGCACCACATGATTTAGCAAGTGCAAACAAATCCTTTCCGTGGATTGCCTGATGATGATGCCAACAAACACCTCGACAAGTTCATTACAATCACCCAAAGCATGAAGTTGCCTGGTGCAACAATGGATGTTCTTCGCCTACAACTCTTTCCACATACTTTATCACATCACGCCGAGAAATGGTTTGATCGTCTCCCGAAGAATTCAATTCATACTTGGGATGACATGACTCAACGCTTTTTGTCGCGCTACTTTCCACCATCCATGGTCACGAGCCTTCGCAATCAAATCAGCGGTTTCATGCAAGAACCCGATGAATCTCTCTTTGATGCTTGGGAAAGATATAATGTCTTGATTGATCGTTGTCCAAACCACAACATGCTCCCTGTCACATTGATTGATACTTTCTACAACGGTTTGACTTTTCGTGATCGTGATACGATTAATGCAGCCGCCGGTGGCACATTCATGAAAAGGAGACCCGAGGAGTGTAGAGAGTTAATTGAGAACATGACTACTCACCACAAAAACTGGGATTCCTCCGCTTCTTCAAGGAACAACCCGAGAGTCAATGTTTCTTCTACCTCAGCAAGCCCTGATATGACCGAATTCACACGCATGATGACTGAAATGAACAAAAGTATCTTGCTTCTCGTTTCAAACCAACAACAACAAGTTAAAGCGGTTGCCAATCCTTGTGAAACATGCGGCGGTCCACACTCATACACCGATTGTCCTTCTACACAAGGAAATCCGGAAAATGTGTATGCAGCTTATGGTAATTATTCACCGGAAAATTACCAAGCTCGACCTCAAGGGGATAGAAATTTGCTGAGTTACCGGTCAAACAACTACCTTTCACCCGGTTTTTCTCCTCAAAACCAAAACCCCGCCAACAACTACAATAGAAGCAACCAAATCCCACCAATAGCTTCTAATCCTTATCACCCACCCGCTCAACAAGCCCCACCCATTAATCCCGATGTTGAAGCCATCATGAGAACCCAAGGTGAGCAAATCAAGAATCTACAGAGCCAAATAATCAATTTGAAAGGAGATATCACCAAGCAAGGAAATGAGATTAGATCCGAGCTTCGAGATAATATTCAATCCTCCTTCAGCAATCAAACGAATGATTTGAAGAATATGCTTGCTAGTTTCTTGCCCGCCGCTCAACCTTCTACTTCGAGTTCTCTACCTTCAAACACCGTCACCAATCCGCGAGCAAATGTGAGTGCTATTACTACCCGTAGTGGAATTACCATTGTCGATCCACCAATCCCACCCCCATCATCTACACCTCCTCCACCACCATTTATCCCTACTCCTCCTACACCTAGTATTAGTGCACCATTACCGTCTCCGCCTCGTCATGACGATGTACCTAGGAAGGACCCTTCAACATCTCAACCTTTACCACCTTCACCACCCAAACCCAATATCCCTTATCCTTCACGTTTAGGCAAGACCAAAATGCTAAACAAGGATGACTCTCAAGTGACGAGCTATGTGAAGATTCTCTCTCAAATGAACATCAACATTAGCCTTGTTGAAGCACTTGTCCACATGCCGAAATTTGTGAAAGCATTCAAGGAATTGCTTAGCAAGAAGGAGAAGTTGTTTGAGCTCGCCAACACCCGCTTAAATGAAAACTGTTCTGCAGTTATTCTTAAAGAACTTCCGGAAAAGCTTGGAGATCCCGGTCGTTTTGTGTTGCCTTGCATCTTTAACAAAACCGAAGAATTTACTGCCCTTGCTGATCTCGGGGCCAGTATTAATCTTATGCCTTTAAGTGTTTGGAAAACACTATCATTACCCGACCTTACTCCAACAAAGATGACTCTCGAACTTGCAAATCGCACTCTCGCTTACCCCGTTGGTATTGCCGAAGACGTGTTCATTAAAGTTGGCACATTTACTTTCCCGATCGACTTTGTGGTTGTTGATTATGAAATGGACCCTCGTATTCCTTTAATACTTGGTCGACCATTCTTGAGAACCGGACGAGCTCTAGTTGATGTTGCCGAAGGTGAGTTAATCTTAAGAGTCGGGAATGATTCACAAGTTTTTAAAATGGGGAAGCTTACAAGCAAATCCTTTGGACGAGAATCAGTGAATATGATTAATGTGCTCGATGATTTTACCATCTACAACAATCCTCTATTCGAGTCTTGCAATGATAATCCACTTTTTCAAGATGATGTGGATGATTCTCTCTCCAATTTGGAACCTTCTCCCATTTACGATTCTCCACCGATCTTTGACGCTTATGATGATGATTCTAGCTCAGATTCGGATGATTTTGATGATTGTACTTCCGAGTATCCCGATCTGCCCACATATGATGATTTTGATGAGGCCGATACTCTTTCGAGCGATTCTTCACATGATGAAGATCCTCCGCCATCACTCGATTCTACTTTGGACGATTACTCATTTGAGGAAGACTTCTCTACGTTTCTCAACACTTACTTCCCTCATGAGAGTGATGCTCCTCCTTTAGATTTTGAAGATTATCGTCTTGATCCTACTTTGGATTTGACGAACATTCTTTCAAAGGAGAAGAAACCGGTCGACACCAATATCCGCAGCACATATGATTTAACACCTCTTTGTCCCCCTTCTGAGGACGAGGTTGTGCTTCTTCGCGGATCTTCTTCCCATTCTGCTGAGCCTGAGTGCTATTTTCCCTTAAAGGAAAAGGTGTTCGACCCCGGTATCGATATTATGCAGCCATCTCAGTATCCACCTGATGCAATAAAAGGAAATATTTTTGGAACTTATGGAAATCTGCTTGCACCACTTCACCCTTGCTTCCACCATGCTCCATCTTTGCTTAAGGGAACCTTGCCTACTATTCTTTGGCTTGCCTTGTTCGCCTTAAGCTTGTGCTATTTTATGGACGAAAACTATGTCTTTGATCCTGGTGGATATGTTTCATGCTTCTTCCTATGGTAATCAAGGTCGAGTCAGGCTCACGACTCGGTTAACAAAAATCAAGCGCTTCTTGGGAGGCAACCCATGCATCTATCTTTTAGCTTTCTTTATCCTAAGTGTAGGGGAGACCCGTTGGTGTTTGCTATTTCCTCTCCCCTCTTAATCAGGGATTCGAGCTTCAATGATCCACTCTTAATGATTCTTGACGACCCGTGATTCCGTGTTCCAATTACCCCGGTTCTATCCTAAACTCTTTTCGATTCACTATTTTATATTTCTTAATATTAAAATAGGAATCTCTTTAGTTGTCTTTTCCTTAGCAAGATTTAAACAAAGTGCACAATGTCCTAAGTGTAGGGGAGTTAACTCCCACATACTTAAACATTGATGACAATGATTATATTAAGTGTAGGGGGACTTCTATCAAAGTTAAGTGGCTCTTTTCCTTGTATTTGTCCTCATTTTAACCGGAAAATCAATTTTTCGACATTTTTCAAAATTTTTGATCTATTTTGGCCTATTAGTTTTTACCTTTATATAGTTATTTTCTTTCCTTATTAATAAATTTTTAATAAAGTGGTTTTAATTTTCAAACGTTGTGAATCTTTTGACTCAACCCGAATTTACTTATCTAAGTTTACTCTAGCTAGTATCCTTAACGTGTTTAGGTCAAGTTTTGCTAGGCTTTTATATAGGGAGCTATAAAACGCGAAAGTCTTAACTCTCACGGGTTAAGAACAAGAACTTTTCGCAAGTTCCTATAATTGATCCTAGAGAGTCGTTTATCAAGGGAACTTTAAAATGCGATTTCTAAAACTTGAAAAAGTCTAAGAGTTTGCAAGATCCTATAGGTGACTCGAAAACCCAAAGCTTTGATTTAATAGGCTAAGCATCCACGAGTCTCATTCCTTGAGATTTTAAACTGTGGAGAACGAGAGATGACAGAGTCAATTATAAGTTTGGTATTCTTTCGTGAATTTATGTGAGTCAATTATAAGCCTATTCTCCCATCGCCTGCTAATAAATTTATCTGTGATAGGTGTGAAAACACCCATCCTTTTTACCACTTAATTGCAATAATAACCGAGCCAAAACGTGTATTTTATGTCATTTATGTCGGAATTATGCGTGATTTGTGTTTTTGTTGTAATTTAGGACGAAAAGGTGAAAAGTGGAGAAAACACGGCATTCACGGGCTTTTATCGAAGAAAAAGACGAAAGATGAAGTCGAAAGATCAAGAGTGGAAAAAGAACGGAAGTCCAAGACCAATTCTGAAGATTTATCGAAGAAAAAGTTAAAGGACAGAAGTTTACTAAAAAGCCGAAGAACTCGAGTCTTATTTATAAAGAAAAATCAAGACGAGTTAAAGAAATCCCAAGACAAGTCACAAAGTCCAAGTATTAAGAAGATTTAAGAAGATTAAAGAAGCTTAGGGACTTAAGTGCGCAATTAAGGAAAAGAGGAAAGAGGGAGGAAGATTCCTAAGCTCCTCCCTAATCTCCACTATAAATAGCCATTAGCTACTTCATTTCTTGTTGTTGGTGGCTTGACAAACCACTCTTCCACCATTTTCATTTCTTGTCATTTCATTTCTTTCACTTTAATTAGTTGTTATGCACTTTTAATCATTTTAATTTTCAAGTAAGTTTTCATTATTTGTTCTTTAATCTTTGCTTTTCTTGTTTTAATCTTTCATCTTCCTTTCTTGATTCTTGTTTACTTTTGGTGCGAATTACTTATGATCCGTGTTGTTCATTCATGTTTTCGTGCTTAAAAGTTCACCTTTTTATATTTTGATTCAAAAGTTTGCTTATTTTTAAGTTTGGTAAGTTGATGTTTATGCTTATTCGATCCGTTTCATCATAGATTCGTCCTAGTTTTGGTTAAAAGCTTATTTCAATAGCTTTTTGATCTAGCTTATATTTCGGATCAAAGAACCCAATCGGAAAAGGGAAATCCTTTCCGATCGTACTTTCCGACCAAGCAAACCCCTTTTCCGATCGCCCAATCGGAAAAGGGTTTTAAACTTTCCGATTTGCCCCTTTTCCATTCCGATCATGGCTTGTTTTCAGTATTCCGATTGTACAAGTTTTGTTAACATTCCGATCTGGTCAATTTAAGTGTATTTCGATGGTGAGTTTTATGAGATTCCGATTGATTTACTTTTGCTTATTCCGATCATGCTCATTCCGATCGAGTACATTCCGATCGGATCCTTATGGATTCCGATCGGGTGTATTCCGATGGAATGATTTGTTTTGTTTTAATATTTTGCTTAGGTTAAAATGTCAATTTTTCTCGTTTTATTTTTAGTCTATTTTAATTTCGTTCCGCATTTTTATTTTATTGTCAATTTACTTTTCGTCAAGCCTTTAATTTTACGTTATTTAATTTCGCGTCATTTACTTTTAAAGTTTTAAATATTGCATCGTTTTACGTTTCAACTAGTTTTTGTTTCAATTACTCGTCCTTTATTTTAAAGTCTTGCACATTTATTTTTACCAAAACCAAAAATATTTGCTTCACCAAGAACAACTAATCTCGCACATTTAACCGGAAATCAATTCGAGAAGATACCGAGAAAACGAACTTTCAACTAGTAAAATCTATTTATCAAATGGTGCCGCTGCCGGCTCTTTTCGTGAGGATCTACGGTTTTTTGTGAGAGACGCGTTGGCTTTTGGGACCCGTTCACTTGTGAACGTTATTTTTCGTATTCAAAAATTTTCAAAAATCCAAAAACATTTGAAAAATCATAAAAAGCATTTCTTTTTCAAAGTTTTGCACCAAAAATATTCTTCTTGCTTATCTATCCTTCTTTATGGATTTTTATGTCCATTGCGTCCGGTGTGGGAAACAATTATCTGGGAACAACTCTCGTCAATGGTGTACATGTGAGCGGTGCAGAAATGATACCGACTACACACAAAACGGATTTTGTCCCTTGTGCAACTCGACTAATTCATTCTTTTTGAACCCACCTCCTGTTCCCCCATGCATCTATTGTGGAAGCGATTCTCATTGGCATGTTTCGTGCCCGGTTCGATACCCGTATGGTCACGGGCACGAACCGGGGTACAATTATGACAATGAAAATAGCTATCCACAAGACGCACCTGAGTTTTCTCCATACCCGGTTTGCAACAACTGTGGGGGTCCTCACGATACCTATTATTGTCAACCAATGAATTATTATGAGCAAAATCCGTGTCCTCAGTTTTCTTCACCAATGGATTATTATGAACCAAACCCGGTTTCTAATTCTTCTCAACTGATGAACTACTATGAGCTACAACCATGCTATAATTCAGGTTTTCAACATTTTGAGCCCCAACAGCACCCCATCAATCATCAACCCTCCTTCGAACATTTGAGCTCCCACGAACAATGGGCCACTCTTGCTAAACAAAGTCAACAAATTCAAGAAGCTTGGAATAAGATCATCGAAAAATATCAAGAGGATCAACGACAGGAGCAAATTTCGAATATCGAGACTTATCCTCCTCCCCCGGTGTATCCATACTATTATGATGATGATGACGATGAGCCTACTATTTCTTGGAATGATCTTACTGCTCAATGTCCTAGTGCTATTGTCATCCCTCCTCTCAATATCCCAAATATGTCCAAGGATTGTGATACATTGAGTAAGCTTAGTGATGTTGGTCTTGATAAAGTGTTTGATGATGAGGTTTGTGACATACCAGCTGCTATGGAGCCTGAGGACGACGTTGCTCTCACAGAAGCGGTCGATCCTAATGATGACGATTTTTCTCCAAGCTATGAGAATTTCACTTTTGAAATTTCTCAATCTCCACCGAGAGATGCGGGTGATGACGATTTATTCTCTCCGGTTTACGAGAAGTTCATCGATGAACATGATCTTGTGGATAAGGTGGAAGACGTGCTTCTTCGAGATAGATTACGGAAAGTGCACCTTGTTATTGCTCAAATCGAAGCGTTGACTTCTCCTCCTCTTTTTGAGTCTTTGCCTCCTTCTATTCCTCCCGTTGAAGATAATGACCCATTGCCGGAAGAAATCGACATTCACTCCATACCACCAGGTAATGATGACGATGATATGGAGGGGGACATTATTTTTAATAATTTGCTGTAGGAAAATATTGTCCCAAGTCCCCCTCCCGAGCACATTTCATCCTCCCCTTTAGTCACCATCACGGAGGATGAGTGCTTTGACCCGGGAGGTGACATTGATTATGCTATGATTGATAACAATACGGCTTTGCCGTTTGCTCAGCCTCCATTGTCTTTGGGGGAGGACAATGTGCTTACTTTACCCACCCCACCTCCCGTGGATCTTGATTTCACATACTTTACGTATGTTGAAAGGACCTTTCTCCCATACAAGACTTATCCCCCCGCCTCTCCTTTGTTGATGTCAACCGGGAACGAGGACAAGGTCTTTGATCCCGGTATCACATTCGAGGCTTCCCCATGGACCATTTAATTCGGGGACGAGTCAGGCTCGTGACTCGGTTAATATAAACAAGCACTTTTTGGGAGGCAACCCAATTATCTATCTATCTTTACCATAAGTGTAGGGGGAGCCCCGTGGTGTTTCTTGCTTTCTTTCTTATAATGTGCAGGGATTAGAGCTTCAAAGACACACTCTTGATGACTTTTGACGAACCGTGACTCCGTGTTCCCTTCTTCCCGGTTCTATCCTAAACTCTTTTCGATTCACTATTTTATATTTCTCAATATTAAAATAGGAATCTCTTTAGTTGTCTTTTCCTTAACGAGATTTAAACAAAGTGCACAATGTCCTAAGTGTAGGGGAGTTTACTCCCACATGCTTAAACATCGAGGACAATGTTTATATTAAGTGTAGGGGGACTTCTATCGAAGTTAAGTGGCCTTTTCCTTGTATTTGTCCTCATTTTAACCGGAAAATTTGATTTTTTGACATTTTTCAAATTTTTTAATCTATTTTGGCCTAGTTGTATAGTTGTATTTGCCTTTGTTATGTTTAGTTTCTTTCCATTGCTAGAATAGTTTTTCAATAAAGTGGTTTTAGATTTTTCTTAGTCGTGAACATTTTGACTCAACCCGAGTTTACTTACCTAAGTTTACTCTAGCTAGTATCCTTAACGTGTTTAAGTCAAGTTTTGCTAGGCTTTTATATAGGGAGCTATAAAACGCGAAAGTCTTAACTCTCACGGGTTAAGAACAAGAACTTTTCGCAAGTTCTTATAATTGATCCTAGAGAGTTGTTTATCAAGGGAACTTTAAAATACGATTTCTAAACTTGAAAAAGTCTAAGAATTTGCAAGATCCTATAGATGACTCGAAAACCCAAAACTTTGATTTAATAGGCTAAGCATCCACGAGTCTCATTCCTTGAGATTTTAAACTATGGAGAACGAGAGATGATAGAGTCAATTATAAGTTCGGTATTCTTTCGTGAATTTATGTGAGTTAATTATTAGCCTATTCTCCCTCCGCTTGTTAATAAATTTATCTGCTAATAAATAAGGTTGTACGATTTAAAAGGTTACTTAGCTTCTAGCCCCATATCATTTAAAAGTTGCTCGGTACGGATTAGAGTTCATAGCCAAGGCATAACTTATTGAAGCGGGATGCGAAGATTGGCGAGTCCGAAAAGGCCCTAACAAGGCATGAGGGCTACATTTTGTTGCTAAAGATCAAAAAATGATGTAAAGAATCATTTATCGAAAATCAATATGAAGGATCGAGACACACGACGAAAAGCAAGAACTCCCCACAAGTCATGGAGAAGTCTATCCGAAAAGACCCTAACAAGGTATGAGGATAAATAGATCCAAGTCCTAAAAGGAGGCGGATCGTTGTATATCAAAGTCCAAAATAAAGATTGGAGAAAAATGAAGGAGTCATGGTCCAAAGATGAAGAATCTCTCAAAACTTCAAGTGAAGAAATGCCTATTATGAAGAGAAGACCATTATTTCAAGAACGTCTCTCAAAGATTCGAAGTATGAAGTCGCTGCCAAATATCGGTCCGAGAAAGGTCTCAAATCGTGAAGCGAGTTATGCCAAGATATGAACTTTATGAGGTCCCGAGAAGCAGTTTTAAAAGATTTGGTCCTTTAGCTAACTATTGATTAAATCGTTTACTTTATTTTCGGACTTAATAACTATCAAAATAAGTCAAATAATGCATCCTCGTGATCATTCAAGACAACAATAAAATATAAGAGATACACCTAGGAATAAGGGAGTCTAAGTGAGTAATTGGCCCACATGAGTTCGTGTTAGTTTGCTAACTTATAATAACAATGATCTCGTTTTTAAGCTTGGTTTGGAGAAAGTGAAAACTTGAGGATGATGATCATTCACGATATTTCCAAAACCCAAGGTATGTTTTTAATTTCTTTACTTTGAATGTTTATAATTTTCTATCTCTTTAATAAAGGCCAACGTGGATTGATTATGATGAAAAGTGTAAACTTGCTTTATAACTAATGCATTGCATGAGGACATTGCAATGGTTAAGTGTAGGGGATTTGATAGGTGTGAAAACACCCATCCTTTTTACCACTTAATTGCAATAATAACCGAGCCAAAACGTGTATTTTATGTTATTTATGTCGGAATTATGCGTGGTTTGTGTTTTTGTTGTAATTTAGGACGAAAAGGTGAAAAGTGGAGAAAACACGGCATTCACGGGCTTTTATCGAAGAAAAAGACGAAAGATGAAGTCGAAAGATCAAGAGTGGAAAAAGAACGGAAGTCCAAGACCAATTCTGAAGATTTATCGAAGAAAAAGTTAAAGGACGGAAGTTTACTAAAAAGCCGAAGAACTCGAGTCTTATTTATAAAGAAAAATCAAGACGAGTTAAAGAAATCCCAAGACAAGTCACAAAGTCCAAGTATTAAGAAGATTTGAGAAGATTAAAGAAGCTTAGGGACTTAAGTGCGCAATTAAGGAAAAGAGGAAAGAGGGAGGAAGCTTCCTAAGCTCCTCCCTAATCTCCACTATAAATAGCCATTAGCTACTTCATTTCTTGTTGTTGGTGGCTTGACAAACCACTCTTCCACCATTTTCATTTCTTGTCATTTCATTTCTTTCACTTTAATTAGTTGTTATGCACTTTTAATCATTTTAATTTTCAAGTAAGTTTTCATTATTTGTTCTTTAATTTTTGCTTTTCTTGTTTTAATCTTTCATCTTCCTTTCTTGATTCTTGTTTACTTTTGGTGCGAATTACTTATGATCCGTGTTGTTCATTCATGTTTTCGTGCTTAAAAGTTCACCTTTTTATATTTTGATTCAAAAGTTTGCTTATTTTTAAGTTTGGTAAGTTGATGTTTATGCTTATTCGATCCGTTTCATCATAGATTCGTCCTAGTTTTGGTTAAAAGCTTATTTCCATAGCTTTTTGATCTAGCTTATATTTCGGATCAAAGAACCCAATCGGAAAAGGGAAATCCTTTCCGATCGTACTTTCCGACCAAGCAAACCCCTTTTCCGATCGCCCAATCGGAAAAGGGTTTTAAACTTTCCGATTTGCCCCTTTTCCATTTCGATCATGGCTTGTTTTCAGTATTCCGATTGTACAAGTTTTGTTAACATTCCGATCTGGTCAATTTAAGTGTATTCCGATGGTGAGTTTTATGAGATTCCGAGTTACTTTTGCTTATTCCGATCATGCTCATTCCGATCGGATCCTTATGGATTCCGATCGGATCCTTATGGATTCCGATCGGGTGTATTCCGATGGAATGATTTGTTTTGTTTTAATATTTTGCTTAGGTTAAAATGTCAATTTTTCTCGTTTTATTTTTAGTCTATTTTAATTTCGTTCCGCATTTTTATTTTATTGTCAATTTACTTTTCGTCAAGCCTTTAATTTTACGTTATTTAATTTCGCGTCATTTACTTTTAAAGTTTTAAATATTGCATCGTTTTACGTTTCAACTAGTTTTTGTTTCAATTACTCGTCCTTTATTTTAAAGTCTTGCACATTTATTTTTACCAAAACCAAAAATATTTGCTTCACCAAGAACAACTAATCTCGCACATTTAACCGGAAATCAATTCGAGAAGATACCGAGAAAACGAACTTTCAACTAGTAAAATCTATTTATCAATCTGCAATAAATAAGGTTGTACGATTTGAAAAGTTATTTAGCTTCTGGCCCAAGATCGTTTAAAAGTTGCTCGGTATGGATTAGAGTTCATAGCCAAGACATAACTTATTGAAGCGGGACGCGAAGATTGGCGAGTCCAAAAAGGTCCTAACAAGGCATGAGGGCTATATTTTGTTGCTAAAGATCCCAAGTGATGTGAAGAATCATTTATCAAAAATCAATATGAAGGATCGAGACACACGACGAAAAGCAAAAACTCCCCAAAAGTCATGGGGAAGTGTATCCGAAAAGACCCTAGCAAGGTATGAGGATAAATAGATCCAAGTCATAAAAGGAGGCGGATCGTTGTATATCAAAGTCCAAAATAATGATTGGAGAAAAATGAAGAAGTCGTGGTCCAAGTATGAATCTCTTTAAACTTCAAGTGAAGAAATTACTATATGAAGAGAAGACCATTATTTCATGAACGTCTCTCAAAGTTTGAAGTATGAAGTCGCCGCCAAATATCGGTCCGATAAAGGTCTCAAATCGCGAAGCGAGTTATGCCAAGATATGAACTTTATGAGGTCCCGAGAAGCAGTTTTAAAAGATTTTGTCCTTTAGTTAACTATTGATTAAATCGTTCACTTTATTTTCGGACTAAATAACTATCGAAATAAGTCAACAATGCATCCTCGTGATCATTCAAGACAACAATAAAATATAAGAGATACCCCTAGGAATAAGGGAGTCTAAGTGAGTAATTGGCCCACATGAGTTCGTGATAGTTTGCTAACTTATAATACCAATGATCTCGTTTTTAAGCTTGGTTTAGAGAAAGTGAAAACTTGAGGATGATGACTATTCATGACATTTCCAAAACCCAAGGTATGCTTTTGATTTCTTTACTTTGAATGCTTATAATTTTCTATCTCTTTAATAAAGGCCAAAGTGGATTGATTATGATGAAAAATGTAAACGTGCTTTGTAACTAATGCATTGTATGAGGACATTGCAATGGTCAAGTTTAGGGGATTTGATAGGTGTGTAAACACCCATCCTTTTTACCACTTAATTACAATAATAACCGAGCCAAAACGTGTATTTTATGTCTTTTATGTCGGAATTATGCGTGGTTTGTGTTTTTGTTGTGATTTAGGACGAAAAGGTGAAAAGTGGAGAAAACACGGGCATTCACGGGCTTTTATCGAAGAAAAAGACGAAAGACGAAGTCAAGAAGTCAAGAGTGCAAAAAGAACGGAAGTCCAAGACCAATTCTGAAGATTTATCGAAGAAAAAGTCAAAAGACGGAAGTTTATCAAAAGCCGAAAAACTCAAGTCTAAATTATTGAAGAATTACAAGACGAGTTTGAAGAAATCCCGAGACAAATCCATTTAAAGTCCAAGATTAAGAAGATTAAAAGGCTTAAGGACTAATGGTGCAATTAACAAAAGATTAAGAAGAGAATGACTAAGCATGCAATTAAGGAGAAAGGAAAGAGGGGAGGAAGTTTTCTAAGCACCCCTTAATCCTCCCCTATAAATAGTCATTAGGATTAATCTTTTCATTTTTGTTGGCTAATAGTGACAATTAGTTCTTCCACTTTTAATTACCTTGTCATTTAATTACTTGTCAAATTTAAATACTTGTCTTGCACCTTAATTACCATTTAATTTCAAGTAAGTGTTCTTTTAATTCTTGTTAATCTTTATCTTTATTGTTTGATCTCATCCTACCTTTCTTTAATCTTTGATTTTTATGTTTATGTTCATATTCATGTTCTTATTTTGATCAAAGTGGGTTTTGATTATCTTGATTAGTCTTGTTAGTTTGATTGTTTTAGATTGATTGTTTATGATTAATAGATGTTTATTCACTAGTTTGATTTAATCTTGTGGTTGATTTTGCTTAGTTTTTATTAGATCCGTATAGTTTTGTGTTTCCTTGTTCTTCGGGGTGTTTGTTTCTGTATTCCCAGGTTTTGATCTTCCCAGACATTCCGAACGAAGGATTTCAAAGTCTGTTCATCTGGAATATTGGATATTCCGGATCAGTTGGGTTTACTCGGAATAATATTTATTCCGTATCAAGGCGCTTATTCGGAATATTAAAACATTCCGAATCAAAGGCTTTATTCGGAATAATATTCTGGATCAACCAAAAGTTCCGGATCAATCTTTTATTCCGGATAGGCAGAATATTCCGGATAGGCCAAACATTCCGAATAGCAAGGATATTCCGGATAGAGAAGGTATTCCGGATAGGCAGAATATTCCGGATAGGCCAAACATTCCGAACAGCAAGGATATTCCGGATAGAGGAGATATTCCAGATAAGGAGCTTCTATTCGGAATAAGTGACATATTCCGAGTAAGGTATTCTATTCGGAATATTATTCCGGATCAAGAAACATTCCGAATCAAGACCAACATTCCGAATAGAGAGGATTATTCCGGATAGGTGACATATTCCGAGTAAGCCATTTATTCTGAATAAGGGTATTATTCCGGATGAGCTGATTTTCAGGTTTCTTTAATTCCAGTTTTTAATTCTTTTGCTTTTTAATTTCGAGCTTTATTTTTCCCGCATGTTTCCTTACTCGCACTTTAAGTTTATTTGCCTTAGATTTATTTTAGCCTTGCCTTAGTTTTAAGTTTTAGTTGCGTTTTAAGTTTGCCTTAGTTAGATTTAAGTTTGCGTTATTTTACTTTAATTGCCCTTTAATTCTCGTCACGCTTTTAAATACTTGCACCATTTATTTAAATTATACTTAGATTTACTTTACCTGCACTTTTACTTTAAAGTTTTGCACTTTTATTTTAAAAATAACCAAAAATATTTGTTCCACCAAAGAACGACTGAGTCACACATAGAACCTAGATCAATTCATTAAGATACTGAGAGAACTTAACTTTCTTACATACAAAAACTTTACATTAGAGGACCAAACCGAAATTGTACGGTCCGGTTCGGTTTGATTTTTCGGTTCGAGTCGATTTTGGGTATGCCATGCTCAGCTGTACATGCAACATTATCAAAACACAAAGATTGTAAAAAAAGCATACAAGTATCATAAACAACCATAATGGAGACATAAAACAACCACAACAAATATAGCAACTTTATAACTAGGCTAGCCACCAAGGTGCTTAGCCATTTGCAGCAAACACAACATAATAGTATAACATAACGCTAATTATCATATTCATCGTATTAATCTTAAAGAGCCGATGATCGAATGCTAAATACAAAATAAGAGTAAATCTAAATTTCCCTTCAAGGTAGGGGTGTCTAAAAAAACTGAGGAACCATAAGAACCGAGGAACCGTACCGGAAACATCCTGGAACCGAACCGTATATTAGAACCATGGTCCGGTTCTTGGTTCCTAAAATTCCAAATTTTTGGTTCTCGGGACGGTTCGGGAAAGAACCGGCCGGTTCTCGTTCTTTCCCGAAAGAACCATTCTTTTGCAAATATGAGTTTTTATAAGGTTTGTTTATGACATTATGTAAAACATGTAAGCCTTTTAAAAAATATAAAATAAAACCTTAGTCATTAATCAACATTATTGTTAAGTCAACTTGTGAAGGTGTTGTTTTTGCACCAAAGATTGGATAAGAAGAGAAAGCCGAAAATAAATGTGGATAAATTGAAGATCTTCTGAATGATGACGAGGTTGTTAAAGGGATGGAAAAGCGGTACAAATTTATAAAAGCAAACAAGTGATGGAGCGTCAAGTTTTTTTATGAGATCTGGATCACAACTGCGTGTTCTAGATATACTTTTTAACAATTATACACTTAATTTTCATAACATTTTGTGTTTTTTATGTTATTTTAAATTATTGGAATTATTGATACGATTTCCATTATTGAAAATATTTTTGTTTGTGTTTGTATTGTTATAATATGCCCTTTATGAAAGATTGAAAAATTAAAAAATGAACATTTTAAACACAACGGTTCCTAATGTCTGATTTTGCATCAATTTAAGTTCGTTTTCTCGGTGTCTCTTCGAATTGATCTCTGGTTAATTGTGCGACTCAGTTGTTCTTGGTGAATCAAGTAAAAGGGTGTCGTTGTCTAAAACTAAGGAAAAATAAAGTTTTGAAACAAATAAAGGTAAAGAAAAGACGGTAAAAAGAAACAATGAAAGATAAAAACTTGACGGGAAATAAATGACGAGAAATTTAAAAGGCAAATAAAAATAAACGACTCAATTTTAAATAGAAAGGAAAGCAAGTAAAAGTGCAAGTAAAGAAAATGGCGGGAAAATAAAGTTTAAAAACAAAACTGAAAACTAAGAATTCAATAAAAAGCTATTCGGAATGTTTACCATGCGGAATAAAAATGGAAAAACGCCCTATGCGGAATAAAGGTTATGCGGAATGATAAAAAGCTACTCTATGCGGAAAAGGGGCTACTCGGAATAAATAAATAAAAATGCTTATGCGGAAAAGAAGGGCTATGCGGAAAAAGACTCTATTCGGAATATTTAAGTATTCCGCATGGAAAATCCTATTCGGAATAACAAATCATTCCGCATAGAATTTCCTATTCGGAATAAATGACCATTCCGCATAGAATACCCTATTCGGAATAAATGAACATTCCGCATAGAAGGACAAAGAAAAGCCTATTCGGAAAGTTCACAATATTCCGCATAGAAGGAAAATGAAAAGCCTATTCGGAATGTCTGGGAAAGAACAGTAACAGCACAAAAGAACAGTAGGTACGAATTTGATCAATTTTAACCTAAACGAATCAAAAGTTTAAACCAAAACAATCAATAAACATCAACTAACAATAATCCATCAACACAAATCATCAAAACTAACAAACAAAGCCAAATCAATCAAAACCCACTTGATTGAAAAATAAGAAAACTCAAGAACATGAACACAAAGATTAAGAACAAATCAAGAAAGAAAGGAAGAAGGAGATTGACAATAAAGTAAAGATTAACATCAATTAAATGGAAACTTACTTGGAATTAAAAGAAAATTAAAGGTGCATTACATGAAGATTAAGGTGCATAAAAGTAAGAACATGAAAATGAAAATGGTGGAAGGATGGGTTGTCAAGCCACCAACAACTCTCAACAAATGAGGTTGGTTGGTATTTATAGGGAGATTAGGGAGGAGCTTAGGAAGCTTCCTCCCTCTTTCTTCTTTCTTTTAATTGCACACTTAAGTCCTTGATCTTCTTAATCTTTAGTTAATCTTCTTAATACTTGGACTTTTCTTGGGATTTCTTCACACTCGCCTTGTAATCTTCAATAAATTAGACTTGAGTTTTTCGGCTTTTAGTAAACTTCCGTCTTTTGACTTTTTTCTTCGATAAATCATCAGAATTGGTCTTGGACTTCCGTTCTCTTTCCACTCTTGATCTTTCGACTTCATCTTTCGTCTTTTTCTTCGATAAAAACCCGTGAATGCCGTGTTTTCTCCACTTTTCACCTTTTCGTCCTAAATTACAACAGAAACACAAACCACGCATAATTCCGACATAAATGACATAAAATACACGTTTTGGCTCGGTTATTATTGTAATTAAGTGGTAAAAAGGATGGGTGTTTTCACACCTATCAAATCGCCTACACTTAACCATTGCAATGTCCTCATGCAATGCATTAGTTACAAAGCAAATTTACATTTTTCATCATAATCAACCTACCTTGGCCTTTATTAAACAACTAAGGAAAAAGGTAGAAAATAACAAGATGCAACAAGGGAGAAACTTGTAAAGAAATCTAAGACTTACATTAGGGCTTGTGTGTCATGAATGTTCATCACCCTCAAATTTCACGTTCCCCATGCCAAGCTTAAAAACAAGATCATTGTTAGTACAAGTTAGCATAACAAACATTTACTCATGTGGTTCAATTAATCACTTAAACTCCCTTATTCCTACGGGTATCTCTTATATTTTATTTTTGTCTTAGAATGATCATGAAGATGCATTTTTGGACTTATTTCGATAGTTTATTAAGGCTGAAAGCAAAGTAGGACGATTTGATCAATAGTTAGCTAAAGGACAAAATCTCTTAAAACTGCTTCTCGGGATATCAAAAAGTTCATATCTTGGCATAACTTGGTTCACGATTTGAGACCTTTCTCGGGCCGATATTTGGCATGTACTTCATACTTCATATCTTCGAGAGACGTTCTTGAGATAATGGTCTTCTCATCATAATAGAGTTTCTTCACTTGGAGACTTTTGAGGGGTACTCCAACTTTGTTGACCACGACTTCATGATTATTTCTTCAATCTCTAATTGGGATTTTGAGATACAACGATCCGCCTCCTTTTCGGACTTGGATCTATTTATCCTCATACCTTGTTAGGGTCTTTTCGGATAGACTTCTCCATGATCTCTACGGGAGTTGATTGCTTTTCGTCGTGAGTCTTGATCCTTCATATTGACTTTAGGAATAATGCTTTTCACATCACTTTGGATCTTCAGCAATAAAATGGAATCCTCATGCCTTGTTAGGGCCTTTTCGGACTCGCCAATCTTCGCGCCCCGCTTCATAAGTTATGCCTTGGCTATGAACTCTTATCATTACCGAGCAACTTTTAAACGATCTTGGGCTAGAAGCTAAGTAACTTTTCAAATCGTACGACCTTACTTATTGCAGATAATTTATTAGCAAGTGATGGGAGAAAAAGATCATAATTAACTCACATAAGTTAATGAGAGAATACCAAACTTGTAACTAACTCTATCATTTCTCGTTCTCCACAATTTAAAATCTCAAAGAATGAGACTCGTGGATGCTTAGCCTAATAAACCAATTAAGGTCTACATGGTTAAGGATACTAGCTAGAATAAACTTGGATAAGTCTATTCGGGTTGAGTCAAAATTTTCACAACGGGCCTAATATATCTAAGATAACTAAACTTGTTAAAACCATTTTATTAAAATAAGAGAAAAATACCAAAAATAATGGGAAATACAACTAGGCCAAAATAGATTAAAAATTTTGAAAAATGTCGAAAAATTGATTTTCCGGTTAAAATGAGGACAAATACAAGGAAAAGGCCACTTAACTTCGATAGAAGTCCCCCCTACACTTAATATAAACATTGTCCTCAATGTTTAAGCATGTGGGAGTAAACTCCCCTACACTTAGGACATTGTGCACTTTATTTAAATCACGTTAAGGAAAAGACAACTAAAGAGATTCCTATTTTAATATTGAGAAATATAAAATAGTGAATCGAAAAGAGTTTAGGATAGAACCGGGAAGAAGGGAACACGGAGTCACGGTTCGTCAAAAGTCATCAAGAGTGTGTCTTTGAAGCTCTTAATCCCTGCACATGATAAGAAAGAAAGCAAGAAACACCACGGGGCTCCCCCTACACTTATGGTGAAAATAGATAGATAATTGGGTTGCCTCCCAAAAAGCGCTTGTTTTTGTTAACCGAGTCACGAGCCTGACTCGTCCCCGAATTAAATAGTCCATGGGGAAGCCTCGAATGTGATACCGGGATCAAAGACCTTGTCCTCGTTCCCGGTTGACATCAACAGAGGATAGGCGGGGGAATAAGTCTTGAAAGGGAGAAAGGTCCTTTCAACATACGTATAGTATGTGAATTCAAGATCTACGGGAGGTGGGTTGGGTATAGTAAGGACATTGTCATCCCCCAGAGACAATGGAGGCTGAGCATTTGGCAAAGCCGTGATGTCATCAATGATAGCATAATTAATATCACCTCCCGGGTCAAAGCACTCATCCTCCGTGATGGTTTCTAACGGAGTGGATGAAAGGTGCTCGGGAGGGGGACTTGGGTCAATACTTTCCTGCAGCAAATTATCAAAAAATATAATGTCCCCCTCCGTGTCAGAATCATCAATACCTGGAGGGATGGAGTGGATATCGATTTCTTCCAGAAATGGGTCATTATCGTCAACGGTAGGAGGAATAGATGGAGGTAAAGACTTGAAAAGAGAAGGAGAAGTCAACTCTTCGATTTGAGCAATAAGAAGGTGCACTTTCCGTAAGCTATCGCGAAGAAGTACGTCTTCCACCTCATCCACAAGATCATGTTCATCGGTGAACTTCTCGTAAACCGGAGAGAATAAATCGTCATCACCCGTATCTCCCGGTGGAGATTGAGAAATTTCAAAAGTGAAATTCTCATAGCAGAGAGAAGAATCGTCATCACTAGGATCGACCTCTTCTGTAAGAGCAATGTCGTCCTCAGGCTCCATAGCAGGTAAGTCACAAACCTCATCATCCAATACTTTGTCGAGAACAACATCACTCAGCTCATTCAACGAATCTAGATTCTTAGATACAGTAGGAACATCGACAGTAGGAGCAACAACTTCAGAAGATTGGTTGAAAGTGTAGACATCATCGTCGTCATCATCATAATAGATAGGACGAGTCCAGTTAGGAGTGACGTAGTCGGCTAACTCGTCCTTGATAACCTCCACATCTTTAAGAAGCTCATGCAGCAACTTTTGTTGTTCATCGCCCCGAGTATGTTCAATTTCACCAATTCTATCCCATGCTGTAAGTAAACATTTAGGTGTAGAAAAGAAGGGAAAACGACGAAATTGGCTCAAAAAGGTGTCGGTGGTTTTCAAGGTTTCGTCCACATCAAGCAACGGTTGCCTTTCCTGATGTAAGTCAGCTCGAAGGTGAGCCATACTTTCTAGAATGTCATTCAAAGAAGTGAGTTGTTGATCAAGACTAGTTTGCTGAGAAGATTGATGAGTGAGGGTGTGATGTGGGGGCTCAAAATGTTGAAAACCTGAATTATAGCATGATTGTGGCTCATAGTAGTTCATCGGGTGGGAAGAATTAGAAACCGGGTTTGGTTCATAATAATCCATAGGTGAAGAAAACTGAGGACACGGATTTTGCTCATAATAATTCATTGGTTGACAATAGGAAGTATCGTGAGGACCCCCACAGTTGTTGCAGAACGGTTGAGGAGAAAGACTGGGTGCATCTTGTGGATAGCTATTATCATAGTCATAATTGTACCCCGGTTCTTGCCCGTGAGCATACGGGTATGGAACCGGGCACGAAATATGCCAATGAGAATCGCTTCCACAATAGGTGCACGTGGGAATAGGGGGTGGGTTCAAAAAGGACGAATTAGTCGAGTTGCACAAAGGACAAAATCCGAATTGTGTGTTGTCGATATCGTTTCCGCACCGCTCACATGTACACCATTGACAAGAGTCATTCCCATACAGTTGTCTCCCACATCCGACACAATGGACATAAAAATCCATGGAGAAAGATAGATAAGCAAGAAGAATATTTTTGGTGCAAAACTTTGAAAAAGAAATGCTTTTTATAGATTTTTCAAATGTTGTTGGATTTTTGAAAATTTTTGACAAGAAAAATAACGTTCACAAGTGAACGGATCCCAAAATCCAACGCTTCACTCACAAAAAACCTTCAATCTTCACGAAAAGAACCGGCAGCGGCGCCATTTTAATGTCTGATTTTGCATCAATTTAAGTTCGTTTTCTCGGTGTCTCTTCGAATTGATCTCTGGTTAATTGTGCGACTCAGTTGTTCTTGGTGAATCAAGTAAAAGGGTGTCGTTGTCTAAAACTAAGGAAAAATAAAGTTTTGAAACAAATAAAGGTAAAGAAAAGACGGTAAAAAGAAACAATGAAAGATAAAAACTTGACGGGAAATAAATGACGAGAAATTTAAAAGGCAAATAAAAATAAACGACTCAATTTTAAATAGAAAGGAAAGCAAGTAAAAGTGCAAGTAAAGAAAATGGCGGGAAAATAAAGTTTAAAAACAAAACTGAAAACTAAAAATTCAATAAAAAGCTATTCGGAATGTTTACCATGCGGAATAAAAATGGAAAAACGCCCTATGCGGAATAAAGGTTATGCGGAATGATAAAAAGCTACTCTATGCGGAAAAGGGGCTACTCGGAATAAATAAATAAAAATGCTTATGCGGAAAAGAAGGGCTATGCGGAAAAAGACTCTATTCGGAATATTTAAGTATTCCGCATGGAAAATCCTATTCGGAATAACAAATCATTCCGCATAGAATTTCCTATTCGGAATAAATGACCATTCCGCATAGAATACCCTATTCGGAATAAATGAACATTCCGCATAGAAGGACAAAGAAAAGCCTATTCGGAAAGTTCACAATATTCCGCATAGAAGGAAAATGAAAAGCCTATTCGGAATGTCTGGGAAAGAACAGTAACAGCACAAAAGAACAGTAGGTACGAATTTGATCAATTTTAACCTAAACGAATCAAAAGTTTAAACCAAAACAATCAATAAACATCAACTAACAATAATCCATCAACACAAATCATCAAAACTAACAAACAAAGCCAAATCAATCAAAACCCACTTGATTGAAAAATAAGAAAACTCAAGAACATGAACACAAAGATTAAGAACAAATCAAGAAAGAAAGGAAGAAGGAGATTGACAATAAAGTAAAGATTAACATCAATTAAATGGAAACTTACTTGGAATTAAAAGAAAATTAAAGGTGCATTACATGAAGATTAAGGTGCATAAAAGTAAGAACATGAAAATGAAAATGGTGGAAGGATGGGTTGTCAAGCCACCAACAACTCTCAACAAATGAGGTTGGTTGGTATTTATAGGGAGATTAGGGAGGAGCTTAGGAAGCTTCCTCCCTCTTTCTTCTTTCTTTTAATTGCACACTTAAGTCCTTGATCTTCTTAATCTTTAGTTAATCTTCTTAATACTTGGACTTTTCTTGGGATTTCTTCACACTCGCCTTGTAATCTTCAATAAATTAGACTTGAGTTTTTCGGCTTTTAGTAAACTTCCGTCTTTTGACTTTTTTCTTCGATAAATCATCAGAATTGGTCTTGGACTTCCGTTCTCTTTCCACTCTTGATCTTTCGACTTCATCTTTCGTCTTTTTCTTCGATAAAAACCCGTGAATGCCGTGTTTTCTCCACTTTTCACCTTTTCGTCCTAAATTACAACAGAAACACAAACCACGCATAATTCCGACATAAATGACATAAAATACACGTTTTGGCTCGGTTATTATTGTAATTAAGTGGTAAAAAGGATGGGTGTTTTCACACCTATCAGTTCCCCTCGGGAATTCCTGAAAATTCCCATCCTGGAACTGGAACCGTCCCGAAACCGAACCGAAGAAATAGGGACGGTTCTCGGCACCATATTTTCCTTAATTTACGGTTCTCGGTTCTTGCCGTTCGGTTCCGGTTCTAGAACCATGCACACCCCTATTTCAAGGTGGATTAGTTGGTTGAACCTTGGTCTTCTTAGCCTCTCCAATAGACCCTAAAACTTGTGTGGTGTGATGTGTAAAAGGTCGTGTCGAATGGTAATTTGAGCCCTCTATTTATAGTGTTCGACCTCCCTACGACGTAGCCACATGTACCCTCTATGTCGTAGGCTTCAAATATATAGTTTCCTTATTCGTAACAAAGGCGTCTACGACGTAGGCCTTGAATTATACACTTGTCGTATTAGTAATAAAGGGTATACGACGTAATAAGAGACATGATCTACGTTGTAGAAGATAGAAAACAAAATATAGTTTCCATTCTAGAGACATTTGTCTCTACGACGTTGGCAATATATGTCCCTACGTCGTAGGTGTTCAAATCTTCATGTCTTAAAAATTTTTTAAAGCAAATTTTGCGTAGTTTTTCGTCAATTCTTTTTTACCTGCAAAATGGATAACTTGCGACTTTTTGCACCTTTTGGTCATATTAGTAACATAAACAATCATAATTCAATGAATATTGATACTATAAACATTTAATTATTTGATGTTATCATTTGTAAGATATATGTGTTTAAATGATGTATGTTTAGTTCGTAATCATTACTACACTCGTTTCATTTTTAAGATGGGTTTTTAAGATATATATGTGTTTAAATGATGTATGTTTAGTTGGTAATCATTACTACATCCGTTTCATGATGAAGTTAATTGTAAAATGAAATATCGAATGTCGCTAACTTAGCGGGAATAGTGTTTGATGTTGGTGACCACTGCATTTTAGGACTGTTTGGTGAAGATTGGTAGCAAGCAGCAATAACAATAATTAATAATATAAAGTAGTAGCACAAAACAATAGCTTTCAACTATTCACGAATAACTGTTTGTTTTGATAAAATGTTTAAGAACACAACTATATAGTCATAATTAATAAGTGAAAATGCTGAACACTAAAAGACGGTAATTACTCTTTTCTAAACAATCATTTTGTATAAACGCTAACCGCTATTTACTTTAAAATGTTGTTAACCGTGATTTGTTTCAAAACGCTCATAAATACTTGTTACCATGAGCATTGGGTCGGAACCGACTCGAACCGACAAAAACTAACACAAAACTGGAAATTTTGTAACCGAAAACCGAACCGATTATATAATATGAAATCGAACCAAATAAGATCGGGTCGGTTTACCTAGTTTGAACCGAATACATGTCGGCTTAATCAAACCCGAACCAAAACTAAACCAATCAAACTTAAATAAAACTACAAAATCGTAAACCAAAAACCAAACCGAATAAAATAAAAGCGTTTTGCTAACCATCACCCATAATGAATCTTAAATATATCATGTTTAAATATTTCATAATTAAAAAATTGACAATTAATAAATCTCAAATATACCATGTTTAACATACTTAATAATTAATATATATCATATTAAAACGTTAAATATATGTGTTATAATCATATATTTATAAAAATAAATAGTTCATATTTAAAAATATTGTTAATTATGAAAAATAAAAAAAACACTGTATATATAGAAAAACTCAAAATAAAAATATAGTAAACAAATATGTAAAAAATGTAAAAAGATCTGTGTAAATAAAAATATGAAAAAAATGAGATTATGACATAACAAGATCCCTGTATCAAGCACAAATCTCACTCACTTCACATCATACATCCATAAACCACTCCGTGATCCAAAAACACAACCACCATAAACCACCGTAGATCCACCACAAAACCCACCATAAACCACCAGATCTCACTCACTCACCGGAGCAATGGCTTCTCCTCCGGAAGAAGCCACCACCACCACCACAACAACAGATTCCCGCCTTATAAACGCCGTACTAATCCCAGCCCTAGACAAAATCATCAACACCACCTCATGGCGCAAACACTCCAAATTAGGTCACGAATGTAAATCACTACTCGATCACCTCAATTCACCAACAACTCCTAAGTCTCCTAAGTCTCCGGATTCTACGGATTCTGTTACGCCAGGTGTTCTTATTTATGGATCTAACGAGCTTTCGTTAACTGAATCTCAACTTATTTTGAGTCCTTTTATTAAGGCTTGTAATTCAGGTGACTTTTTATTTTTTATTATTGTTATTATTACTTCAGTTTGTTAGAAATTAAGTCGGAAGGCGCGATTAGGGCTGTAAATGAACTCAACGCTGTGAACATTTCATGAACCTTTCAGTAAAAAGTTCGTTTACAAAAGCCACGTCCTTTTATTATATTTTATTTATGTTCCTGAACGTCCGATTGTGAGTTTGTTAATATTCGTTTATGTTAGAAATTAAGTCGGAAGCCGCGACTAGGGATGTAAATGAATTGAACGCTGTGAACATTTCATGAACATTTCGGCAAAAAGTTTGTTTTATAACGGACATGAAGTATATTCTAGGCTCAGTTAGTTAAATGAATGAATATGAACAAAAGCCTCGTCCGGTTATTTATGTTTGTGAATGTCTGATTATGAGTTCGTTTAATTATATGCCATCAAAACTTGTTTACTTAAATAAAACAAGACTTACAAAACATAATATTATGCGGAGGTGGAGACAAGGGAGGGGCACAAGGGGCATTTGCCCCCCTAGCAAAAAAATTGTAGTGTAAATATCCGAAAAGATTCAAGTTTTTTGGTAATTTGCCCCCATAAGAACCATTTTGTAGTGCAGCTTTTTAAAATATCAAAGTGTGCCCCTCCCCTGATATTATGTATACTTTTATAAAGTTTATGTTTGTTTTCTGACGTTCGTTTAATGTCTTAATGAACGAACATAAACGAACATGAACTACAAATTTTATTAAAAAACGAACATGAGTGAAAAAAGTTTTATTAATAAACCCATATTAAACGAACGAACATGAACAAGGCTCCGTTTGTGTTCGTCCGGTTCGTATACAGCCCCTAGCTGAGATGTGATCTTAGGCCCCTTGCAAAGTTAATCCTGTTAAAAATATGAATAGCCGGACACGCCCCCATGTCTTGACCATGTTTTCATTATTATTCTTTTGGTAACCATGGTTTCTACTGTTTAGGTGATGTGAAAATTGTGGAGCCTGCGTTAGATTGTGTCCAGAAACTGATTGCGCATGGTTATTTGAGAGGGGAGTCGGATCCGAATGGTGGAGAGGAGTGTAAGTTGTTAGCGAGTTTGATTGAGGCTGTTTGTAAGTGTTGTGAGTTGAATGATGAAAATGTGGAGTTGTTAGTGTTGAAAACGATTTTGTCGGCTGTTACGAGTATTCAGTTACGGATACATGGCGATAGTTTGTTGCAGATTGTTAGGAGTTGTTATGATGTTTATTTAGGGAGTAGGAATGTTGTGAATCAGACGACTGCGAAAGCGTCCTTGGTTCAGATGCTTGTGATTGTTTTTAGGAGGATGGAGGCGGATTCTAGTACGGTTCCGGTTCAGCCAATTGTGGTTGCGGAGCTTATGGAGCCGTTGGAGAAAGGTGGAGATGATGATGGATTTGTGCAAGGGTTTATTAGTAAGGTTATGATGGAGTTTGACAGTGTGATATATCAAGGGACGGGGAGTGGGTCGTCGGGGGTTGGGGTGAATGGTGGTGGGGTGCATAACGGTGCATTTGAGACGAGGACGTCGACTACGGAGTCGACGCATCCGGCGGATTTGTTGGATTCGACGGATAAGGATATGTTGGATGCTAAGTATTGGGAGATGAGTATGTATAAGACGGCGTTGGAGGGACGGAAAGGGGAGTTGGCGGATGGGGAAGGGGATAGGGATGATGATATGGATGTGCAGATTGGGAATAAGTTGAGACGGGATGCGTTTTTGGTATTTAGAGCTTTGTGTAAGTTGTCCATGAAGACTCCTCCGAAAGAGGCATTGGTTGATCCACAGTTGATGCGAGGGAAAATTGTTGCGTTGGAGTTGCTTAAGATTTTGTTGGAGAATGCTGGGGCTATTTTTAGAACTAGTGACAGGTACTCACCGATAACATGCTTGTTTATTCTTCCTTGATTTTAATACCTCGTTTAATATTTGCGTGTTCGAATGGTTAACTGGACCTTTCCACGAGGAACATGCGGGTGTTATTTTTTTTTTGAACTTGGTAGTATACGATATACCACATGTACTTGTTGTTGGCAGCAAATCCTAGCTTTAAATGCATTAAATATGATACAGATCCTTCACTTGTTTATAGTATAATGGCAATGCCAGTAAGCTGTATGCGTCACTCAGTTTTCTCTTTATGATGTAACATATTTTCTTCAAGGTATCATTTTGGATTTACACAATAAACTTATGCGACAAAGTGTTTTCACTTATGTATATCTATATGCAACAGTTTTCCTGGAGGATACTCAACTATATAAATAAGACCATGTTCAATCACACCTATCATATACTCATAACAGGTCTTTAAAAATTAGTAACATATAAGCTATGATAAACAACTTTAGGTTAGAATGTTGGGATCCATGGCAGAAGACCTTGCTTGCCTGTAATAAATATTTATCAAGACTAAGATTAAAAAAAATTCCATCTTCAACGTAAGAATTTAGCTTATTTAGGATGAAGGTCCAAGATTGAATGGATCTGCTGTGCAAGTGTGGTATTGTTCATAATGGGTTAGTATTTGTTCATCAAGCGAGTATATAGAGTTGAAGTATATTGACATCAAGAACTCGGTGATATTAGATTGGTGTACAATGGAGATCTTGTGGGACATGGGTGGTTTGATTGAAGCGTTTTGATTATTAGACATGTGAGGACTTCAGGACACTGTATTACAAAAGACCAAAAACCATGAACATTACATAAACTCAGAACCACCAAATCATTCATTAGGGTTGTTGCCTCTGGACTAGCGGTTTATAGGGTTGCTGGTTCCTGATTGTATGGGTGAGTTAAACCATACTTTCCTCATTTGACATAAAAAACTTAAAGATGGGTGTGCTGTTGGATCAACCCTTTCCGTTTATCATCTATGTTATCATCTTTCTGAAAATTCAGCGTACTAAAAATCTCTGCTTAGAGCGTATCTTTTTTTTTGAACGGCGAGTTAGTAGTTAGTGATTCGAGTTTACAGTGACATCCAATTGAGTAACCAAACACATAGAACAATGCAACTAGTTGTTTAGAGGAGTAACTTCGTAAGAACACTATAGTCTTAAGATTATAATTCTCGTTACATATTCTAAAAATAGTTGCATTTAACATATGGTCTGCTTAATCATTTCTTGAATATGTGTTAAGATGTTAGAAGGCCACTTGATTTCCTGAAAACTAGATGCGGGTAGTTTTGGGGTTGAGCATTGGTTACCGACTTTCTCTTTCTTAGATGTGACGTGGCTTCAGAATGAGACACGAGTCTTTGTAGATGCGATAAGAAGCTCTGTTTGTTTACCTCCCTAGAGTTACTATACTTTCTCCACTAGCACTGTGTTTGGATTAGTGATAGGAATATGCTTTCCAATGGGCCACATGAATCGATGGATCAACATAACCTTCTGCAGAAATATTTAAATCTTATTTTTTGAGCTTCATCTTATATTTTCTTGGGGACTGTATAATTTAGTGTTGAGTAACAAATATTCTGTGATTGTTGGATTGCTACTGTGGCACGACTTTAACTGCTGAAATACCACTTGTTCCAGTCTGATCAATAAAAACTTATTCTGGAGTTACTTTATCTGTTGCTTGTTTGGTTGAAAAATTGATGTTCTGTAGATGTTTTACCTTTGTTCAAATATGACTTATTTAACTAGAGTATTAGACTTCTAGAAATACATACGTACAGGTTTTGAAGTGAAGCAATTTCTTGTGAAAGATACACAAAGGATTTGTCAGTTATTTTTATATATGGTAACTTTCTAGGGATGTTTAAAGAATATATAAATGTAATAGCTATACAGAGATGCGTAATGATATGTAGCTAGATTGCAAGATTTGTGTTAATTTATAGACTTTTCTTTCTGCTTGGTAAAATAGTTATCTTATATGGCTCCCTTTTTTTGTTGGAACAGATTCTTGGGTGCCATTAAGCAATACCTATGCCTGTCTTTGTTGAAGAACAGTGCATCAACCCTTGTGATTGTATTTCAGCTCTCCTGTTCAATTTTCTTTAGCTTAGTTTCTAGATTCAGAGCTGGCTTGAAAGCAGAAATTGGAGTATTCTTTCCCATGATTGTTCTTAGAGTTCTTGAAAATGTCGCACAACCTAACTTTCAGCAGAAGATGATTGTTTTGCGATTTTTTGAAAGGCTGTGCGTTGATTCACAAATCCTGGTAGACATTTTCATCAACTATGATTGTGATGTCAATTCATCTAACATATTTGAGAGGTATGTTTTACTTTTTAATACAACTGACAATCTTACAAATATCAGGAAATTTTAAATAGGGCTTTTACATTCATGTTACCTTTATAACTATAGAATTGGTTTCAAAATATCAAGTGTTTGCATGTGTTTCACTCTCTAAATTTCCACAGGACGGTGAATGGACTACTGAAAACAGCTCAAGGTGTCCAACCTGGCGCCCCAACTACTCTTTTGCCGCCTCAGGATGCAGCTTTGAAACATGAAGCAATGAAGTGCTTAATCGCTATTTTAAAATCGATGGGGGATTGGATGAACAAACAACTGCATATTCCTGATCCTCATTCTGAAAGGAAATTTGAGGTTGTTGAGAACAATCCTGAAGTGGTAGATCCCCCCCAGGAAAATGGAATCACAAATGAGAACGAACCTGTAGATGGATTAGATTCTCACCCGGAAGCTTCTAGTGACGTTTCAGATGCTTCAACAATTGAGCAACGCCGGGCTTACAAGCTTGAACTTCAGGTTAGTATATTTCACTGATAATATCCTTGAAGCTGTTTCATCTTTTAATCTGTTCCATCTGGCATTTCCCACAGTTCTAATTACATTTGAATGGCAGGAAGGCATATCTCTATTTAATAGAAAACCTAAAAAGGGCATCGAGTTCTTGATCAAGGTGAACAAAGTGGGGAGTTCGCCTGAAGAAATTGCTGAGTTCTTAAAGAATGCTTCTGGGTTGAACAAGACTTTGATTGGTGATTACCTTGGGGAAAGAGAAGATCTATCACTCAAAGTGATGCATGCATACATTGATTCCTTTGACTTTGAAGGCATGGATTTCGATGAGGCGATCAGATCTTTTTTGCGGGGATTTAGATTGCCTGGTGAGGCACAGAAGATTGATCGAATCATGGAGAAGTTTGCTGAACGATACTGCAAATGCAATCCAAAGGCATTCATTAGTGCTGACACAGCCTATGTGCTTGCTTACTCTGTTATACTTTTAAATACTGATGCTCATAATCCCATGGTTAAGAATAAGGTATAAATGCAGTTCTGAAGAGCTCCATCTGACACTTATATAATTGTGACCTTATAGTGTTGCTAATACTGAACATATGTTTAACTATGCAGATGTCACCAGATGATTTTATAAGAAACAATCGCGGTATAGATGATGGAAAAGATTTGCCTGCAGAGTACCTGAAATCATTGTATGAAAGAATATCCAAAAATGAAATCAAAATGAAAGAAGACGATTTAGCCCTTAAACCGACGCAGTCGGTAAATTCAAACAGAATTTTGGGTTTAGACAGTATACTGAATATTGTGGTCCGCAAGAGAGGTGACGAAAATAATACAAGCGACGATCTTATGCAACACATGCAAGAACAATTCAAAGAGAAAGCACAAAAATCTGAGTAAGACGCAAGATATTTTATTTAATAGTGGTTATTGAAAGCCTACTTGCTGTTTGTATTATCTCTAACCTTTTGTGCTTTTGACCCGTATTTTCCTATTTCAGGTCAGTCTATTATGCTGCAACAGAGGTCTTTATACTAAAATTTATGGTGGAGGTATGCTGGGCTCCTATGCTGGCTGCCTTTAGTGTTCCTCTTGACCAAAGTGATGATGACATAGTAATTGCTCAATGTCTGGATGGTTTCCGGTATGCAATTCATGTTACGGCAGCAATGTCCATGAAAACTCATCGAGACGCTTTTGTGACATCACTGGCAAAGTTTACTTCTCTTCATTCACCAGCAGACATCAAACAAAAGAATATAGAGGCCATCAAGGTTTGTGTCACCGTACCAATAGATCGTACTGACATGCATACAGATCTTTTCTAGTTGAATGTGGATGTACACAGTTGTAAATGTTGTTTCATATGGCTTATAGTAAAAAAAACAATTCTTTGGTATAGGGAGAGATTAGCTAAACAAAGGGTGGAAATAAACCTTGATCTTGGATATATAGAATTCATGATAGAAGATAACTAAACAATAGGTAATCTGTAAAGAGAAAGTTCAGAAAACTGGCGAAACTTGCAATCCTATTGATATACCGGGATATGAAGAATTGAAGATAGTATATTTCTTGATGTTTCTAGGACCTGTAATGTCTACAGTTTTTTTCTCGAACATGTTCTTTCTATTTTGGTATAGATTTCTGATTAGCATTTATAATCTCACAGGCAATGGTTACAATTGCATATGAAGATGGGAATTACCTACAGGAGGCCTGGGAGCATATTTTGACATGTGTTTCTCGATTTGAGCACTTGCATTTATTGGGAGAGGGGGCTCCTCCAGATGCCACTTTCTTTGCTGTTAATCAGAATGAATCTAGCAAATCACAGTCAAAGTCAAACATCCTTCCCGTCCTTAAGAAAAAGGGAGCTGGTAGGATTCAGCAGGTGGCGGCGGCTATGAGAAGAGGTTCATATGATAGTGCTGGCATTGGCGGCAATGCTTCAGCTGGTATGACACCAGAACAAGTTAATAATTTGGTCTCCAACTTAAGCTTGTTGGAGCAGGTTGGAGAAATGAACCGTATATTCACTAGGAGTCAAAAACTAAACAGTGAGGCAATTGTTGACTTTGTGAAAGCACTTTGCAAGGTGTCTATGGAGGAACTACGTTCTCCGACTGATCCAAGAGTATTCAGCCTCACAAAGATTGTTGAGATTGCGTAAGAATCTTATACCTTTGGTGTTAGATATGCAACAGCCTTGCCAAGTCACAGCAGTTAGTTAGCTTCTGTTAGTTTCTGCTGGAGTTGGAAGCAGTTGGTTGACATTATTGACTACTTGTACTGATTTTATAAACTCAAAACATGTCTTGAAGTCAACAAAATACAATGTTATCTAACTGCTTTAACATAAGCTAATTGCTGATGTTACAAGGCTGTAAGACTACTGTGTATCATTACCATCCTTTATCTGTCTTAGCATTTGATTATAATATATAATGTGTTTGCTGTTCTTCGTTTTCAGTCACTACAACATGAACCGCATTAGGCTCGTTTGGACAAGCATCTGGAATGTACTCTCTGATTTTTTTGTGACCATTGGATGTTCCCCTAATTTGTCAATTGCGATATTTGCAATGGACTCCTTACGCCAACTATCTATGAAGTTTTTGGAGCGAGAGGAGTTGTCTAACTACAATTTTCAGAACGACTTTATGAAGCCTTTTGTGATCGTCATGCGCAAGAGTAACGCTGTGGAAATTAGAGAATTGATAATTCGATGTGTCTCTCAAATGGTTTTATCACGTGTCAATCATGTCAAGTCTGGATGGAAAAGCATGTTCATGGTATTACGTATTTCAGTTTCTTGATTCATGCTAAATATACTATATGGAATGTATTTTTATTTAATTTCTAATCAATGGAACACCTAACAGGTCTTCACAGCAGCAGCTTCTGATGACCATAAAAACATTGTACTTCTTGCATTTGAAATAATTGAGAAAATAGTACGAGACTATTTCCCATACATTACAGAGACGGAGACCACAACTTTTACAGATTGTGTAAATTGTCTAATCGCATTTACCAATAATAGATCTGACAAAGATATTAGTCTCAGTGCCATCAGTTTCTTGCGTTTCTGTGCTGCCAAACTCGCTGAAGGAGATCTAGGATCCTCCTCAATATCTCCACGTCACTCAGGAAAGGATGGGAAGTTTGAGGTGGCAGATAAGGAAGATCATCTTTACTTCTGGTTTCCCTTATTAGCCGGTAAGAAAAATAATAAAGTTCGTTTCAATGTTTAATTAGTAAATGGTGTTTTAACTATAAATATCATGTTGTATATCCCCAGGATTGTCTGAACTTAGCTTCGACCCAAGGCCTGAGATTAGGCAGAGTGCCCTTCAAGTACTCTTTGATACGTTAAGGAACTATGGTGATCACTTCTCTCTACCATTGTGGGAAAGAGTGTTTGACTCTGCACTTTTTCCTATCTTTGACTATGTTCGGCACGCGTCTGATTCTTCTGTCAATGGTGATGTGGACGAGTTTGATCAGGATTCCTGGCTGTATGAGACCTGCACTCATGCCCTCCAGTTGGTTATGGATCTTTTTGTTAACTTTTATGATACTGTCCATCCACTTCTGGAGAAGGTTATGTCTTTATTAGTAAGTTTTATCAAACGTCCTCACCAGAGCCTTGCCGGTATTGGTGTTGCTGCTTTTGTTCGTTTGATAAGCAGTGCTGGAGAATTCTTTACTGACGACAAATGGCTTGAAGTGGTTATGTCCCTTAAGGAAGCAGCTAATGCAACACTTCCATATTTCTCGTTTGTTCACAGCGAAGATGGTTTAAGCTATGAAGAGGTTTCAACGGGACAAAGTAATGAAACCCACGATGACAATTTGGAAAACCTGCAGAAGAACCGTTTGTACACTAGCATATCTGATGCCAAGTGCCATGCTGCGGTTCAACTTTTATTGATCCAGGTATCAATACTTATATCTTCATCAGATATTTTCATTATTAATACCTCTTTGCTAAAATGCCGCCATATCTGTATTTTTGTGTGGGTTGTTAGTGTCAAAGGCCATATGGGTTTATTTAAATACTTTACGTGCTTATCAGTTTACAAGTTTGTATATGTCGACAGTTCCTTTAGGTTACTTAGAGAAACGAAATCAAGGGTTTCTGAAAAGTATTACTGGATCTTATGGGCATTTATTCCATTTCCTCCCTTTTACTCCGTCCTATTGCAAGTTGTGTGTGTGTGTGTGTGTGTGTGTGGGGGGGGGGGGGGGGGGGGGGGGGCTGTTTTTGTCTTCCCTTTGTACACTTACCTTTATCTTTCTGATGGAAGCTTCCTTGCTATATGGTAATTGGTATATATGCGCTCTTCCAATGTTAAAGAATTAAAATGATGGACATATTAAAACTTTGAATCAAAGCAAAGTTGTTGGTCCTTGTGTATATTATAACTCGCTTCATTGTAATGATAGGCATATAATAGGTCATTATTTTTTCCGAAGTTTCTTCAAGAAAGATTGTTGCAATTGAAACGTAAATGCCTGATAATGTGTTCTTAATAACTATGTGTGTGTGTGTGTGTGTGGGGGGGGGGGGGGGGGCTGTTTTTGTCTTCCCTTTGTACACTTACCTTTATCTTTCTGATGGAAGCTTCCTTGCTATATGGTAATTGGTATATATACGCTCTTCCAATGTTAAAGAATTAAAATGATGGACATATTAAAACTTTGAATCAAAGCAAAGTTGTTGGTCCTTGTGTATATTATAACTCGCTTCATTGTAATGATAGGCATATAATAGGTCATTATTTTTTCCGAAGTTTCTTCAAGAAAGATTGTTGCAATTGAAACGTAAATGCCTGATAATGTGTTCTTAATAACTATGTGTGAATAAAAAATTGATAAGTCTGGTAAATAGCTCTTACGAAACAGGGAAAGGTGAAATTCTTAATGTGGGCAGCTTTTGTAATGGGTCAATTTAGTGCAGGTCAAAACGGTCCATGTCGGGTTGATACCCATAATTGCTCACTTACCTTTGTACACTTACCTTTATCTTTCTGATGGAAGCTTCCTTGCTATATGGTAATTGGTATATATACGCTCTTCCAATGTTAAAGAATTAAAATGATGGACATATTAAAACTTTGAATCAAAGCAAAGTTGTTGGTCCTTGTGTATATTATAACTCGCTTCATTGTAATGATAGGCATATAATAGGTCATTATTTTTTCCGAAGTTTCTTCAAGAAAGATTGTTGCAATTGAAACGTAAATGCCTGATAATGTGTTCTTAATAACTATGTGTGTGTGTGTGTGGGGGGGGGGGGGGGGGGGGGGCTGTTTTTGTCTTCCCTTTGTACACTTACCTTTATCTTTCTGATGGAAGCTTCCTTGCTATATGGTAATTGGTATATATACGCTCTTCCAATGTTAAAGAATTAAAATGATGGACATATTAAAACTTTGAATCAAAGCAAAGTTGTTGGTCCTTGTGTATATTATAACTCGCTTCATTGTAATGATAGGCATATAATAGGTCATTATTTTTTCCGAAGTTTCTTCAAGAAAGATTGTTGCAATTGAAACGTAAATGCCTGATAATGTGTTCTTAATAACTATGTGTGAATAAAAAATTGATAAGTCTGGTAAATAGCTCTTACGAAACAGGGAAAGGTGAAATTCTTAATGTGGGCAGCTTTTGTAATGGGTCAATTTAGTGCAGGTCAAAACGGTCCATGTCGGGTTGATACCCATAATTGCTCATTTTTTGTTATGGGTACAAATAAGTAATGTGAAGTTATGATAACATAACAATGGTATTACAAGTAGGGATGTCTTTCACGAATGCGTTTGGTCTGCATATGCTTTATAAACCATAAACTGGCAGTTTGGCCAAAAATTTCAATTTCTCGGTTTGGGCAAAAGGGTCTTATTCCTACTTTTCAACTCCTTCACTTTCTGTGAATTACCATTGATCATATAGCCCCATTTTTTGTCAGTGGGATCATTGAATGATTGAATATTGTCAGTTTACACTATTTATATAGTAATTGTAAACTTTTAAAATTTTGGCAGGCAATAACAGAGATCTACAACATGCATAGATCACATCTATCATCGAAAAACACCATGGTTCTATTTGATGCAGTGCACGGAGTGGCAAGTCATGCTCACAAAATAAACATTGATGTAACATTGCGTTCCAAGTTGCAAGATCTTCAACCCATGACACAAATGCAGGATCCTCCATTATTACGTCTCGAAAACGAATCCTACCAAATATGCTTAACGTTTGTACAGAATCTTGCACTTGATAGACCTCCATTTTACGAGGAATCAAAAGTGGAGTCATGCCTTGTTGCCCTTTGCCAAGAAGTGCTTCAGTTCTACGTCGAATTAGCACTCCCTGAAAATACAAACGAGCTGTCTCGTGGGGTCCAACCCCAGTGGTTGATACCCTTAGGCTCAGGTAAAAAGAGAGAATTGGCTGCTCGTGCTCCTCTTATTGTTGTAACCTTGCAGGCTATGTGTAGTTTGGGTGATTCGGCATTTGAGAAGCACCTTGCCAGCTATTTCCCTCTGCTTTCAAGCTTGATAAGGTGTGAGCACGGCTCCAGCGATGTTCAAGTGGCTCTCAGTGAAATGCTTAGCTCTTCGGTGGGACCTGTTCTGCTCCGCTCATGTTGATACAGCATCTTCAAACCGTGTGTAGTATTGTAATTCGTGTCACTTATTTTATTACTGTCGAAAATATCTCATAGTGTATGAAGAGTCAGAAATCTTTTCTTGGTCACAGCTTTCTCTAATTTAGAAGTCAATAGGCTCGGTAAGGAATTTTCTTGTATTTTTTGTTATAATTTCTCACATTATGTAACAAGTATTCCATATCTTTTTTGCACTTAATAGTTTATACAGAAATTATACAGGGTTCTTAATAACGTTGTCATGCATCTCGTGAAAATTGTATCTGTTAGCGCATTCAGTACGAGTTATTTTCGGAAAATGAAAATAAGAGGCCGATGGAATCAAATTATGACAATGAGAGTTATACCGAGTGTTTGCTAAGAATTTTTTTGTTAACTTATCATTCAAATAATGATAGATCTATAGTAGAAGATGTGTTTTTTGCTAGTCATTCTTATGGGACTTATATTTTAATATTTTATTATTATTTCACTACAAAATTAATAAGATTATACACTTTAAGTATACACTATTATTTATTATGATAGTGATACTTATAATATTATAACTAATAAAACTAATATCCTATATCCTTTTAACCAAAGTCATACCATTAGTCATTCTGATTTACTTACCAAACACGCTTTAAAGTCATGTCAAAAAGGCCATGTTATGAAAGGTTTAATGACTTAAATGAAAATAAAAATACTACAATAACCTAAATGGGTGAAGTGTAAGTAACTCTTAATTTTAAACAATATGCATAGACAATCCAAAGTCATGAGATTTATTAGACAATGAAGATGATATGAATGAATTATTACTTTAAACAAATGCATAAACAACCAAAGTATGTATCTAGTGATCCTTACTATCTATCGATCGTGGTCCTAAATCTTCATGAGTCTGGAAGGGTTTCGTTGTGATTTTCTCTCGATGTAAAATAGATTTGGGATGCGTCTTTGTTCAATTTTAAAATAAAAATCTTTCTTTTTTTTAACATGTTTGTTCAATTTTAAAATAAAAATCTTTCTTTTTTTTAACATGTTTGTTCAATTTGAGAATGAATTTGTTTGATATTAATAAGAGATGTAGTTAAGCCAATTTCTTAACCATAGTTTTAGTCGAACTAGTTTTAATATCTGTGTACGTACGAGATTTGAACATAAAAAGTAATAATTTCGTTGATTACGATTTTATATATATTATATATGTTTTAAAAACATTTAATGTTTAATTATATTATGGTTTTACTGTGTATCGTGTAAATTAACATAAACTCATCACATTTTTATTTTTTGAATTTTTATACTCTTTTATTTTCGATATTTTCATTCTAAGTAGTTATATCTTAATTATTAATTAATAAACCATTTACATAAATCGTACACGTATACGATTTATAAATTTATGATTTGTTGATTTTTTTAATATAACATATATGTTGTATTTGTAAAATATAAACTCTAGAGGGTATAAAGTTTAAGGGAATATTTTCTTTATTTTCTAAAATTACTAAAAAAATGCAAAATTAAAAGTTTTCACTTAAGTCTATCTAATTTTTTAAAATTCAACCACTAAAGTTTTATTGATCTCCTCTTTTTTTTTTTACAAATTTGACACATATATTTTTGTATGTTTTCATCAAATTCTTCCACCAAATTTTTTAATTTTGACTAAATTAAATTCAATTTTAACTTTTTTCTATCAATCAAATCGATTGATTTTGCTTATGTGTCAAAATCAAACCATTTGATTGGTCTAATTAGTTTTTTACAACATTCACTTTTTTACTAAAATTATCAAATAATCTGATTCTTTTATCATATAAAAGATATTGAGCAACTAAGTTTACACGCCACAGCTAGGGGTGGGAATCAGGTCGGGTCAACCGGGTTCGGGTTAATTCGGGTCGGGTTAAGTCGGGTCAAGACTCAAAAAAATCATATCCGAACCCGAGCCTAATTAGAACTCGGGTCAGTCGGGTTCGGTCAATTCGGGTCGGGTCAACTCGGGTTCGGGTCAACTCGGGTATAAGTAAAAAAAATTAAAAACTAGATTATTTAAGTATATTTAGAATGTAAAATGTGTTAAAAAACTCCGCTCAAGTCGGGTTGGTCGGGTTCGGGTCAAATCGAGTCGGGTCAATTCGGGTCAAAGCTAAAAAATATAAACCTGAACCCGAGCCTAATTAGAACTCGGATCAATTCGAGTCAACCCGAATTGACCCGAATACATTTTTGAACCGAGTGACCCTAATAGACTTATTCGGGTTCAAGTCAGATCAACTTTTCCGACACCCCTACCCACAGGGAATCTTGTTACAGAAAATACGGTACCACCAAAAAATTTCGAGCGACACCTAAGTCCTGAAATCAAATTATAGACAAAGGTGTTTGGATGAAACCGAAAACCATAAAACCTCCCGAGAAAGGATGTTATTTCTGGGTGTTGAAATATATATATTATTGTGCAAACTCATGGTTTATTAAGTATTTTTTGTATTTTTACTGAGTTTGGTACTAGTTATAAAACCCGTGCACGCACGAATTTTTTTTGTTAAATTATTTAATAACGTTCTTTCACATTTAGCCCCGAAACACACGAAGTGGTTTCACATTAAATGGTACTTCAAAAAATATACACGAACAAAACACATTGAATGATTATATATCTTCATCCTCGATTATCTTATCATAGCTTTAACGGATTAGTTTTTGGAACACATATTTATCATGTTATTAAATTTCATATAAAGAATGCATAAAGTTGTTCAAATTCAACGTTTGTTTGAAAACATGAAAATAAAGCACATCATCATAAATCTAACTATATCCTTTTTATGATTATAATTATGAGATCAAAATGTTTATAAGTATCCAAAGTGATATACACATAATAAAATCATGACAGTAGTAAGAATTCCTGAATAATGATGTGAAAATGCATTTTCCGCCAAAACTTATTAGTATGTAATTATTTAACGCTTTTGTTTGCAACTTCATGTTTCTTTTTCCTTGTTTTAGTAGACTCATAAAGTTCATAAACCACTCGGTTATAGAAACATGACACACCACTTCAGCACTATCTGGAACAACGTCAGCGAAAACATAACCCATTTCTCTGCACCATTAACAACTGCATTCCAAGCTGATGTCGAATGGGGATCAATATGAGGCAACAAACCTGGCATGCTGATCCAAAAATAATCCATCTATAATCTATTATCACTACACTTGAACCCGTAACCAAAAGTTATCTATTATTTTTTGTTATTACCTTTTTATTCCGTGTAATATCGGCTCATTTGTACAACATCTACTCTTGAGCTTCAAGCAAGCCAGTTCAAAGTTCTTTACACTATAAACCTGTCAGCACGCCAATCATTAGTGGCTACACTTCACAAATCGAGGTCAGGTCAAAGTTCTTTACACTAAAAATGTGTACTTCAGCACGCCAAACATTAGTGATTAATTGTATATTCAATCAATTATGTAAGCCTAACAAACATGTAGCCAAAATAAAGCAAAGTAATAACTTCATTAGCTTTATATACTAATATTTTGATCATAAATAATTACCCAACCCGTTCTAATGCATATAATAAAAATTTCGTATGCTAAGGATATGACGTGAACTTGTTATAACTATATAATTATATGGTTATATCGTGTGAATTCACTAATGCCCCTACCTCATGCCAAGCACTAAAGACACGATTTTTAACTATAGTTTCCGCGTTCTAATATTTACCAAGGTCCAAAGTATGTTACTGTGACCTACATCACAAACCTCTAAGTGCTAAGAAATATTATGTGAAATCTAATCATGAATTTGAGATGCTGGAACCAGATCAGCAGGCACGTCAGGATCTGAATTCACAAAAAGGGTGCATTTTGGCTCAATAGAGTTTTGTCTGTTCCTTTTCATAGATAAAAAACCCAAGATGCTTCCCCATACTCAAAACCTGCAAACTTTGGAGCAAGATCAAAAGTTTGCAACATTTTAAGTAACTAATAGGTACTACCAAAGAGTCCCTAATTACATTAGGTGTTTATTAGACCATCTCTAAGTATGTACATGCCGTTTTGGTGTAAAAAATCATCTATATCCAAGATACGGAATATGGTTTTGTATTTGGTGTGACAATTGCAAGTGACATTGTAACTCAATATATCAAACATAATCATTTAGCTCTTATTACATTATTATTAGCAAACAATTCTTTTCAAGTGTTTCTTTTTAGTTCAGTTTGCCATTTCTAGTCTCACAGCAAAGATGTTGAAAACAAATTACCACAGACTAATCGCTTGGATTTGAAACTTCTTGATGTGAGATTTACCCTTCTGGAGTCTTGTAGGATCGATATAACGTTTAACCCACACACTTAAATTCAGCCTAGAAAAATACAGGTATTTAATTCAAAGACTTTTTAAATCTTAATTTGTAGTCCTCGACATGAGATTTATCTATATTCTGAAAAGTACGTCACTCACCTGCCTGCAACTGAATTAAAGTTATCACAGACCAACAGTGGTATGTCTGCACTGGCATCTATCTTAATATATAAGTTTTACAACATTCCACCAGAAATTTAAGATCTCTATTCAAGATAGACAACAATTCATAAGGTATACCATCAAAGATTTAAAACTAAATAAACGTGAAATAAGAAATTACCTCTTAGTAGAACGCGTCTTATTTTGAGACTCTTTCTCGAGACCAATTTTGTCATTCGATCCCAGCGTTAAATCCATTGATGCTAAAAACAAACTAATTCAGGCATCCCAGCGTTAACCCATTGATGCTAAAAACAAACTACTCAATATGTTATGAAATGCTCTTACATATTTATATTTGATTTTGTTGGAGTGTTTGGCAAATAGACAAACTAATTCAATAATAATTAGACAACCAGATGGATTGCTTGCTTTACATATCAGACTGCATGTCAGTTGCTATAGGATTGCTTACCATCTGTATATCAGAACGTATTAAATCCCAAGCACCCTTTTAGCAACCACAACATATAGCATACTTTGTATATCAGAACGTCAAGAAAATATAGATTTTTAAGTAACTTGACAAAGTTGAATATAAAAAATTTTGTTTAACTTTCTTAGTAGAAAGTTAGTATTATTAGACGTTGTAATTTGATCTTTATGATTGCCCATTAAATTAAAAAGGATGTGATAATGTACAAAAAAATGCACAAAAAGCATATGCATGCTCTTCTAAGGTTTATATGCTTACTTAATCTCAAGTCAATGCCAAGGTTGAATACCAGTGGCACTTAGATGTATGAGGCGAAGTTGATATCAATAATAACATGAATTTTGCAGCATATCCTGATAGCAACCCAATTCATCTCATTAAAATCAAGAGGGCGTCTTAGGATCTTTTACCTTCACTCGGGCCTTTGAATACTTGCTGGAAAAATACTCTATCCGGATTAACTACCTGTTCCACCTGTGGATCATACATCATTTCATAACAACTTGACATCATGCATTCGACATGCTCTCTCTTCTTGCGTCTGGCAAAGTCTCTACGCTTGAACAATGTACCCTCCATCTCCATAAGGCCCCCAATTCGACATGTATACAATGTACCCTCCATCTCCATAGCACCCACTTGTTAACATTCCGTAACTCTGCAACAAACTTTTTGTGATGGTGTCACTTGGATACAATCAACCATGTCAAAGTGAACCAATCATGTTCCTAATAGGCAATCCACACTGTTCAAAAAGCCCCCACTTGAACACTATCATCGATGTGAGCAAGACACAGAATCAACTGTTCTAAAGCACTACACAACGATGACCATAAAATTATGTTGTATCCCATCATTTGTACTAAAATATTGTAACAAATTAGACTTGAAAACTAAACACTATTGCCTCACTTCCAGAAAAACAAATCCATTTTTACAGACAAACGCAACCACTATATACTCATTTCTTTTTATAACTGTACTCTTTCATTACCATCCAGAAAAATGACCTAACCATGACCTCGTCTTATCATGAAAAATAATTAAATCCAAACGGGTTGAGTCTGACATCAATCAACAAATCACACATATCGTAGATTATCTGAGAGACTGGGACTGAATCAATCAATCATTTTAACAGAAAAGAACAGCTTACTTGATGGACTTGAGCAACAATACAGCAAAGTAAATCAAACATGTCCACAGTCTACACAGTACTACCAACATCTTCAACATACAAAAAAATCAAATATGAGTTGAAAGTTAGGATATAGACAATAAGTATTCAACTCTAACCCGTTCTTTGATTGCTATTCAAGTCCAGTTTGATCAGTCATGATGCTGGGTCCTAACTCATTTAATCTTCAAAAAACACAATCTTAGTGCCTTTATGGATTTATGGCTTGTTAGTAGTTTCTTAATAATATTTCATGTTTTTACATTCTTACATGTGACCCCTCAAGAATAAAACATAGCCAAACTTTACCCGTTTAAAATTCTCACTTATAAGGCTTGGTATTCATCCTATTGTCGATAGCTTCTTCTGCAATGACATTCTTTATTTTAGATTTTTAAAGCTCTAGTGTATATTCATACAATTGGCGTTTGCCACATAGACATTAATCCTCAAAACCTTCTGATATGCCTCCAAACATTTTTTACGCTCCCTGAAGCTTTATCAAGCTTTGTTGTCACACTATGAACAATTAGTCTATAGGTTAATCCTCATTCTCACCAAGCCAATCTTTCTAATATTGTTCCAATAGTGCAACTAAACCAGGTCCAGTACCATCGACTCATGCCTCAGGTCTTTTCATTTAGGTACCAGCAATAAGCCGCTCATAAGTTGGCATAATAAGATAACCCACACACTCATTCATACGAATAACAGAAAGCCTCTGACTACAACTACCTTAAAACTCACACCCCTACCCACTGCCCGCCCTTTGTCTCCCTTTCCCTTAAAACCAAAACTATAAGAACTTACGTAAAATAAATAATCCAAACACCCCAGATAAAGAAGGACAGATGTTAAGTAGAAACAATAAGTGGAAATTTAATTATATAATGTATCAGTGTGCTATATTTATCTCTTTATGAAGAATTTCATTTCTCAACAGCGAAACTAAGGTTAACAACTAAACTAAAAGCTGATCAAGCACTACTTTACCACTCTTTAGGTATACTTTATCTGCCCGACAACAATTTCAGATAAAGAAATTGTATATTATCCGTAAAAAGCAGCCACAACCCTGAACCGCGATTGTGAAAGCTAAATAAATAAAAAAATATCGACAAACATATCAATATAATTAGAATAGTTTTGAAGTTGGAGCTCATATTGAGGATAGTAGCAATTGTGGTTTTAAGTTTCAGATTTTTGGGTAAGCCTAAGCTTAGTTATAACACTATTTAAATTATTTTGATTTATAACTTATTTCATGTCCAAAAAAGTCACAAGTCTTCTAATATAGCCTTATCCATTGACCTATAAGCAAATTAGAAGTTTTTCTACAACACAATACGACCTAAGCTATTAAGCTCCTTGAAAAAACCCAATTCGCAAACACAAAATGAATTCAAAAATTTGGGAATTGCAACAACAAATTCAGAAACCCTTTAAAATATAAGTAAAAGCTCTATATCAAACTTAAAACCAAATCAAATAAACAAAATAATGATACTTAGATATTAAAAACATACCTTTACACCGTTGAAAAAGTTTTTGTTCTTATATAAACATAATCAAGATTATATTCTGCAACAATAATTACATCAAAACAGATTCACCCAATTTTTAATTTAGGGTTCGAACTTCGAAGTGAGTCATAAGTGTTTGTCAGGCACGACTGCGAATTCCTATGTGGTTTTTATTTGCGTGGAGTTTCGTTTTACCCCCTTAAAAGTTTTTAGATTACTCCCACTTTTAATAGTTTAGATTTTTATATTTGTGACACGTATACTTTTGAGCTCGATTTTGTAAAAAAAAGACGAAAAGTATAATTTTTTACAAATTTTGACTAAATTAAGAAACAAATACACTTTATAAATGAATAAATAAAATAATTATTTTCTAATAAAGAAAGAATCTCTTAAAAAAGTCCCTGCTTTAGGTTTTGATTTACAAAGAAAAAGATTTAGAGGCGTTTAGAAAATTAAGTGGCAATATATATGCCTCTTAATAAGTCTTTTAGTGGAAAAAGTATAGTTTTAGTGGGTCTTCCAACTAAGATGTTTAAATTGTTGAGGCCCACTTTTGCTTCCCACTAAGAGTTTCCAAAAGAAAAGGAAACACCCCCTTAGCCGTGTTTCTGTAATGTTTAACATTTATCTTATTTTACAAGAACTCAAATGTAAATTAGAGGTATTGGCAACTTTACTAAAGCTAAATGTAACACCCCATTTTGATAATGGAAATGTCACATGAAATTATGACGTGTCATCAAAGCATACAAGGAAAAACGTTTAAACATTACTTGATCATAAAAGGGAAATACCGGAATCAAACATCGGTAGTCCAAATGTAAAGCTCATCCCACACAAACATAGTATAATAAAGGAAAGGACTAAACAATGTCCATAGCAAATGTATCATAAGAAAGGAAATGCATAAAGTAAAGAAGGCTAGACAGCTTCTAGTCCATATGCACGTACTCTTAGTGTCTACGGGCGTCCCTGAGTACCTGCCGTTTTGGGAACATAGAAAAGGAAAACGGCTGAGCAAATACGCTCAGTGCACGGATGTACAATAAAGCATGAATAGGATAAGCATATAACATATAACAGCGGAAGAAAACTAAGTCCCGAGTAACCTGGTTAAGTCTTGATAAAACTGGTTTATAGTTTGAAAAGTCTTATGTTTATCTTGTAAAAACTGTTTATCATATTTTACCATTAGCCAATATAGGTCATAAAAATTCACCGTGCATGAATACTTGGAGGGGTGACCTCATCATGCAAATTAGAGGGGCTGCCTCTAATTTAATATACTGGTTTTTGGGTAGGAGGGATTAACTCCTAGTGAAGGATGCAAGGCACACACCACATTCACCATGAAATCCTGACTGAAAACATGTAAGTAGGATGAACCCATACGCCCCACATGATACATATAATATAAATGGCCAAAAGCTGAAGGGACGCTACGAGCAATCACTCCGCCGTGGTGAAGTCATAACATCAGTGCCTCTAATGTTATGGTTATGGTACCTCCATAACTAGGTGAAACTGGTCATGCATGTATATGGCTATAGGTATTCTTAATTAAACATAAGCAAATCAAACACGTAACTTATACTACTGGAAAACATTTGGCTGCATACGGGGAATCCTAATAAGGAAAGAATGTCCATACTGAAAGGACGGGAATCCGTACCTTATGTCCAGTGAACGAAGAAGATGAACTGAGAGGAATCCTACTTCCGTATCACTAGTGCTACATAAATACATACATGAATAAGTATCTGCTTACTAAATACGTAGCTGGTTTTATGTCATGTCTTAGCTTACTTTATATGTTCTTACCATGTTTTACTGTTTAAAGCCTTAAACTGTGTTTATCTTATATTCTTGTTTAATCTGATTAAGTATTTCTGGTATTTCATGTATTATTATACTTACTGTGTAATAATAAGTAACTTTCCAAAAATAGCAGGTTTCCTATAGAAAGTTTCCAAAAATAGAAAGTTTCCAAAAATAGAAAGTTTCCAAAATTAGAAAGTTTCCAAAAATAGAAAGTTACCAAAAATAGAAAGTTTCTGAAAATAGAAAGTTTCCAAAAATAGAATTACTGCTTAAAATAAATAAGTTTCTAAAAATAGAAAGTTTCCATAAATAGATCAGCTGCCTTAATTAAATAAGTTTCCATAAATAGATTAGCTGCCTGAAATAAATAAGTTTCTAAAAATAGAAGGTTTCCATAAATAGATTAGCTGCCTTATTTAAATAAGTTTCTAAAAATAGAAAGTTTCCATAATTAGAAATAAGCTGGTTAAATAAGCTAAGTATATAAGCCTAAGTGTTTTCATGATTATTTGATAAGTCATATGATATAATGTATAGTTTAATAGTTATTTCATGTAATTAAATTAAACTATATGTTAAAATATTTAATTAAAGTATAACATATTTTTAATTAAATAAAGTTAAATACTTAGGTTAAAACATGTATTATTATTTATTAATAATATAACCTAAGTCATGTTAATTAATTAATTTATAACCATGGTTTTTATATAATTAATTAATTATAAGTCTTAAATATAAAATACTTAGGTTAGTTAATTTCATGATTTTAATAATTAAAATAACCTAAGTCATGTTATTAAATTAATCATGTCATATTATTAATTTAATTTTAACATAAGATCATATAAAAAAACTAAACATACACCATGAATCGGATCTAGACTAAAAACCATGAACCGGACATGAAATTAACACCGTACCCCGAACCAAATCGGGGTACCCCTTGTCTTGATGCTGCCGTGGGACCCACACCAACCAACCGGGACCATATGGTCTCGGTGGTGGTCGGATGGCCAAACCGAAACCCCCCTCGGGTTCGGTGTAGGCTGCGGCCAAAACAAACACCCCTTAAAACATTACTTTTGATTTTATTTAAACCCAATTCATGTTAGATCTATAATTTAATTAGGGTTTTTGAAAAAACATAACATGTTCTTAATTAATAAAAGATCAAATCAAAAGAAAAAGGTTTAAAAGGATTTACCGAATACGTGGATCAAAAGAACGAAGAACAAACACGAACACCAACAAGAATTCCAAGATCCAAGATCAACAAACACCCCCTTTTGGTGTTTTAAGGGTGGCGGCCAAAAGAGAAAAGAAGGAGGAGAGGAGGATTTAGGTTTTCTGTAAAATCTTCTGTAAAACAATTATGAGTAGTGTTTATTTTCCTAATCCTCCTTTTAGTAAAAATACAAATGGGCTTGGCCCATTTGCTCCTTGTATCCGCGGGTAGGGGGCCCCACATGGGGTACCCGTACCTTTTTCCGTGTCTCGATGTTTAGTTATTCGTTCATGATTGTTTGTGTTCGCGTTTTATGTGTTCTCGTTACGTAATTATCGTGATCTAATATATTTATTTACGCTCGTAATAAATATATATACGTAATTAATAATAGTTCGTGTTTAATTACATTCATGATTTCATGATTGCATGTTCGTGATTAATTATTATCAAATAATTATTACGTGCTCGTGCGTAGTAAATACTTATCGTGTTCTAACACGTACGTAATACGTAAAATCCTAACACGTAATCGTAATCATGCTATATTAGGAAAGTTTTAATCTAGTACGTACGATCTTAAGGGAACTATTCATGGTAAAAGCATGCGGGTTTTATAACTCTTCCCCCCTAAAAAGAATAATTCACCCCCGAATTATAGATAAAGTAGACTGGAAAAGAAGAACATACCCGAATTCAAAATATGAAATGAGGGTAAGAAGCCCGGATAGACTCTTCTGTTTCCCAAGTTGCTTCCCGCTCGGTATGATCCCTCCATAGGATTTTGACGAATGGAATCGTCTTCCTTCTCATGACTCGTTCTTGTCTGTCAAGAACTCGTTCGGGTTCTTCTATAAAAGTGAGATCTTCATGTATCTGTTCCAGTGGATACTGAACCATGTGAAGGGGATGATACTGGTACCCTCTGAGTAAGGACACATGAAACACATTGTGCACATGCGAAAGCTGCGGAGGTAACGCCAATCGGTAAGATACTTCACCGACTCGTTCAATGATATCAAACGGTCCGATGAAACGAGGACTGAGCTTCCCTTTAATCCCGAAGCGTCTAACACCACGTGCCGGCGAAACCTTAAGGAAGACGTGATCTCCTACATTAAAATGTATGTCCCTACGATGCTTATCGGCGTAACTCTTCTGACGTGACCGTGCTTCCTGAATTTTCTGCTTAGCTACTGCGATCTTCTCGTTGGTCATCTCTATGATTTCCGGTCCTTCAAGTGTTCGCTCACCAACCTGATCCCAGCAGATTGGGGCGCGACACTTTCTGCCATACAACATCTCAAAAGGAGCACACTTGATACTTGCGTGCCAACTGTTGTTGTATGCAAACTCCACCAAACAGATGTAATCGTCCCAATCACCCGTCCATTCCAACGCACATGACCTCAACATATCCTCCAATGTCTGAATGGTTCGTTACGACTGTCCGTCCGTTTGAGGGTGAAAAGCCGTGCTAAGCTTAAGTTGTGTACCCCAAGCTTTCTGCAGACTCTTCCAAAAGCGCGAAGTGAATCGAGGATCTCTGTCTGAGACGATGCTGGATGGTGCACCGTGGAGTCTCATGATCTCTCTTCTGTACGTATCGGCGAGTTTACTTACCGGATCTTCCTTGCGAATCGGTAAGAAATGAGCTGATTTGGTAAGTCGATCTACGATAACCCAAATTGCATCGTGCTTCCTCTTGGTAGGCGGAAGACCAGTAACAAAATCCATGGTGATTTTGTCCCACTTCCACTCTGGAATATCTAATGGTTGAAGGAGACCGCCAGATCACTGATGCTCGATCTTAACCTGCTGGCAGGTAAGACATTTGGAGACGTAAGTGGCCACATCCTGTTTCATACCACTCCACCAAAAGTACTGCTTGATGTCATGGTACATCTTAGTCGAACCAGGATGTATAGAGAATGGGGAGCTATGAGCTTCAGCTAACAAAGCTTTCCGGAGTTCTTGGTCATCAGGAACACAAAGTCTCGTGCCCTGCCATACGATACCATCTGCATCTACTCTGAATTCCATCTGCTTTTCCAAATTCTATACTATCGCCCAGATTTCTCCGTCATCCTTCTGAGCTTCCTTGATCTTAGAGAGTAACTCGGGTTCTACTCTAAGATTAGCCCAGTAACCGTGCTGTCCATGTACCATGATCTTGATGTCTAGTCGCTCCAAGTCTCTGATGATTTCCTCTTCGATTTTAATGCCGTTGATCATTCCGGACTTCCTGCTAAGAGCATCTGCTACTACATTTGCCTTTCCGGGATGATACTGTAGATTAATGTCATAATCCTTCAACAGCTCTAACCATCTCCTCTGCCTCATGTTCAATTCACGTTGAGTGAAGATATACTTCAAGCTCTTGTGGTCCGTGAAAATGTCACATGATTCTCCATACAGGTAGTGCCTCCATATCTTCAATGCAAACACCACAGCTGCAAGTTCCAGGTCATGCGTGGGGTAATTTTCCTCATAAGGCTTAAGCTGCCGTGAAGCGTACGCGATCACTTTCCCATGTTGCATGAGAACACAACCAAGTCCCTTCCCCGATGCATCGCTGTAGATTTGAAATCCACCCGTACCAGATGGTAGAGTAAGAATAGGTGCAGATACTAGCTTCTGCTTCAGGTCTTCAAATCTCTTCTCTCGATATTCAGTCCAGACGAATTTCTCTCATTTCCACATCAGTTTGGTCAATGGTAGTGCTAGTTGGGAAAAGTTCTCCACGAACCTACGGTAATAGCCAGCTAAGCCTAAGAAACTACGGACTTCCGTCGCTGATGTCGGCCTTGGCCACTTAGTAATGGCCTCAACCTTCGCTGGATCCATAGTGATTCCTTCTGCTAATACAATGTGACCTAAGAATGCCACCTTGTCTAACCAGAACTCACACTTGGAGAATTTAGCATACAGCTGCTTCTGGCGAAGAATCTGTAGTATTGTACGAAGATGGTCTTCGTGTTCCTCCTTGGACTTTGAGAAAATCAGGATGTCATCGATGAAAACAATGACGAACTTGTCCAGAAATTCATGGAAGATTCTGTTCATCAAATCCATGAACACTGCTGGAGCATTTGTCAGGCCAAATGGCATAACTACAAACTCGTAGTGGCCATAACGGGTACGAAAGGCAGTCTTAGCGATGTCCTGCTCCTTGACCCGTAGCTGATGATAGCCTGACCTAAGATCAATCTTGGATAAGTGTTTGGCCCCTTGGAGTTGGTCAAACAAATCATCAATGCGTGGCAGTGGATATCTATTCCGAATGGTAATCTTGTTGAGCTCGCGATAGTCTATGAAAAGACGCATACTGTCGTCCTTTTTCTTAACAAACAAGACCGGTGCGCCCCATGGAGATGCGCTCGGTCGAATGAAACCTCGTTCAAGAAGTTCTTGTAGTTGATCCTTCAGCTCCTTCAGCTCTATGGGAGCCATGCGATAAGGAGCCTTGGAGATTGGTTCAGCTCCTGGAATGAGCTCGATACTGAATTCCACTTCTCGTGCAGGTGGTATGCCCAGAAGTTCTGCTGGAAAGACATCTTGGAATTCCGACACTATAGGTTGATTCTGAATTGATGGGGATTCAGCATCCATGTCGTGAATCATAGCTAGATAACCCTCGCAGCCATGTGACAGTAGTGCACGCGCTTGCAGGGTAGATATGATTTGTACAGACCGTCCGGGTATGAACCCATTATGAATGTACTCTGGTGCATTAACATCACCAAAGATAACTCGATATGAATGGCAGTCTATGGTAGCATGATGCTTGGATAGCCAATCCATGCCAAAAATCATGTCGAAGTCATTCATGTCCAGCGGAAGTGCGTCAACAGGTCGAACCTTATCGTCAAATTCTAGGGGAAGACTCTTGTATACATGGGTGATTAATACAGAGTCCCTTAAAGGCGTGGAAATAGTAAGCCTATTTTCTAGTGGCATGGGGAGCATCCTAATGTTCTTAGCATAAGCAGTAGAAATAACCGAGTGAGTAGCACCCGTATCGAAAAGAACACATGCAGCTTGACCATACATATACAAGATTCCAGTGATGGTACCTGTAGACTTGTTGGCCTGGTCTCGAGATGTCGTGTAGACACGCCCGGTAGTAGGAGGCGACTTGGTATCAGCATGTCCCGATGTACCCTCCATCTCGCCCTTACGGTAATCCTTCATAATATGGCCAGGAAGACCACACTTGAAGCACGCGTCAGTATTACGGCGACATGGTCCTGGGTGCCTACGGTGGCAAGTAGAGCAAAGAGGATGAGTGAATCCTCCAGAAGGTGCTCTGGCTGGCTGGGAACCTGATAAAACATTTTACATAAGACATGATAATTGGGTAAAAAGGACAAAGCGGATAATCGTAAGATTGAATACCAGTGATAGCTGGACAGCTAGGCTGCGAACCTCTCTGGTTCTGGTCCCTACCGTTTCCATGGTTCCTGGTAGAAGTTTTGCTAAAGTGTCAGAATATGAGTTATAACATGAAATCATAAGGAAATACGTAAGTATTAGGACCTGCTGCTGTTGGAGTGCCCAGCGTTGTTACGGTAATTATCATTACCGCCACGCCTATCCGTAGCAGAACGGTCGTTAGTCTGACCATTTCCCTTGGGCTGATGAGGCTGCTGCTGAGTAGCCGGCTGACACCGGTCCCCAGTTTTCTGCCTGGAAGATACATTTAAAGAGATGAATAATTGACATGTATGGAAAGTATACGGATTGATCACCGCTTGAATACGAATGTTTACCTATTGTCGGGTCTTTCAGCTTCCCCGAACTCATCTCTCTCCTGCAGCATCTCCAGCTTACGTGCTGCATCGGCCACTTGTGCTACAGTGTTGAACATAGCACACACCAGATTGTTTGTGATCGATGTGCGAAGAGCCCATCTAAAGTGATGTGCTTTCTCTTCAGGAGTTCCTGCTACCGCACCAAGGAAACCAGCTAGACGAAGAAAGCGCTGCATAAACTCATTGCTATTCTCCCCAGCTCTCTGTCGGATCCCATGGTACTCTCTCTTGAGCTTGTCCTGCTCAGCCTTGGGAAAGAACTGCTCCATCACCCTGTCCTTGAACTGAGCCCAAGTCAAACCAGCAACCCACTCGTCACCACCTTCGGACTGCATCAACGCTAACCACCAGTTTAGCACATCGCCTTCGAATCGATAGCATGCCAACCTCGCCTTGTATGCGGGGTCACATCCCATAGCATTGAAAATCTTCTCGATGTGAGCCAACCAGCTTTCAGCATTGCTGGGGCTATCTGTCTTCTCAAAAGCTCGAGGGCGGAGCTTGTTGAATCTCTCCAGCCATACTACTAATGTCACTAGAGGAGGAGGAGGAGGTGCCTGATTATGCTTCTGATTGTTGGCAGCTTGAACTTCAGCCCTGATGTCATTCCTCAGTTGTGGAAGCAAAGCTTGCATAGTAGCTTGAATTGCAGCATTGAGCTGCTCCTGTTCGCGTGTGAGAACCATCTGACAGTATAACATAAAACATATGATTAAACAGATCAAAACATAAAATATATATACATGAAAAAATTTATACTAAAATTTCACGAGAAAAATTTTATGCAAGAAAATTTTTGTGTATGAATGCATGATGCAGTTTTATGAAAACTTTTGTATGCTCGATAGTGAACGCCTCTGGTCAGTTCACCCAAAACAAAAGACACAGCGAGGGGACGCCTATGGGTCGGTCCCAAATTTAAAAGTTTCGATAAAACACATGCAACTAAATAGGGCCAATCCTGTACCAACCATTACTTAGTCAAAAATCTGCGACAATGACATGTATATGTATGCTTAAAATGATGAATGCATGAAAATAACTGTCAGTTCTAGGAAGACCGTAGTGACTACCCACTAATCACAGGTCATATTTGAGAGCCTACAGGTCGAAGCCTTGGCTCTGATACCATAATTGTAACACCCCATTTCGATAATGGAAATGTCACATGCAATTATGGCGTGTCATCAAAGCATACAAGGAAAAATGTTTAAACATTACTTGACCATAAAAGGGAAATACCGGAATCAAACATCGGTAGTCCAAATGTAAAGCTCATCCCACACAAACATAGTATAATAAAGGAAAGGACTAAACAATGTCCATAGCAAATGTATCATAAGAAAGTAAATGCATAAAGTAAAGAAGGCTAGACAGCTTCCAGTCCATATGCACGTACTCTTAGTGTCTACGGGCGTCCCTGAGTACCTGCCGTTTTGGGAACATAGAAAAGGAAAACGGCTGAGCAAATACGCTCAGTGCACGGATGTACAATAAAGCATGAATAGGATAAGCATATAACATATAACAACGGAAGAAAACTAAGTCCCGAGTAACCTGGTTAAGTCTTGATAAAACTGGTTTTATAGTTTGAAAAGTCTTATGTTTATCTTGTAAAAACTGTTTATCATATTTTACCATTAGCCAATATAGGTCATGAACATCCACCGTGCATGAATACTTGGAGGGGTGACCTCATCATGCAAATTAGAGGGGCTGCCTCTAATTTAATATACTAGTTTTTGGGTAGGAGGGATCAGCTCCTTGTGAAGGATATAAGGCACACACCACATTCACCATGAAATCCTGACTGAAAACATGTAACTAGGATGCACCCATACGCCCCACATGATACATATAATATAAATGGCCAAAAGCTGAAGGGACGCCACGAGCAATCACTCCACCGTGGTGAAGTCATAACATCAGTGCCTCTAATGTTATGGTTATGGTACCTCCATAACTAGGTGAAACTGGTCATGCATGTATATGGCTATAGGTATTCTTAATTAAACATAAGCAAATCAAACACGTAACTTATACTACGGGAAAAAATTTGGCTGCATACGGGGAATCCTAATAAGGAAAGAATGTCCATACTGAAAGGACGAAAATCCGTACCTTATGTCCAGTGAACGAAGAAGATGAACTGAGAGGAATCCTACTTCCGTATTACTAGTGCTACATAAATACATACATGAATAAGTATCTGCTTACTAAATACGTAGCTGGTTTTATGTCATGTCTTAGCTTACTTTGTATGTTCTTACCATGTTTTACTGTTTAAAGCCTTAAACTGTGTTTATCTTATATTCTTGTTTAATCTTATTAAGTATTTCTGGTATTTCATGTATTATTATACTTACTGTGTAATAATAAGTAACTTTCCAAAAATAGCAGGTTTCCTAAAACAGAAAGTTTCCAAAAATAGAAAGTTTTCCAAAAAATAGAAAGTTTCCAAAATTAGAAAGTTTCCAAAAATAGAATTACTGATTAAAATAAATAAGTTTCTAAAAATAGAAAGTTTCCATAAATAGATCAGCTGCCTTAATTAAATAAGTTTCCATAAATAGATTAGCTGCCTGAAATAAATAAGTTTCTAAAAATAGAAGGTTTCCATAAATAGATTAGCTGCCTTATTTAATTAAGTTTCTAAAAATAGAAAGTTTCCATCATTAGAAATAAGCTGGTTAAATAAGCTAAGTATATAAGCCTAAGTGTTTTCATGATTATTTTCTAAGTCATATGATATAATGTATAGTTTAATAATAATTTCATGTAATTAAATTAAACTATAGGTTAAAATATTTAATTAAAGTATAACATGTTTTTAATTAAATAAAGTTAAATACTTAGGTTAAACATGTATTATTATTTATTAATAATATAACCTAAGTCATGTTAATTAATTAATTTATAACCATGGTTTTTATATAATTAATTAATTATAAGTCTTAAATATAAAATACTTAGGTTAGTTAATTTCATGATTTTAATAATTAAAATAACCTAAGTCATGTTATTAAATTAATCATGTCATATTATTAATTTAATTTTAACATAAGATCATATAAAAAAAACTAAACATACACCATGAACCGGATCTAGACTAAAAACCATGAACCGGGCATGAAATCAACACCGTACCCCGAACCAAATCGGGGTACCCCTTGTCTTGATGCTGCCGTGGGACCCACACCAACCAACCGGGACCATATGGTCTCGGTGGTGGTCGGATGGCCAAACCGAAACCCCCCTCGGGTTCGGAGTAGGCTACGGCCAAAACAAACACCCCTTAAAACATGACTTTTGATTTTATTTAAACCCAATTCATGTTAGATCTATGATTTAATTAGGGTTTTTGAAAAAACATAACATGTTCTTAATTAATAAAAGATCAAATCAAAAGAAAAAGGTTTAAAAGGATTTACCGAATACGTGGATCCAAAGAACGAAGAACAAACACGAACACCAACAAGAATTCCAAGATCCAAGATCAACAAACACCCCTTTTGGTGTTTTGAGGGTGGCGGCCAAAAGAGAAAAGAAGGAGGAGAGGAGGATTTAGGTTTTCTGTAAAATCTTCTGTAAAACAATTATGAGTAGTGTTTATTTTCCTAATCCTCCTTTTAGTAAAAATACAAATGGGCTTGGCCCATTTGCTCCTTGTAGCCGCGGGTAGGGGGCCCCACATGGGGTACCCGTACCTTTTTCCGTGTCTCGATGTTTAGTTATTCATTCATGATTATTTGTGTTCACGTTTTATGTGTTCTCGTTACGTAATTATCGTGATCTAATATATTTATTTACGCTCATAATAAATATATATACGTAATTAATAATAGTTCGTGTTTAATTACGTTCATGATTTCATGATTGCATGTTCGTGATTAATTATTATCAAATAATTATTACGTGCTCGTGCGTAGTAAATACTTATCGTGTTCTAACACGTACGTAATACGTAAAATCCTAACACGTAATCGTAATCATGCTATATTAGGAAAGTTTTAATCTAGTACGTACGATCTTAAGGGTACTATTCATGGTAAAAGCATGCGGGTTTTACACTAAATCTCTACTAATTATAAAGGACGGATACCTATTGTTGAAAATTGAAAAATTTCCTTTGTGACTTCTGTTGTAAGTTTCGTCTATCACCGATATGAAAAGCTTCTTCTCTTAAGCAGTTTCAAACAAGAAAATATTGCATTTTTGGAATTATTGATTGGACAATGAATAAAATCACGCAGATAAGGAAATAATTAAATATACATAGCTGGCAAAGTTATTTTAAACGTAACACAAGCATAACACACAAGCACAAACTACAAAAAAATCGTGAATCATTTGTGTCTCTCTCTATAAGAAACAAAATCATCATTCTCTCTTTTTCTAAAAAGCAAATATCATCTCATGTGATATCCTTCGATGCCGTAGACCTCTTCGTTGCCGACCTACATGGTGTGTGGCGTTGGTGTCGACTGGTGATGTTGGGTATCTTTTGTGGGTGGTTTGTTTTATGAGATCTCTTGAATTGTTGGGATGAGGCATAAAAGTATGACGACTTTAATGGGTTTTGTTTTTAAATTGAGCGTATAAATTGTGTGGGATCCATCAACACTGGTATGTACATTGATTGAATTTTTTATTTTTGATTTTTTATTTATTTTCGAATTAGGGTTTGTCAGAAATTTGGGGGTTTTGTTAGTTTATGATTCTAGCAGATTGTTATAAAACTATTACTTTTGGGTTCATGTTTTGCATTTAAATTAAAAAGGGTTTTAAGGATTAGTATATAAGTTATGATTATATTTGGATGTTATAGCTTGCGTATATTGTTTGCATGTATGATTATCGAAAATCGATAATATATAAGTTATGATTATATTGCAGAATTGCAGGTTACCTTGCTGATGCCGAGGAAGATTTGCGGGTAACCCTGTATCTTGGCAATGATGACACTATTATTGGCGATGATGATGACACTATTGTATGGGTGAAATAATGTTTTCTAACTTAATGTATCCATTGCGCGCGATGATGACACTATTGTGTTTGTGGTTGACGGTGATGGGTGAAATAGGAATGTATCTTGGCGGGGCAGCACGTCATTGTGCTTGCAACCATGGCGGGTCGCATCCCCTTTTCTTCTGTCCAACACTCACAAATTTGAGACCGTCATTTTTAGCAACGCAATGATTGCATTAGCCTGTTTGTTATTGATCCTGCCGCTGCAACGCAGTCGTGCAAAAGAACCGTTCGGATGCTCTTTGATTAACATTTGATATGGGAATTGAACATGTCCCATGAAAGAGTGTGAAGCGTAAGGTGATTACACATTATTTTTTACATACTGCTGATGTTTTCTTTGTTTAATTGCTACAATTTATTATAAAAAATTTGGATTGTTTTCTGAGGGTATTTTGTTATGAAGAATCCGGTGCATTTTGCAAAAGTCGAGAAGGAGATGCACTCAACTCAAAGCCTTTTAGGTTTCCAAACTGATTATTACGTGTTATGTATGTCCTAACTATATGATATTTTTTTGTGTGAATGTGAACTTTGAGAAGGTGCTGGATTCCTTTTTTAAAGGGGTGATGCGTGGGTCGACACTGTTGTTGGTGGATGCAGGATTGGTCTATTTGGATATAGGAAAAAGAACTGCTGAATTTTGGTGAGTAAAATGTTTGAAATTTTACTAGACATGAGAATGACGTTCTTTAGCAGGTGTCATGAGCACTTTACTTTCGTTAACCATTAGTAAGATATCCGTTTAATGGCATGTTTCAGGGAATAACCAAAAGACTGGTGGCAACAACTATCCGTAAGGCTACAACGAAGATGGAGCTAAGATATAAAGATATCATGAAAATAGAAATGGTTATCAGGCGGTATTTTAATGATGATGAATTTGTGATAGTAATCTATCTTGATAATTAGAAGGCGTCTAAATACAACAAACTAGACGGCACTACTACCCCTATTGACATCTTTTCTCATAAGAAAAAAAAATGTGGAAGATCCTCTTTTGTTAAAGTAGTGTGATAGCTGATATCAATAGTGACATGTTGATTACACAACGTAGAAAGGGCATAACTTGATGTTCCTAAGGTTTCGTCCTTCGTAAAAGTTATATCTCATTGTAATACTTGATGCTTCAAAAAGAAATTGTGCAATTACCATTGCAAGGAAATATATTGGTATTCATGATAAGATAGGTGCATTTGGTTTTATAATATATACGAGTATGGATTATGGTCAATATATATATATATATATATATATATATATATATATATATATATATATATATATATATATATATATATATATATATATATATATATATATATATATATATATATATATATATATATATATATGGTAAAAATTTAGCTCGTTACTGAAGCAATTTGTTAACTTAGACGTATATGTGATTCGCCAGGAGAGCGATGTTCGCCTAAGAGCGATGTTTGTTGGTTCGATATTGCAGGATGTTGCTGATGTTGATGTGTAGAAACAAGGTGTTCTCAACAGTCATTTCTTTTGACATCAAGTCCTTAATTTTCCCTTTAGTAGTCTTGTCTCTGTTCATCTGTTTTGTTTTGGGGATAACATTTTTTAAAATTAAATTTTAAATGCAGGTGGTAAGTCTCATAGGTGCACATAAAACATCCTTCCATCTTGATGATATGCGACTCATTTGCTAACTTTGTCATGTCATATGATATTTTAAGCAAGTGCACTATTCCATTTTTAGGAATTGCATAAACAGTATATTCAAGTTATAATGGGTTTTGACTTCTCACACTTTAGTGTTATCATTTGATGTAGAACATCGGAATCATTCTCGCCCATATGCGTTGTTGTAGTTTATGCATGTAAGCAGTTTCTTTCCCAGGTAGTTCATATATCTTATAAAGGTTAATGTTGCTTATGATTGGGTATGTCCGTATGTGGGGTTTGAAGATTCTAGAAGGAAGATCTTACAAGCGTCGGCATGATTAGATCGGTGTTGTTAATAGATATCATGTTGATATTAACAAAAATGTTGACATGCTAGCCACTCGGAGGAAAAGAGTGTGAATACTTTGCTTAATGGGATCTAAGCATCTAGCGAAATCATGTGCTAAGGTTCAAATTCATTTGATATTTGTGCTCAAGATAATCGTAATTTTCTAACTGATCATAATGGTTCTTTTTTAGCATTTGGAATTTGTAATCAAGTTCCGGATCCCAGGTCTTCAAAATGAGTACGTTTCAACAATTAGAATATGTAATCCACGGTCTTTAAAATGAGTACGTTTATGAAATTTTGCTTCAATTTGTACTTTGTATGGACCCTTGAAAGTGAGTAGTGTTAGTTGATTTTGTATCATTTATTTAACTGATTCTGTTTGCTAATAAGCTGTTTACAATAAGTATTTAAAATGGTTCAATATTCTGGTTAGTTGTATATTAAAAAATTATTTACGTAAGTTATAAGTTATAGATATAACAAAAAATAATCTGCTAATTAAGTTTTAGTTAAAAAAATATTAAACCTGTTTGAATTTGTTATCTCCATTGTCTTCTTCTGGTTAGTGACGTTTTATTCGGGAGATTGTAAGTTCATTTTAGAAGTAATAAGTTCATGTGATGTTGTTGAGGTTAGAAAACAATAAACATTCACAACTCGCACCATTGTCTTCTACTCTTCTTCACGAGTGCAGTGGCATAAACTTATAAATCAAAGATTTTTGTTAATTTTTTGTATATTAACTAATGGCTGTCATTTCATTTTCATACGCTAATTCTATGTATTCTTTGCTTACTTTACATGAAACAATAACCAAAATAGTTCAACTATAAGTAACATGTGTGCAAGTTTTATCCGATACTTCCATAATAATGTTTACTTCATTTTCATCAAAAGTTTTCTTTTCTAATACATGTGTATTTGATATTTTATCCCGAGTTGGATTATCGTATTACAAAACTTTTCAATTACAATTTGATGTTACCATAATATCAGATATTGTTAATTATCTTTCGCTATGCAATTTCCGCCGCTATGCGCGGGTTCTCGCCTAGTAAATATATATGGTACTATAGTTATAGATGGATTTATATATGTTATTTTTTATTTCGTAAGCGTATAAATAAAGATCCATATAAAGTTATAAACTACATAGATATTGAATAGTAAAGTGATAGTGTATTCATATGTACGATAAATGCTACTATTAGCTTATATAAACCGCCGGATTTATCGTACATGTATAATACTAGTTTGTATTATGCATATATTGTTGATCCCAAACTTAGATCGATTTAGCTTTGTGTAAACGAGAATGAATCAAGTTAAACACTTAGAGAAACTTTGTTGTATATGAGACAATCTAAGTATTATGCGGAATTAATACTTAGAACAAGAACATACAAACAGAATAAACCAAACTTTCACTTTGATTGATTAATCGAACATGCGTACAATGAAAGTGTAAAACATATATTGAACTAAAACCTAAAGGCCTCCTTTTATAGATTAAGGAACCTTGTACAAGAGTCTACATATCAGCTATTTTAGGTAAAGATAAACATAAGAAATACATTGTCGAACATATCTTTACTAGAAACATAAAACGTGTAGACTAAGTATCCTATCAGTGCTTGACTTCTTCTCATCAATGCTTGACTTCTTCTTGTTAACGCTTGATCTGACAACGCTTGATTTCTTCCTATCAACGTCCAATTTCCTCTTGTCAGCGTCTAAGTGTCTTGGCTTCATTTTATTCCCAACAATCCTCCCCTAAACTTAATATCTACTCTAGTAATCAAGAATCTGAATAAAAACTAAGTACAAGGAGGATTCTTACAAATACAAATCACTTGTTAATTTGGAAATAAATAAACCTAATTAAATCTTTGCCAACATCACTTGTATAGTCCATCTCCAGCTGTGTTGACACCATTTTGTTCAAAACTTCCTTAGACATGGGATATTCAGCATCCACAAGAAGATATTCAGAAAACTTTGTAGTACTCAAATGATACACACCAGCTGCTGAATGTAGACGCCATTGAAGTCCACTGACATCATCAAGATCCTTCCATACTGGATCTTCATCATTTGGCTCACACATTCTCTTGAATGTTGACCAAATCTTTATTCCATTGACTGAAGTAGGTGCTTCAGTCTCATACTTTGCCTTCATCAATCTCCAAAGATCTGCCAAGTCTTCCCTATCCAGGCTTGCAAACAAAGACATAAGAGTAGTAAGAGTATGTACCTTCTTCCCATATCTGCCAATCATTCAAAACCCACTTGCATCTTCCTCATAGTGAACTATAGGGTTTCTGGAATCATGAGGTAACACCTCTACCATATGTGAAGCTTCCAAGGATGAGAGCTTAATACTCTTTATAATAATTGCTTCACTAGGATTCACTCTATCCAAATTTTCTGGGAACTCAAGTGAAACTCCCATATTCAAAGGTCTTGGTGCAATTAAAGCCTGTTAGATCTGCATCTCTTCTGCAAGTTCTTTCTTTCTTTCATCTGAAAGAAGTCTGATAGTGTTCTGCTCTTGAACACTTGCCCATATAGGATAAGCTTTATATTCCAACTCATCAAAGGACAAACCCTGCAACTTCTTAAACGTCCAACCTCCTTGATGACATCTGAGAAGCATGTAGTAGAGCTCCCTTCTATCCTTTTTAGACTGTGAAAGAACCTTGCTAGCTTTATACTTCAGAATCACCTTGCAATCTCTTTGAACTCTTATTAGAATCTCCAAACCCCAAATTTGATCTGAAATAGTCATGTCTGGATTCTCCATTACCTTATTCTCCCATGCAAAGTACATCTGAGCAAATTCTGGCATCTCATAATCTACCTGATTTTTCAACTCTGCAATCCTTTCCTTTGCCAACTCATCACCATATTCAAGTCTTTCTGGATCTTCAATAATCATCACACTTGAATCAGTACTCTCATCATCACTGCCTCCCTTATTACTCTCAGAAGTAGCCACAAATGGTGACTCAATAGCAGCAATCTTCTTCTCTTTTTCCTCAAGTTGTGCAGCCAACATAGAATCAAACTTTACTTGGGCTGCATCCTTGGGAACTATTGTTTCTACCATAATCCCTTTAGCTTTATCTAATACATCAATGGTGGGTAAAGAGATTGATGATACCTGTGTAGACACATCCTTGATGATAGCTGATGACTGGGATACATCAACCACACCTGCAGGTCTATCAACATCCAAAATCTGCTTGTCAACGCCTAACTTACTCCTATCAACACTTAAACTCTGTGTGTTAACGCCTGGCTTAGAAACCTGTTCCAGCATCTACATAAATGATATCTTCGTTGGAGTTACCAGTGAAACATCAATAACTGGCCTCTCCTTCAAGCTGGTCAAAGCTTCAGCCATTTCCACACCAATAGATCCACCTGAGCCTTTGTCACTTAATTTAAATGGCTCAGTAGCAGCTTCCTCCCCTTTGTAAGAATCCTTCCCTGATGAAAGGACTCTTGTCTGTCTTCTCCTAGCCTCAGCAGTTTCCAAAACAACAATCCTCTCCCTCAATTGCTTGAGTTCAAGGCCTTGTGTAGAGATAGTAAGTACAAGGTCTGCATTTTGCTTTTGCAAGCTAATGCAGACAGCCGTCAATTCCAATAATGCGTAAGGTTCCAATCTGCCCTCCTCTAGAATGGAAATTTGACCTCCCAAAGTAGAGTCATGGGGCATGGATGGGGTCTTAAGTATGTTAGGACTGGCTTGGCCTGCTTCTAAGCTAGAACCAATAGTCCCAGCCCCACCTATGGCACCAACCACACTTGTGGTGGTGGTTCTCTCTACAACATGGCTAGGACCACTAGAGGAGAACACTCCAGTAGTCCTTTGGCGTTTTTCCAACCTAAAATTAGGGGGTGTAGAAGATGATGTGGATTGGGTGTCTGTTTGAAGGTTAAGGGGTGTTTGGGTTTGTTGTAAAAGGGTGTCAGCGATTGGATTTGGAGTGTCAACGCCAACATTTAACGTGTTAGCGTTGAAGGGTTCATGGTCAACATCCATTTTCTGGGATGATGGTGGTTGTTCAGGCAATGGGTATGGTTGTGGTTGAGGGTCTTGTTGTGGTTGTGCTGCTGCAATAACAATGGCTTGGGTAAGGGGTAAGTCTCCATGAGGGGCTGAATTCATCTTCCCAAAAATTGCTTTCTTTTGAACAGGGATCATATAAAAATCATTGTGATCCCTATTGCAATATCTTTGTTCATCAAACACCATTTGTAAAAACCTTGGGTAAGCAAGAGTCATCTTTCTACCCTTGTTATGACACATGCCATCAAAAATCATTTTTGAAAAATTATATTTTTGCCCAGTAGCAATACACACAATGACACTCCCAATTGAACGATTAATTTCATTGTGTGCAGTACATTTGGGACTCAAACATTGAAGAATGACATGTATCAAGTACTTCCAAGGTGGGGGAAATTCCTGTTTTGTATATTTGTTTAAATGGCCATCTTCTGGCAAAGGATAACCCAAAGCTTGAAGTCTTTGTTCTAGCTCACCAATGGGTAGGGTGGTTATACCATCTGCATCATTAAGATGCAAAGCTTGGCGAACCAAAGCTTGAGTAACCACCCATGGAAACCAATGGACAGTAGCAGTCAATGTAGTCACATTATTAACTGTTGAGGAAGTGATAGTATTCCAAAACTGTTTAATATGTGTGACAGGGATAAGAGGAGCATGAGAAAGTGCATACCTAATGAGGGACGCATTCAAATACTCCACCATCTGTGTATATTTGGGAAACAGAGGATCATCATCTTCTAAATAAGCAACCATGTTATGCTAACTTCTGAACCCCAATTCCAAATCTCTTGGTTTAAACTTAGGCGCCATTGATGTAGAAAGCTGTGATAAAAGTTATGAAAGATGAAGGTTTGTGAAAATTTAGTTAGACAAGAATAAGCAGTTACCATGTTTCAAAGGAATGAGCCAAATATATAGGAGAGGTGAAAACAAGTGATTGGTCAAAGCATGAGGCAGTTATATTCAAAATATAATGATGAAAATCTTAAAAAAGATATAACTTATCTCTTGCATTAATAAAAAGTTACCAACTCCTAAAATTACGACACATATTTTCATCAAAAATAACAACTGGGTAGGACCCAATATTTATCAACGGTCAAAAATAACTTATCAACGCCCAACGGCTATATTCCTGTCAACGTTGGATTTTGCCATGTCAACGTCAAAATTGGTCTTAACAACGCTTGGAAATAAAACTGTCAACGCCCAAAAATAAAAATAATATAAAAGAAAAAGGACCTTAACAAAGTAATTTATCCTAGTGAAGATAACTTATAGACTGAAAATCACCATAGGGTGGAAAGCACTGTCCAATCATGCACACTTGCTTAAGCAAGATAGACATGATTGTCCTCAAGTGTCCCTTGCTAACCAAAGTTCTTAACAATGAAGTTATCTTATAAAATCCTTTGTAACTTCCCAGATAAGCCCAATAAAAACATACCCAAGTCTTCCAACAGACCACATCCAATTCTAGATCAAAAAGTCTTGGCAGCGTGCAAAGTATATCAACTTTGCATGCTATAGTGCCTCGAGATTTAGTAAACTAACTCGTACTCACCAGTGGACACAATCTAGAATTGTGATAAGAGTAGTATATGTATACCCAAAAAGTCCTAAAGATTTCCTAAACCTCCCCTTAAAATATGATATACAAGTTGCCAAACAAAATACATGCAATAAAAATTTATGTCAAGATAGGAATATAAATATTCCAACCATCATCCATAAACTTGAACATGCTCCAAGTAAGCTCCAAAGATCCATAAGCAATTCTGTATCCATTTGTACAATGCTCATAATGCCTGCATAATTAGATCAAAAACCACAAAAGTAACATATTGCTGTCAACGTCATTTTAACACTTATTCAGCGTTAAAATAACCTTTGTCAGCGTTAGACAAATAAAGTGGAAAACCTAATTTTGTTCAAAGACCAATAACAATGCATATCCTGTACATACTTTTACAATAAGTTTCAAAAACACATATTAGGTAAGATTGATCATTCCAATACTTGTTACCAAGTATTGAAATCTCCCAGTATCAAAAGGTTTAGTTAATAAATCTACCACATTTTCTTCTGTGTCAACCCTATCTGGTTGTATTAAACCTTTTTCAAAACAATCTCTTATAAAATGATGTCTAATTTCTATGTGTTTTGTTTTAGAATGATGTACATGATTCTTAATAATGCATAAAGTACTGTTATTGTCTATAAAAATCTTGGTATGCATGAAATTATACCCATAATCCAACAGTTGGTTCTGAATCCATAAGACTTGTCCACAACAAGCAGCTGCAGCTACATATTCTACTTCACTTGTAGAGTTGGCCACCACTGTTTGTTTCTTACATTGCCAAGATATTAATCTGCTCCCAAGAAACTGGCATCCACTAGTTGTGGATTTTCTATCAAACTTGTCACCTCCATAATCACTATCGGAATAAGCAATAAGCTCCAATGGAGAATTCTTTGGATACCATAATCCCAAGGTGGGATAACACCTAAGGTATCTAAAAATCCTCTTGACAGCTTGAAGATGACACTCTTTGGGAGTCACTTGATGGCATACACATGCACACACAACAAACATAATGTCAGGTCTAGAAGCTGTAAGATACATCAATGATTCAATCATTGACCTATAATGCCTGACATCAACCTCTTTTCTATCTCCAATCTTTCCCCAAGGATGTTCCCTATCCATGGGTGTGCTAGCCCGCTTTTCATGTGGAGAAAAATTAAACTTCTTCAAGATCTCTGCTACATATTTGTCTTGAGAGATGAAGACACCATCTTCTTTCTGCTGAACTTGTAACCCTAGAAAGAAGTTCATCTCTCCCATTGCACTCATCTTGAATTTGTCTGTCATGAGCTTGGAAAAGTCTTCACTCATCTTTGGACCTGAAGAGCCAAAGATGATATCATCCACATAGACCTGAACAAGTAAAAAGTCCTTACCAGTCTTCTTGGTAAACAAAGTCTGATCTATGGTGCCCCTCTTGAATCCATTTTCCACCAGATAGGTGGATAATTTACCATACCATGCTCTTGGGGCTTGATGAAGTCCATACATTGCTTTCTTCACTCTATACACCTTGTCTGGATGTTCTGAATCTTCAAAACCAGGAGGCTGCATTACATAAACCTACTCTACAATTGTGCCATAAAGAAAATCACTCTTCACATCCATTTGATAAACTATGAAGCCCATGCAAGAAGCATAGGCTAGGAAAATCCTTATTGCTTCAATCCTTGCAACAGGTGCAAAAACCTCTTCATAATCTATCCCTTCCTCTTGTGTATAGCCTTGAGAAACTAAACATGCCTTGTTTCTGACCATAATTCCTCTCTCATCCTTTTGTTTCTAAGAACCCATCTTGTCCCTATAGGTCTGACATATCTGGGACAATCTACTAACTCCCAAACATCTTGAATAGCAAATTGGTGAAGCTCATCCTACATTGCTTCCACCCAACTTGGTTCTTTGAGAGCATCAAATATCTTCTTGGGTTCCTGTTGTGACAGAAAACAAGCAAACAAACATGCCTGAACAAGAGGGGTATCAACCTTCTTGTGGATATTGGCAATAAAACCTCCTTGATTCTGATGAGATCTTCTTGTTTGAACAGGAGACACCACATCACCCATTGATTAGAGAAGAAGGATGATTCTTGATAGTAGATGTAAGTATTCCTCCTTCAGTAATTGTGTTGTCTTCAATTCTAGTCTCTAAGTTGCCAATATCATCTTCAAATTCTCCTCCATCATCACCTGAATGAACCTTTTCATGTATAGTGGAAGGTTCACCTTGTTCAAAAACACTGGAAGAGAATAAATGGTCAAAAGAGTTGTCAACGCCTGAACTGGGTCTGTCAATGTTTGAGCCATCAACGCCTGAATTTGGCCTGTCAGCGCCAGATTTTCCTTTGTCAGCGCTTGAAGATTCATGCATGTTTTCATCAACTGGTTTTTCTTGTGGACCATCTTTTTCCTTTCCACCAGCAGCAGCAGCAACAAATCCATCTGTCCATATAGGAATGGTGACATACTAAAGTATGGGAGCTGATTTGTCTACATGTGATCCTACTTCCTTATCAAACTATATACCTGAAATTTCAACAACTGGTTCTTCCGCAACATTTGAATTCACTTTCACAATGTTTGGATTAGTAACAGGCATATAATTCAAGGTTTTAGACAAAGGTTCCAAATCAAAGAGCCAATTTCGTCCAGTCTCAGAATCACTAGGTTTACTTTCTAAAAACCTAACATGTACCTTTTCAAGTATACGTTTTTCTTTCTTAATGTAAACCCTATATCCTCTACTCTGCACTGAATAGCCCATAAAATAGCCTTCACCACCTTTAGCACTAAACTTACCTAAGGCATCACTAGTATCCAGTATAACTACATGACATCCAAAGGGTTTAAAAAAACCAATATTATGTTTTCTATTCCAAAATAGCTCATAACGTGTCTTATTGTGGATTTTGTTGATCAATGCCCTATTCTGAACATAGCAGGCTGTATTCACAGCCTCAGCCCAAAATGCAATGGGAAAATGAGCATCAACCAACATTGTCCTAGCTGCTTCTATAAGTGTTCTATTCTTCTTTTCAGCCACCCTATTTTGTTGTGGGGTTCTAGCTACACTAAACTGCCTAGTAATCCCTTTCTTGACAAAGAAGTCATCTAACAACTTATTTCTAAACTCACCACCATTATCACTTCTAAGAATCTTAACCTCATTCCCAGTTTTCTTTTCAATTTGGGTAATAAAGTTAATCAAAACAGTGGCAGTTTCACTTTTCAAAGCCAAAAAGAAAGTCCAAGTAAATCTAGAAAAATCATCAGTTATGACAAAACAAAAATATTTACCATTTAAGCTTTCTATATTAGTTGGACCAAACAAGTCCATATGCAGCAAGTGAAGAGGTTTAGAACTAGAGTGCACAAGTTTAGACTTAAAAGAGACTTTATGCTGTTTACCTTTAAGGCATGCAATACAAGAATGATCATTGTGGAAAGCTTTTTAGGAAAACCATCAACTAAACCATGTCTCACAAGTATATTTATGTTCTTAAAATTTATGTGCCCTAACCTTCTGTGCCAAAGATTACGTTCATCAACTGAAGCCTTAGCATATAGGCATGACAAATTATTATTCATCCTAATTCCATTAAGATTCACATTATAAATGTCCTTATGCCTAGGTGTTCTATAATCAATGAATTTTTCATCAGGTATTTTAAAATCTTTGCTTAACACCAAGCATTCAGTATCAGTGAAAAGAACCTTATTTTTGTTATCACAGACTTGTGATACACTAGATTATAATCAAGTTCTTTTACCAGAAATACGTTTTCAAAACGCAAATTGTTGGTGATAAGAGTGTCTTTGCCAGTAATAGTTCCATATCCTCCTCCAAAGTACACTTTGTCACCATCTTTAATGGGGGTAAAGTTGGTCAAATAATCTTCATTCCCTGTCATGTGCCTAGAGCATCCACTATCCCAATAGCCATGATCATTTACCCGCTTTTGAATGCCCTACACATAAAGAAAACAAATTAGTCTTCTTTGGGAACCCAAGCCTGAGCAGAATTGGATTCATTTGGTTGTTCAACAAGAACAGACTTAGTCCTTATAACAACCCCTTGCTCATCCCTTTTTGGATTGAACACCCAGTTAACCCCAATTGGTTTAGTTATGACCTTTGAAATATAATGAAATCTGTTACAGGTCATAGAAATCCCATCTGAATTAGGGTTTTGATCTTGTTTGGGTCTCCAAGTTAAACTAGAAGAAGCTTTAGACCCCTTTCCCTTTGGTTGCAAGTATTTGTTATTACTTGGTCTAACAGCGTTGGAAACATTCTTGTCAATGTTAAAATTGTTCTTGACAACGCTGAAATTACCCTTATCAGCATCAAACCTAGGGTTTGCTACAGGAACCCATTGTCTGTTAGACCATGTATTAGTCTTTTGAAAAGGTCTCTGTCCATAAGTATTAGACCCTTTAGTAAAGAATGGATCTGGTCTAATGACTTGTGGACTTTACTGGACAAAAGGTCTGGGTTTGACCATGGTTGACTTTCTATCAGCGTTGACTTTTGAAGCATTGACACACTTATAAGCCAAATGTGAAAAACTCCCACATGTATAACAGGCTTTTCTAGACATAACTCTAGGTCTAGATGAAAAGAAACCTGTCCCATTATCACTAACTTGCCTTTTTAGTGACCTAGGTTCTCTATATATTTCTGCATATTTAATACTAGGTTTTCTATCAACGTTTAAGCCAAGGTCAACAGTCTTTCTAGTAGTAGGGTTGGTCACTTTTATGGGTGTAGCTCATTTGGGCTTTCACTAAGCATGCCACCTTTAACAAATAAAGTAGGATTGGCTTTCTTCCATTGGTCCAAATCAGTCAATTTCTGCTTATATTCCTCTATTGGAGTAAGAACTCTTGGTGGAGGAAGAAATTCCTTTTCTTGGAGTTCTGGTATAACAGTCCAAGATAAGTCCTTTCTAAGGACACCATAGAAGTTCCCAGCAGGTGGTGGAATATCAGCATACTCTTTCATCCCAATCCCAGTTATATACTTAGAGTCTCTTTGTTCACTAACACATTTTTCTAGGGTTTGAGAAGCTTTATCAAATCTTTGAATTTTAAGGCCTACATTATCTTTGTTTTTAATGGCCTCATCTAACTTAGCTTGTATAACACCTTTGGATCTCACCAAGATGTCCCTAATGTCAATACTAGAATTGAGGTCATGAGTCAAAACATTGATTTGATCTTTTAGGTCAAGCCCCATTTTCTTATATTCAGCCACAGTCTTTTCAGTTTGAACAAGTGCAAGTTGATAATTAGATAACTTGCATTTTTCATCAAAAACATCTGATTTTAACTTTAAAATTTCTTTGTTAAGTTTTTTCAGTGTTTAAACGACAACCTTTACTACAAAATGCATCATCATATACCTCATTATCTGATGAAGATGAAAAATATGCCATGAGAGCATAGTGAACATGCTCTTCTTCTTCCTTCTCTCTAATCAAGGCCTTGTTCTCTTCCACATCTTTGGCCAAAAAGCTCCAATCCTAGCCAACACCATCAATCTCTTGCATGGCAACCATAGCTTTTGTATCTTCAACCTTGATGATTTGGCTTGAAGGCTTTCCAGCATCAGATCTTCTTAGAGATCTGCATTTTCTCTTAAAGTGACCCATTCTATGGCAATTGTAACACTCAACCTTGGATTTATCAAACCCATCAGTGTCTTTAGCATTAAAGGTCATCTTCTTCCCGAATCTCCTATTCCATCTATTGGCCCTTATGCTTTCAAGTGCCATATTCTACTTTATGTCCATCTCCTCCAAATGCTCATCAATGATTTGCTCAAGGTCCTCATATGTAATCACTGAATCATTGGGAAATGAAGCAATGCATGCACACAATGTATCTAGATCAATACCAGCAGGCCTAATCCTTGGTGAGTCAACATTGTATGTGTCAGCGTATGAATATGGGGCGTTGAAAAAGCTTGATCCAACGTTGACACAAGGTGATCCAGTGACGGGGTGTACATATGACTCCCTTTGATCAAATTGACCTTCACTATGTGAGAAGAAGGCCATGTTTCTATTGGTAGATTTGCTTCCTTGATCCAAAAGGATTTCATTCTCTATAATCTTTAGTTTATTGTAGACGTCATCAAAAGTGGAACTTTTGTGAGCATTGGTAGCAATAATAGACCTTGCTTCAATCTTCCATGCATCACTAAGACTTTTAAGGAAAGTGGTAATGATATCAGCATCATCATGCACTGTTCCCATAAATGACAATTTTCTTGTGATGTCAATAAGTCTGCTTCTTACCCCACTTAGCTTTTCATTGGGAAGAGCCTTGAACACAACATACTCATCCAAGAGTTGCTTCTTTTTCTCTGAGGCAGTATCATCATTACCACCATAAGTGACTTGAAGGGCTGCCCAAAGCTCTTTGGCAGACTCAAAACCTCTATACTTGTGCTGATTGGCTAGTCCCAAAGAAAGTTTGAGAATGCTTAGAGTTTTCATGTCGTTCCTTCTCTTTGCAATGTCCTCAGTTGAGACAGCTCTCCCATCTGTAGGTTGTTCTTTTCGATCCTCTTCAGTTGAGCCTGAAGTTGATCTTAAAGTAATAGCAGCTTGAATCTTGGCAGCCTTATCGAATGTGTTTCCATATTCAATAATTTTCCATAGGGTGTGGTCATGGATTTGAAGGTACTGCTCAAAATTGAACTTCCATAGCTCAAAGTTGTCAGGGTCTAGCATGGGGATTCTTAGGTCATGGCTTGAGGAGGAGGTTAACTCTGGAGTAGACATATTGTCTGGTTTTTAGGGTTTCTTGAAAAAATAGGGTTTTTGGCGATTTAGGGTTTTTAGGGTTTTGTGTTCTTTAGATCAAAGTTACTCAACAAGCTCTGATACCAACTGTGGAAACCTAAGTTTTCTCGGATCTTTAAGCTACTAGGCATAATCATTGTTCATATGATTAAACAATCAAAGCGGAAAAGAACAATAATCATGAAACAAAGTGTTTAGGGCACAAGAACACATGAATTAATCAAAGGGTTGCTCATTATATTAATAATAAACAAACACTAGACGTGTATACATTTAATCCTACGTCTAATGCAACACACGCTTTAGGTTTACATTTTGTATGAACGCTATATATAAAACCTATGATCCTTGTTCCTTTTATAGAGTAAGGATTAGGGTCTTACAAGAGATAAGATCAAATAAACATGCATATCTTCTATTTAAATAAACTAATACAGAATATTAATAAATAATATTCTGAATATTTATCCTAAACAAATTCCAACAGCGTTGAAGGCTGTCAGCGTCTCGATTAACACTTGTCAGCGTCTAGACATAATGTGTCAGCGTTGAAACAAATGCCTTCATGTTTTCTTCGTTTTGAGTTTCTGCCACATCAACTTTTTGACCCAACATATATGGTGTTTTATATAGAAGTTATGACATGGCATGGTGTGTATTTTAGTTTTCTTATTATGTCACATTACTTTTTAGGAATGTTTGATGTTTGGATTTGTATTCTTATATGTTTTGGGAAATTAGCTAGAAAATTATTTGGATACTTACAGTAGAGATTTGAATTAATTATGATTACATATTTGTGATATTGAATTAGATGCAATTCCACAGACACATACTAGTATTTAGTTTTAGAAGTGAATTTAAAGTGAAAAGGATGAAAGACGCTACTAGCAATAAATTTGACACGCAAATGATGAAATATATATATATATATATATATATATATATATATATATATATATATATATATATATATATATATATATATATATATATATATATATATATATATATATATATATATATATATATATATATATATATATATATATATATATATATATATATATATATATATATGTCTAACTTAATGAAATGCATTTGATATATCATATGCATCTAATATTTAGCTCTTAAATACAATATGATGATTTCAAAAGGTAATGTGTGAATGGAATTCAAGTTGATGTATTTTTGATGTGTCATTATAGTTATTTTCCATCTTTTTCATTGTCATATTTCTTCTTATTTAATTTTCAATATAAAGTTTACTTATAAATTATGAGTTTCAAGTTGAAGTTTATTAATACCACTCTTTTCTTTTAGTTTTTTTTAATAGACACATGTATTTGTATAATTTTTATATTGTCGGATGAAATTTAAACGAGACTGTACAAATTGAAGATATTTTTGACATTTATAGACAAACCCATTATGAATGATTTTAAAATTAAAATTTACCATTCATTAATAGAAATAAAAGGGGATAATGTCCTCTAAATCCATTATACTTGTCATGATTTATTTTATATGTATATAGAACATATTATTTTGCTATTTTATGTACTAAGCCTGCATTTTTGTTATTTTTGGTGTATTTTATGAAAATTTTGCCTCTTCTCATATTAATAAAGTGAAAGGAAAAATGGTCATAGTATATGTCAAAAATATCAAAAATGAAAGTTTAATAGATATTAAATTAAAACAAATTGTTCCGTACATATAAAAGGAAATCATAACACGTGTGCCAATTCCTAAATTGACATCCGAGGCGTCGTTACATGTGATCCCAGAAAAGTTATACAACGAATATTTGGTAAGTGAAAACGAATCCACAATGGACTGGATACAAAAATAGGAATGTTGCACTCTTCACGTTCCTTCCAACCATCCTTGTCCGAGTGAAATGTTTCACAGAAGTCTCCTGATTTATACATAGAGCTGCACGCAAAGATATAATAAAAGTATAAGCCACATAAGTAAAGGCGTTCATAGGTTTATCTCAATATATATAAGCCATAAACTTTCTCGTTCCCAAGATCTTATGGGCAAATAGCTTCATATAATCTCATAAAATGTAGGGTAAATATCATATGAAACTAGTACCCTTTTAGATTAACTGAGTTTTTTTTAAAACGGAGTTTACTACGTTTTAGATTATCAATAATAATAACATGGAATACGTATCAACCTTATATTATGATTAGAATGAACTCAAAACACATATAATCACATATTCAACATGAAATAAAGGGTAAATATATTTTTAATAAACTATTCAGGTTCATATATATAAACCAATCTAGAGGCTCCCAATACATATAATAAAAAACTCAAAGTATACAAATTAAGTAAACACAAATTCAGTTGCATCCAGTTGTAAAATAAATATTTAAAAACTTACTGGGAGTAATAGCTGTGCATGTTCACGAGTGTTAAGTTTCCATCCGTTCATAAGCTCACCGATTTCTTTAGAGACTTTCTTGGCCGTCAATTGATTGCGATCAACATGATTATTCATAAAACATATATCCAGGGGTTTAAAAATTTGGAGACAAAAAGGACTAGCAAAAACAACATCAAACCTATGTCCTATGTAACACTACTTAGATTTTTGAGCTGTAAGTGACTGAATGCACCAAACAAGTAACAATAACTAATAAAAGTATGAAAGAAACGTAACAATAAAATAACAAAATGACATCAAAATAATCAAATTTATAAAGGATTTGTAAAATGTGACCGTTACTTAACGACTACTTTTTAATTATGAAAATCGAAAATCTTTCAAATAAAGAGTAAAAATAAGACCGTTGAGTACGTTCAATGTATCAATAATATTTATTTTGTTTGTAAATGTAAAATAGTGAAAGATATACATAAAGATGATAAGATTTAAATAAAATTTTTTGGATGTTATGACCGTTGCTTAACGGCTAATATTTCTATATGAATAATAGAACTATATGAAGGATATTTGGACCGTTTCCTAACGGAAACTTTTCATGTATGTATAACCGATTTATTTCAAGGAAAAAAAGAGTAAAAATGCAAACGCTGACTTATCTTTTAAGGCATGAGTAATGGGAAGGGATCCCGTGAGAATAAAAAACAAAATGAGAAAGATTTTTTGAAACACCCCTTCCTTGTTTTGACAAAAAAACATAACAACTTTTCGCGTAAACGACATTACCAAATTAGACCCTATGTCATTCTTTACTAAAATCTTAAAAATACATTAACTTACAGATCTTGAAATCATTTTGAATGAAAATATACTCGAATACCTTGGAAATAATGGAGGACACGACTTGTAACTCCTTACGTAAACAAAAATCACAAAATCTGGAGGTGGCCTAGCCGCGGATAGGGAGCCTAACAGGCGGCTAGAGACCACAAAATCCTTCTCTATCCGGTGGCTAGGGTCCTTGGTTGGCGGCTAGAGGCTACCGGATTGCATCGACTTATCTGACTTGCATTTTTTACCTTCAACTCGACTCCAACAACTCAACACACCACAAGGACTTTCAAAACTCATTCAAACATCATATTAAACCATTTACCTAACATTCATGGTCTCAAATACTCACGAAAACATGGTTTACAAAGTGACGGGTGTTTTTACCAAACACCCCTTTTTGACCCCAATGAGGTGTCATTTTATACACTTTTTGGGGTAATTTCACCTCCATATTCGTCATAGAATGCATTAAAAATTTCTTAGTTCCTTTCTTTTTTTAATTTAGCAAATTAAAAGCACTTGGAGCATTTAAGATGATTTGGAGGTGTTTTTCAAGCATTTTCAAGATCATGGATGAAGTATGAAAGAGGCCAAGTCAAGATTGCACAGATTTCTCAAGTCATAATGAAGGTTGCTAACAGGAGCTATAGACGACGCCATGACATACACATGACGTCGTCACATCGACCCTCCAGACTACTCACGACCATAACTCGGCGTCACATCCTATCCAAAGTAGAAGCCCATAAAAGATTCGACGACCAGCCGACGTCACATGTATAACCCGACTCTGTCACATCCCATGCTATATTTATTGAACCCTTGTAAACATATAATTTGTATAGAATTTTAGGGTTAGCTTGGAGCAGCTATTAAAATGTAAATGCTTGATAATGTGTTCTTAATAACTATTTGTGAATACAAATCGATAAGTATGTTAAATAGCTCTTACGAAACAGGGAAAGGTGAATGTGGGTGTTCGTGTATGGGTTCGAACAACAGAATTAACAAGGGTCCGAACAGTAGAATTAACCCGAGTTTGAATAGCATAGTTGACTCAGGTCCGAACGACCTGAGTTACGTTCGGATAGCAAAGCCCAGAATCCATAAGAAGACTAGGAACAAGCACCCGGATTTCAGGAAGGTTGTCACCTATGAGACCTACAACCCTCTAACCAAAGCCCAATGGGCCTAGAGGCCTTTTAGGAACTAAGAGTAGTATAAATACCCTTCACTATTCTAGGTTGAGGTAACTTATTTCCTATTATTATATTCTACTATTATACTATATCATTATCTTGCCTTTCGGCCCATAATCATTTACTTACTCTCACGCTTGGCTTGGTCTCAATTCCAATACCCGGATGAGACTAACGCGTTTACTTTGGTTTCAGGATATCCGAAAGACAAGCCCAGTCGAGGTCCGAAGGGTTCTTCCATCTGGACCAAAGCAAGAAATTACCTAAACATATTTGGCGCCTCTCGTAGGATCTATCATTCTATCTACCACTTGCTAAGAATGACATGTCCTATTACTTTAACACCTGATACCCAAAATCAACAAACCCCAAAAGAACATATTAAAGAACACATCTCAACCCTGAAGTAACTAATCAAAGAACACAACAAGAATGTGATTGGACCGATCCTACTGAACTTTAAAGAAGAAGATGAAGGGAGCACTAGCACTAAGATTGTCAAAGGAAAGGTCGTATCCAATGCCAACCTTAAGAAACCTTTCAAGGAAACTATGAAAACCCCACTCACTCAGAGGATCATAGATTTCGCTAATCCGGAGTACAAGAATCCATCAAATGTCAAGGTGTACAAGGGATCAGGCGACCTGGAGGATCATTTGAATTGTTTTGTAAGTGTGGAAAACTCAAGGGAGTGACTTATGACCGTGTGGTGCAGAATTTTTCAGCAAACACTTGACGGAGGAGCAAGTGGATGGTTTGAGCAGTTAGAGCCGAATAACAATGATGAGTGGTCCGAACTAGGAAATGCATTCACCACACGGTACTCCATCAGGAAATCATGTCATAAGGGTCCACATGAAATCACAAAGATAGCACGAAAGGCCAACGAGACACTCACATATATCAAAGAAAGATGGACAACGGAGGTAGGTTTCATTCATTGGGTTCCAGAGGTGATGAAGATCTCGCCATTCATGGACTCTGTCAAAATCTCCAAACTAGCAAAGAGATATTCTGATAGGGAACCAGAGACTATGGACTAAATGATGGAAAGATGGGATGACTTCGTCCAGGCTGAAAAAGCGTTTGCAAACACGGAGCTTCCGAAAGGAGAAGGTGCCGAGGTGCATAAGAAACCCAACTCGCCCGCCCATAGAAGAGATGATTGTAGCCAAAGGTATAAGAGTTGGGGAAAAAACCGAAGGAATGAAGGAAGAGAGGCATATCGGGGAGGGACTTCTATAACGAAAAAAGAACAAAGACAAAGATCATCGAGCACCATACCATCCTCCTCGGAATGATAACCACAATCATAGAGCTCCGGTGTTAAGCATAAATTCGTTAACCAAGCCTATCAGAGAGATACTAGCCACCGAAACATAGCTTCGGTTACCACCACCTCGTCATATGAACAACCCAACAAGAGGAGGAAACAAGGACCGATAATGTGACTACCACCAAGACACGGGACACTTCAAAAAATGACTGCATACAATTGAAGAAACAAATTGAGTTGACCTTGGAGTCGAGGAAGTTGAACCATCTAGTGAAGGACATTCGGCAGAGAGGAAGATGCAACTAGAAGGACAAAGCTCCCTAACAAGCCCGAATAATCAACATGGTTCAGACAATTACCGAAAGAGAAAAGAGAAAGTCAAGAAACGGATTGAAGAATGGATGAAGGTTCCAATCATGTTTCCTCCAATTGAAGAAGACGGAATGTCAGACGATCCGATCATTATGGAAGCAGAATTGGGGGGATTCTCGATCAGAAGGGTATAAGTGGACGAAGGAGCGTCGGTGGAGATCATTTTTGAACATTGTTTTGGAAAGCTGTCTGCAAAAGTCAAAGCCAAGTTAATGAAAACACTAACAGACCTGGTAGGATTTTCCGGAGAAGTTGTCAAGAATTAAAGGTAACTTTTATTTAGAGCAGATGGGTTGGTCCAAAGGATGCATATGAAACTCGTGGTGATCATCGCCCCATCCCCATTCAATGTGATCATAGGAAGAACAAACATTCGTACCCTCCGGGCTATCCTGTCAACCATTCATACGATGATGAAGTTCCCAACTTCGAGAGGTGTATCGACTTTGATATCTCGTTTGGTCATTGTGTCAAAATGCAGATATTAGGAAAAAAAAAGCAAGCTCAGTCCCTTTTGGATGGGAAGAGGGAAGAAAAGGCCCCATGTATTAGCATAGCGGAAAGTGTAATGCTCAACCCCTCTTTTCCGGAATAGCTAACGACCACCAAAGGTGGCTTGACCAAGGTATGTCAATAGACATTGAAGCAATTTTTGAAAGATAACGTGGATGTTTTTGCTTGGGATCCATCCGACATGACAGGAGTTCCGAGACGCATTATGCAACATAACCTAAATGTGAATGAAAGCCTGAATCTGGTATGCCAAAAGAAAAGGATGTTAGGAGCGGAGAAGAGTTAAGCCGTGATCAAGGAGGTGGAGGATTTTATGAAAGCCGGAATAATGAGACCTATCAAGTATCCAACATGTAGGTCCATGATTTCTTATGATTGTACTAGGGGTGTTCACAGATCGGTTCGGTTCGGTTAGTTAGACGAATTTGACTATCCATCGCGGTTCGATTAGTTAAATTTACTATCCGCAACCGAAACGTACAAGGCGGTTAACCAGACATACGGTTACCCGAAATGAGCGGTTACCCACGGTTCGGGTCACGGTTAACCATTATATAAGTTTCATAAAGTTTTAATTTATAAATAATAACATGGTTTAGAACATAGAATGTCGTTTTCGTATAATTCAACGACATTAAATAGATAAAAATCATATAAAAATTATTTCGTTACAAAAAAGTGCATTAGAATATTCATAAATAACATATTAACTAACAAGTATTTATTCGATATTTATAAATTACGATCACATTAAATAAATTTACACATACATGTTTGATACATGTACGATAATTTGAATATTGAGTTAAAAAATTTCATGTATAATAAAAGTAGGCTACTAATACAATTAATACATGTACTATAATTTGAATATTTAGTTAAAAAATTTCATGTATAATATGTGGTTCGGTTCGGTTAACCATGGATATCTAAAAACGAAAACCGTAACCGAACCGTTATAAGCGGGGTTTTTCGGTTTCGGTTTTTTTCGGTTTCGGTTTTTTCGGTTTCGGGTTTTTTCGGTTTTGGATTGAGCGGTTCGGCTCGGTTCGTCGGTTTCTCGGTTGTTTTGAACACCCCTAGATTGTACAAGTGTTGTAATGATATAAAGAAAAGAGATGGAGATGTAGATCTTGAGATGAACTAGAGAGAGAAAGGAGAGGAAAGGAGAGGTAGAGAGAGAAAGAAAGATTAGATTAATGAAAAGTGTGAAATGAACAATGACCAACCCCTCCTAACATGCTAGGAGGGTGTATATATAGCCCACCCTACATGTGGGCTTGATGGGCTATATTGTTTACATATTGGATCACGAGCCCAATCTACGTATATATTGTTGGAGTGACCGATCCTTTCTAAGTACGTAAAACGTATTTCCAACAATCTCCCCACAAGGGAGGTCACTCCAAGTTACAATGTCCTAAATAGTCTATAGCTCGTGATCTATGCTAATAATGATGTGACCGAGACTTTCTTTGGGAAAACGTATTTCCAACAATCTCCCCCTAAGGGAGGTCACACCATTTTACAAAATCTTAAACCTAGCATACTATGCTTGAGTCTTCGATCTTGTTCTTGTGAATATGCTGATGAGTTCTTTGACTTTAGTCTTGAGCATGTTTCCTTGCCTTGACCTTGTGCATTCATCACTTGTGAAATTTGCCTCCTCGTGACTTCATGTCCCTAATGTACTGAATTTTTCAATTCTTTATAAAGTCTATTTATGGTTCCTCAAGTCGTCTCGAATTGATCTCAAATATTTCACAAGATTTATCCGTTTTTGGTTAAGATATATTTTTGGTTTTTATGTTACTTGAATGCACGTAAAAAGATAAAAATAATACTATAGCTACGTAAATACTTACTAATCTAAAACAAAGTGCAATTACCGCAATTAAAGCACTAAGAACAAAATTAAAAGGCACAATTAAAATGCAAACGAGAATTACTAAAATGCCAAACGAGAATAAAAGTATAAATGCAAAATATTAAAATGCTAGAAATGTGATATGCAAATTTATCCTAAAAATATAAATGCAAAATTTATTCTAAAAATGTAAAAAAAAACTATTATTATTTAAATTTTATTTAAATCTAAATTTATTTAAAACAAAATCAGTTAAAACTAAATTATTTAAAAAGTAATTTTTAAAACAATTTGAATTCCTAAAAATAATAAAATATTTTTATGTATTTATTTAAACTAATATTTTTAAAATTTCTAAAAAGTAATGAAAACTATGTAATAAAATGGAAATTAAAATCTGACAACAAGATCCATTAAAGCTATATTAAATACTAAAGCTGCAACTAAACAAAAACAGAGGCTAGATAAGATGGATAACACGCTGGTTAGCTATCCGAGAGGTCAAGGGTTCGAGTCCCTCAAGGGACACTTTTTGCGAATTATGTTTTGGAATGATAAATTGAAATTGATAGTCACATGAGTGATTAATGTGATAATATTTTTGAACTGATTTTGGATAGACAGATAAATAAACCAGTACCCAAATAAATTTATTTGGGTAACTGATATGAAACAAATCAGAACAATCAATCTATTCAAAAGCTTTCATCACAGAACTCAAATAAATCAGGTAAAATAAAATTACCCACAGCTAAATAAAATTGTATCAAACAACTTCTATAAATCTGACCATTTATAACATTAAGCAGAAAATAGAAACTAAACAAAGAGAACAAGTATTAAAATCATCAGCTAAAACAAAACTGAAATAGCAAATCCAACTAATCATCAATTACTCCAAAGACTTCAAAAAAAAAACATCCAGCAGACTTAATAAAAACTCAGCTAGACTACTAAAACCAAACCATGATATTATAAGCAGACTCATAAAATAAAAACTGAAATAGCAACACAAACTTTTTATCAGTAGATTAAATACCTTAAAACATAACACCCAAACTAACTAGAGCAGTCTTAACTAAAATTCTCAGATTATTAAATTAAAACAACAAGCTAAACCAAATTTCCCAAGCAGATTTAAAAACATCTTAATTCAAGCAGATAACACTAAATATTAATAACATTAAAAAGGAAAAACGAACTTAACTCTTATATCATAGATCCGTTGAGTAGAAGGATGGTGCTGAACCACCTTTGAACAAAAGAAACTGACACCACCATCATCATAATTGAACCACGAACTTCGATACAATAATTTTTTTTAAGTTTAACAGTGGTTAAACTTTTATCCCTTATTTCATCTTTATCATTCACAACAATTATAAATAAAACTGTTATGAATGATACACAGCTATAATGATAATAATAGATAAGTTTTTGCAAGAATATTTAATAAAATAACAAGACTGCGATTAACAATTAACAAAAACAATAACCGAATTTTATTTCATTAAAATCAAAAATTAAAATATTCAAAAGAAAAAAATAATACAAATCTATCTAAAACTAATCTACCATTATAACTTTAAAATAAAAGAAGGGATGGTTACAAAGAAGAAAAATGAAAGTATTTATAGGCAACCCGAAGGGTAGGTTGTTGATGAAGAGTGAACATCAGCCCTTAGATCATCTATTCCTTCTTCTCTTTCATCATTTCTTGATCGAATGGTTGAGATAATCCCTTGTGCATACGGATTACCAGCGTGTCATAGATGTGTGCTTGTTGTGTTTCTTCAAAGCTGACTTGGCATGATCTTATAGGTGGATGATTGGTGGTGAGGTGTTTCCACCAATCAACATCGAGGAAAGATGCCACGTATGATTGATACAGCCCATCTTCATCCCCGAAAAACTTGGGGTTTAATTTCAAGCATGTGTAAAACACCCTCTTTAATTGAGAAAAGCCCCAATTTGGTTTTTAGGGTTAGGGTTAAAAGGAAATTATGACTGCGGTTTTATTTCTTTGGTGAGAGAGAGAGAGATGAGATTGTAACTTTGTTTGTATCGAATGAGTTTGACAAAAAGACTTGACCACAAAATATATATAACTTCCACCGTCTACTTATTGTGATATGGGCCTTGGAATGGACCCTTGTGAATAAATATAGCTCCCTTTTGGCTTGACCAAATGTTGAACATAACGAAAAGTTATATTCGTTGGTTGTTGGGCCTATTATCCAATTTGGACCCAAAGACAATATTACTCCCATTCGTTTATAATTATTGTAATTGGGCATTGATTGGGCTTTGATCAAATAAATAACTTCTCAAGTCCATAAATGGGCTTAAAGGCCCATTAACTAAAAGTGGGACCCACAAAGCCCAATTCACTTTAAAAACACGAATCCCGTCTTAAAACGATTTGTCATTTGGCTTCTCGATCTTGTCTTCAATCTTGTGTCGTTTTTGCCGGTTTTCGTGATCTTGGTATTTTTGCACTTTTGGTTCTTTGACTTTGACTTTGTCTCTTTCGTTGCCTTTTCTTCAACAATTGATCGTAAAATCCCATGTTTTCTTTCCCTTTGATCTTTTGTACCTATTTCACACAAAAACACAAAACCACGCGTAATTCTGACTTTTACGATATTAAACACATGATTAGGTCTTGTTTTCATTGATTTTAGTGGTAAAAGGATAAGTGTTTACATACTTATTAAATCCCCTACATTTGACCATTGCAATGACCCCATGCAATGCATAATTTTAAAGCATAAAGTTACATTCATCATAATTAACCCATCTTGGCCTTTATTACGATACACTATTACTACTAAAGAACGATGAAAAGATAAAAACTTTATTAAAGGAAACAAAAGTTATAACAATTTTCACTTTACTTGAAATCGTTTTATGGAAGAAACTCGTAAAGAAATCTAAGACTTACATTAGGGCTTTGGTGTCATGAATGTTTATCACCCTCAAGTTTCACGTTCCCCATACCAAGCTTAAAAACAAGATCATTGTTTACCATAAGTTCTCAAGTTAAAACCACTTATATAAGACAATTGTGTAATACTCCTTCTCAAGTTAAAACCATTTTAATGTACTGAATTTTTCAATTCTTTATAAAGTCTATTTATCGTTCCTCAAATCGTCTCGAATTGATCTCAAATATTTCACAAGATTTATACGTTTTTGGTTAAGATATATTTTTGGTTTTTATGTTACTTGAATGCACGTAAAAAGATAAAAATAATACTATAGCTACGTAAATACTTACTAATCTAAAACAAAGTGCAATTACCGCAATTAAAGCGCTAAGAACAAAATTAAAAGGCACAACTAAAATGCAAACGAGAATTACTAAAATGCCAAACGAGAATAAAAGTATAAATGCAAAATATTAAAATGATAGAAATGTAATATGCAAATTTATCCTAAAAATATAAATGCAAAATTTATTCAAAAAATGTAAAAAAACTATTATTATTTAAATTCTATATAAATCTGAATTTATTTTAAACAAAATCAATTAAAACTAAATTATTTAAAAACTAATTTTTAAAACAATTTAAATTCCTAAAAGTTAATAAAATATTTTTATGTATTTATTTAAACTAATATTTTTTAATTTCTAAAAAGTAATGAAAAATATGTAATAAAATGGAAATTAAAATCTGACAGCAAGATCCATTAAAGCTATATTAAATACTAAAGCTGCAACTAAACAAAAACAGAGGCTAGATAAGATGGATAACACGCTGGTTAGCTATCCGAGAGGTCAAGGGTTCGAGTCCCTCAAGGGACACTTTTTGCGAATTATTTTTTGGAATGATAAATTGAATTGATAGTCACAGGAGTGACTAATGTGATAATATTTTTGAACTGATTTTGGATAGACAGATAAATAACCCAAATAAATTTATTTGGGTAACTGATATGAAACAAATCAGAACAATCGATCTATTCAAAAGCTTTCATCACAAAACTCAAATAAATCAGGTAAAATAAAATTACCCATAGCTAAATAAAACTGTATCAAACAACTTCTATAAATCTGACCATGCATAACATTAAGCAGAAAATAGAAACTAAACAAAGACAGTAAGTATTAAAATCGACAGCTAAAACAAAACTGAAATAGCAAATCCAACTGATCATCAATTACTCCAAAGACTTCAAAAAAAAACATTCAGCAGACTTAATAAAAACTCAGCTAGACTACTAAAGCCAAACCATGATATTATAAGCAAACTCATAAAATAAAAACTAAAATAGCAACACAAACTTTTTATCAGTAGATTAAATACCTTAAAACATAACACCCAGACTAACTAGAGCAGTCTTGACTAAAATTCTCAGATTATTAAATTAAAACAAACAGGCTAAACTAAATTCCCCAAGCAGATTTAAAAACATCTTAATTCAAGCAGCTAACAATAAATATTAATAACATTAAAAAGGAAAAACGAACTTAACTCTTATATCATAGATCTGTTGAGTAGAAGGATGGTGCTGAACCACCTTTGAACAAAAGAAACCGACACCACCATCATCATAATTGAACCAGGAACTTCGATACAATAATTTTTTTTTAAGTTTAACAGTGGTTAAACTTTTATCCCTTATTTCATCTTTTTCATTCACAACAATTATAAATAAAACTGTTATGAATGATGCACAGCTATAATGATAATAATAGATAACTTTTTGCAAGAATATTTAATAAAATAACAAGACTGAGATTAACAATTATAAAAAACAATAACCGAATTTTATTTCATTAAAATCAAAAATTACAATATTCAAAAGAAATAATAATACAAATCTATCTAAAACTAATCTACCATTATAACTTTAAAATAAAATAAGGGATGATTACAAAGAAGAAAAATGAAAGTATTTATAGGAAAACAGAAGGGTAGGTTGTTGATGAAGAGTGAACCTTAGCCCTTAGATCATCTATTCCTTCTTCTCTTTCATCTTTTCTTGATCGAATGGTTGAGATAATCCCTTGTGCACACGGATTACCAGCCTTTCATAGATGTGTACTTGTTGTGTTTCTTCAAAGCTGACTTGGCATGATCTTATAGGTGGATGATTGGTGGTGAGGTGTTTCCACCAAGCAACATCGAGGAAAGATGCCACGTATGATTGATACAACCCATCTTCATCCCCGAAAAACTTAGGGTTTAATTTCAAGCGCGTGTAAAACACCCTCTTTAATTGAGAAAAGCCCCAATTTGGTTTTTAGGGTTAGGGTTAAAAGGAAATTATGACTGCGGTTTTATTTCTTTGGTGAGAGAGATGAGATTGTAACTTTGTTTGTATCGAATGAGTTTGACAAAAAGACTTGACCACAAAATATATATAACTTCCACCGTCTACTTATTGTGATATGGGCTTTGGAATGGACCCTTGTGAATAAATATAGCTCCTTTTTGGCTTGACCAAATGTTGAACATAACGAAAAGTTATATTCGTTGGTTGTTGGGCCTATTATCCAATTTGGACCCCAAGACAATATTACTCCCATTCGTTTATAATTATTGTAGGGCCTTGATTGGGCTTTGATCAAATAAATAACTTCTTAAGTCCATAAATGGGCTTAAAGGACCATTAACCAAAAGTGGGACCCACAAAGCCCAATTCACTTTAAAAACTCGAATCCCGTCTTAAAACGATTTGTCATTTGGCTTCTCGATCTTGTCTTCAATCTTGTGTCATTTTTGCCGGTTTTCGTGATCTTGGTATTTTTGCACTTTTGGTTCTTTGACTTTGTCTCTTTCGTTTCCTTTTCTTCAACAATTGACTGTGAAATCCCGTGTTTTCTTTCCCTTTGATCTTTTGTACCTATTTCACACAAAAACACAAAACCACGCGTAATTCCGACTTTTGCAATATTAAACACATGATTAGGTCTTATTTTTCATTGATTTTAGTGGTAAAAGGATAAGTGTTTACACACTTATTAGTCCCACATACTTATACTTTATAAATTCTTGAAAGCTTCAGAGTTTGATACAGCGGAAGACTTGACTTTTAGACTTTCTTGAATTTTTTGAAGTATTTAGTGCATACAGTATAAGCATGTGTTGACGACTTCTTCTAGATTGTACACCGCAATGCCACCTTCTTGTTATGCTGCATAAGACATTTAGCAACAAAGCATATACACGGATGAAATGGCTTTGAACATTTCATTCTAATTCGGTAGCATTTTACCTCCGGTCGGTGAAGACCGTTGGACGATATAAAATATCGTACTTGTGGCAGGTAGTTTCAATTAAGAACCTCTTTGACAAGATTTCGCGGGTAAACCCGTTCTCTTTACTCGACCGTCCAAAGCTGACTGCGAACGTAAAGAGTGAATCATGTGGATAATATTATCTGCATGATTTGAAGCCGTCAATTCATGTTCTTGGAACAAGTGAAATTCAATTAAGAACCGCATCATCGTTGCTTTCCAGTTGTCGCGAGCTTGATTCGTATAGAATCTTGAAAGTTACCTACCAAGTGCTGTTTGAGGTTAACACTAGAAGGATTTCCACTCATCAATGTGAACACTAAAGTATCACTCTGAGTGTTCTGGCAAGATCACTAAGATATTGCGTAGAGGCCTAGAACATGTTTAAATTCAATTAAGAATTAAACCATTGTTTCTTTCTAGTTATCACAAGTTTGATTCATAAAGAATCGCACAAGTCACCTACCATGAGCTTTTTGATATTCGCTCAAGAAGGATTTCCATCTTCATTGTAAATACTTTCATATTACTCGGATGTTCAGGCAAGATCATGAAGATTTTGCGTAGGACTCTTAATATCTTTCTTACTTTTCACAGTGTGTGAAGAAGCAAGGAATTATGAAAGTGTGTCCTAATGAGATTATTGATGATCTCAAATGGCTCTAGACTCGATCGTGCATTTTGGATTTTTAGTGATCGGAGGCTGGAGAGGAGTGCCACCATTTCAATACCAATTTATTCAGAGTGAATAAATCAATAGATAATGCGTTGTCTCCGTGTGATTAAAACAAATATCTTTTAAGAGATATCTGAGTTAGCTGGGATGGGTTGTGCATTGCATCATTGGGTCCATGATGTCTTATCTTCAATATCAAGCATCATTAAAAATGATCTCAATAGCATATGTATTGACCCGGTTTCTGCCTAAGATTGTAAGGAGGGCTGCTTTCTTTTCACCCTTTATCTTTACAATTCTTTTTCATTCTTCAACCCCTTCAATGCTTACCAATACGTCATAACTAGCACCTTGTTGTGATTGTTCCAGTGCTAACTCAAGTACTTGGTCGGCATTCAGCTACATTCACAATATTTCTCCATCTTTCCTAAGGACTACTATTTCTAGCTATGGAATGTCCTTGGGAAGATTCCTCCGGTTTTGGAAGAATCATTGGACTTAACCTATCCTACCATCCTTATGTCACCACAATCTTCATCGTCGTGAAATAAATGGGTTGTGGGTAAGTATAAATCACCATGAAATCCATTTTGAAGTGCAAATCCTTTTTGCTCCCCCCTTAACATATGCCACGATATTCAAAAACATTTCGCACATGTCGGGATGAGCCAACACATAAAGTCAAACCATTATTGATCTCAATATTAAATCACATTTTCTCCCCTATATTAAAAATATTAACCCAATCGATGTTTTTAATATCAATTGATTTAATAGCATTTTAAGAAAAATTTGGGAAGAAAAATGCAAATCCAATTATCTTCATGATTTACATAAGCTCCCCCTCAAATTAATGAGGGTGTACTTTAAACGTAAATAAAATACCTTTTAAACACAAGTGTAAGGTACTTATCACGTGCAAAGATCATATATGATAATGTATTCACAAGATTAGCAATTTACGAGGTTGGACCTGAATGATGGAGAACATCATATGATAGAATCACATGGTTCTTGTTTGCGAATGTTGGTCGCCTCGTCACTTCTGAAGTTATCTCTTGACACCATGTGTACGATTGATATCGTTGTCTTGACACCAATTAGTGACCTTGGCACTAGCGGCATCAAAAATTCTGAATGCTGGACAATTTCTCCCCCTCAATTGTTGACCCGTGTTCTATTGAAAGAGCTGTAGTCGTCGTTTGAGTAGTCGCATCGTCGAGTATGTAGATATCAATTGTAGATTGCTATGATTGTAGAGATGATAAGTTCATAAAAACAAGATTTCTCTTGTTTTAACAAATAAATGCACTGATGCGTATATTTATTCGTGTTAGATTGTGTTACTACGTAAACACAATCCCTTACATGGTTATAAAGTAAACCATGCCCGAGAAAATTATTTCCCGTTGTTGAGTCAAACCTTTCCGGTGAAATGCTTGACTTTAATATGAAAAGAGGGTTACTATCGGAAATAATAGCAAACCATATGGAGCCTGTTTTAAGTCTTTTAAACTTCTGCTCGAACTTTATTTACAACCCCGTGTCATTATTGAATGACATTTCTAGTATCGTAAATATTGTCGATTCCAGAACACATGCACTTTTTATCAAAACATTTTTGAACACACAATTTTGAAAGATTTAGAAAAACCTTTTGAGAAATTCTCGAAAAATTATGTTCAATGTTTTGAAAACCAATTACTTGAGCTTAAGATGTTGAATATCTTACAAAACGAGCTCAAGTCCGAGAGGTTGTAAAATTCCCGTTGTGAGGATATGTTTATCATCGGCGATAAACTTTCCTTTTAACTGAAGGACGAGTCCTAAGTTGATATTTACTTAGAAGTCGTTTTCATGAGCTTGAAAAAAAACTTTTGAATGTTTTAACGTAAAGCTCATGACCGAGAAAGGTGAAATTCTCGTTATGAAGAAAAGTTCTCTTATTTAAAAGATACACTTTCCTTTATAAGCTTAAAACCCGAAATGTTTTAATACAAGCTCATGACCGAGAAAAATGAATTTCCCGTTACGAGGATAAGTTATCATAAAAGATAAGCTTTCCTAAAATTGAAATCCGAGTTACAGTCAGATATTTAACTGTAAGTCATTGTGCATGAGCTTAAAAACTTCGAATGTTTTTAATATTAGCTCATGCCCGAGAAAAATTAATTTCTCGTTGTAAGGATAAGTTTATCATCGGCGATAAACTTTCCTTTCTTTGAAATCCGGGGCATAATCTGAAATGTGATTATACGCCATTTACACGAGCATAAAACTTTAGAATAGTTTTAATGTAAGCTTGTGTCCGAGAAAATTTAATTTCTCGTTAATGAGGATAAGTTTATCATCGGCGATAAACTTTCCTTTCTTTGAAGCGCGGGTTACAATCTGACATGTGACTGCAAACCGTTGTGCATGAGCTTAAAAACTTCGAATGTTATTAATATAAGCTCATTCCCGAGAAAAATTAAATTCTCGTTGTGAGGATAAGTTTATCATCGGCGATAAACTTTCCTTTATTTGAAGAACGGGTCATTGTCTGACATTTAACAATGAACCATTTTACACGAGCTTAAAACCGCTGAATAGTTTTAATATAAGCTCGTGTCCGAGAAAAGTTTAATTTCTCGTTTTGAGGGTAAGTTATCGTTGCGTTGATAAACTTCCCTTTCTCTGAAGTTTGGGTCACAGACTGTGATTTGAATGTGAGCCATGTACACGAGCTTAACTGCAAATCCCCTGAGACTCTTGTTTCTCTGATATCAGCTTCTTTAGTAACCAAACTCTGAGAGTGTCCTTAGTTGAACGGTGTACAAAGATCGGACCGATTTGTTTTTGTTGATCCTTAACTTTGGTACCTGCATTCTCAGCTGAAGTTTGTATGCTTTTATATGGATTAGTGATATCCATCTTAGAACCCTGCGGGGATTCATAGTTTTCTTTTCTTGTGCCAGAGGTGACCTGAGGAGATGATTCACTTGTCTTAGCTGGCAAACGTTTCCTTTTATTGAATACCTTAAGTTCAGGCTTAAGTGATGTATCATCCTTTTCAATTTCCTCCCTATTAGTCTTAGTAGAATCAGAGACTATCCTAGTTAAAGGGCACTCGTTTCCTACAATCGTGAAATTTCTACCAGTGGGGCGCCAAATTTTACCAATGGGTTTGATTTTAGCTACCCACTGGGATTTAAGTCTAGCACGGGAGTTCACCTCATTAAGGAATTTCTTGACACAAGAGTCATGATTTGCCTTAAAGACACATTTCCTACAAGATTTACAGGTAGCATATTTGATGTCTGAGTAAGATCTAGAATTCCTAGATGATTGTTTGATGCTCCTAGGATATAACATGCTACGGTTAGAAGTATTGGGTAATCTAGAAGGTATCTGACTAGGTTTCAAAATTCCTATCTCTTACTTGTGTCTTTTGAATAGCTTCCCTTAGACCAAATTTATGGCGAACGTCATTTGAACTAGTTCGAGACGAGTTCTTTGGACTATGTCTAGGGAGATTAGAGGCAATCATGTGATTAGGTCTTGCAAAAGTTGTTTTAGTCACATTGGCCCTAGTTGGTTGAGTGACTTAGAAAGATGAACCATATCAACTTGGGAGGCAAACCGCGGTCTCGAGGATTGTGTTCGCTCGGATCTAAATGCAGTCGGTTGTCTAACGGACTGATTTGTAGGCGGTTTCCCCAAGATTGATGGTTTTTCAAGCTTAGTGTCCACACTAGTTCCTTTAGCTTTCCTTAATTCATTTTTTCAACGCAGCTATAGCAAAAACCTTTTCCTGAATTTGAGCTTTTAAAATCTCATTCTCTTTGAGCAATTTATCTTTGGATGCCAATTTAGATTCTAGCAACTTAATTTGTTTCAAAAGATTATCCTTTTCAACTTTAGAATCTAAAACTTTTTGATCCATTTTCGTTCAAGAACAACGTTTGAATTTTCAAGTTTTTCAAAATACTTTTCAAATTTCTCCGTTTTCTTTCAAAATTCAGTTTTGGCATCCTCAAGCTCTTTTGATTGTTGAGCTAAAATCGTTTCGAGCTCTTTAATCCTAGAATCAGAATCAGTTAATGAAATAGTCACAGGGCATTTATCGTGATTGTTAGCATTTTGAACACTTTCTCCCCCATTATGATGCACATCGGATGAATCAGAAATGGGATTGCTATCACTCTTTTCCATCCCATTTTTGTCATAATTAGGTTCGAAATGCTCAATATGCGGCATTTCATCAGCATATACATCATATACAACATTACATTGTACCATGTGTGTAGGTTCTTCGTCATAAACGGGTATGGTGTCATCATAAGAGATGTCTATATCATTCCCTGACGTGTTGCTGATATCATGCTTCACTGTTGATTCCATGCCTTTGCACTCTTTAGCAGCCTCCAACTTGTCAATCGTATGACCATTTTCCTCTTGCATCGTAGATGTTTGCACTACATTACCATACGCTTGCTAAAGTCGGGATCTTTCATAAATCGAAGATGAGACTGATGTCATGAGTTTCAATATTGTACCACGGAAAACTTGAAGCTCGGTATGTGTGTCTCGAAGAAATGACTGGCAAATCACTAAGCTTTCATACTTGACGATATTGAATTGGAAAAAAGGCGTGAGTTGTGTCACAAGAGCCTTATATGGAAGTGCCGATGCAAAGTGATTAAAGTCTTCATTGTAGAGTTGCTCTGCTAGTTGGTTCAAGATGATGAACATCGATTCCATGAATATATGACGATCTTGACCAAATAGTGTCACAAATTTGCTCCCTCCTTGAAGCCATGAAATGTTCACAAGATGAGATTGAAGAAGTCGAAATGAAATTATACCACTTTCTCTAGCTGTGGCTTGCATGTGATGCAAGTTTCCCTCTTGATATTTCGAAGTTAACGATTCCATTGAAGTTCGATGAAAAATCAGGTAAGGATTACTTATCGATGAAATACGAACACGCCTTCGAAAAATCCGTCTTCAATTTCAAATATTAAAACCCGATAAAATCCGTAGCCACTAACAAAAATTCAAATGTAGCCAATTTTCTCGATCTCGTCAAATAAACTTTGACACTTTCTCCTTTTCAAGCCCCGATTATTACCCAAATATAACTTAATGCGACAAATTTTGTCCAAGATAAATTTCTGGCATAAAATTTGTGCAATAACGATTATGATACTCGGGCTATCTTTGTCACCTCTTTTTGTCACGTTTAAATGTGTGAGCCACAAGTATAACAAAAGAAATATCCGATTTATCCAATACCAACAAGTTAAAATTGAATCGAGCTGAACAGATATAAGAGGTCCAAACTCACTCGGATATAGGCCCAATCATAAATTAACACTCGAAAATAGGGTATATAAAAAAATTCACATAACCCTATGTCACACCCCACCATGGCGGAATATGGGGCGCAACGTATGGATATCATCACAACAATAGCGTGTCTATAGAGATAACTAAATAAAATGGAAATATCATAAATGGTGGCACAATGTCATGAAGATATCACAAGCAATGCAGGCGTCTAGGTAAGTAGGTAACATGTCTACCTCTTACCAAAGACATATAATTAACAAATAACAAACATATAGGTGTCTACAAAGTATCACTTATTCAAACATAAGTAAAGACTAAGAGGAAAGGGGGTTCCTCCAATGCAATCCTAAGCCTCCCAGCCAGCCACTCCTATTCTCACGCTTAACCACATTGTCACCTGAAAGAGACACTAAAACACGTCAACATAAAGTTGGTGAGAGTCATAGGTTTAGACTCCAACTCCAAATTAATTATAAGCTGTGAATAACAACCACTAACAAAAGAACATATGGACAATGTGCTACAATTATGTATTAACAACTAGCATTCAAGATTAACCAATCACCACAAATCCAAGGCTCCAAGCCTTAACAACAACCATAATTCTAAGGCTCCAAGCCTTACCAATCACCATGGTCCCATAGGCGCCCATACACCTATGAACCAATCCCAAGGCCCCGCCTTGTCAACATCCCCTTGGTACCAAGTCAAACCACAATAACTAAGACGGTACGTGTCCCCCGATCCAAATCATAAACACAATCAAGAATCACATAGCAATTAATCACATAAGTGCACACAAAAGTCCATCACAAACCATAAAAACATTCACAACATTAGTTACAAAACCATATAGTGTCTCTTCCATCCCATCTGTAATTCAAATCATAAAAAGACATGGGACTATGAAACTCACTTGAACAAGCTTCTCTAAGTATCCATGCTCTAGCAAAAATCTAAACACACAAACGTATACAATCAAGACATGAACCACATACCAAAATGGCTCATCAATCTATGATGGATATATAACCTTATACTACCCCTTAACCCCATTTATATGTTATATGCATCTCATTACATCCCTCTATAAAGCCCTTAACTTAGTTTAATTCATAACTCGCCCCGTTAACATTTAACCCAAAATAGTCCCGCTTTTCATACTTCAAACTATGGGTCGAACACCCCCTTAACCAAAATAACATGCCCTGTAAAAGAAACCCTATGCCTTTACATGTGTTAGCTAACTCTCTTATTTGGCCACAACCTTAAAGCTACTGTTAAGGCCTCCATATATATATATATATATATATATATATATATATATATATATATATATATATATATATATATATATATATATATATATATATATATATATATATATATATATATATATATATATATATATATATATATATATATATATATATATATATATATATATATATATATATATATATATATAAGTTTACCTATCTAGAATTTACTGATTTTGAACATACGAAAAGTTTGTTATGATCAGAGGGTCTTACCCTAACCCATTTGTTTAGCCCTCCTCCAGATATTTTATTTAACATATAATCCAAGTCCCATGTTCGTTTGAAGGTTTAATTATACTCCTAAGTACCCTAAACATCTTAAAACATTAATTTAAACCCGACTGATTTCAAAACTGCTTTGACCTCCGACTGTTGTAACCTGTTTTTGACCCACTTCGCTACCTCCAATTTAGTTCGTGTTTCTTGCATTTAAAAGCCAACTCAAATACCTTTCCAGAGGTACCAAGATCGCAATTTAAAAGTTTGTAAAAACTCTAGATATGATCAAAACAATGACCCAAAAATTCTGCCTAGTTTTTAATGACGAATTTAATATGATTAACCTAATTAATCATACATAAACCCTAATTAAAACCTAAAAACAATTTCCAATGATAAAAACCCATTAATTACATCATTAGTTACAGATTATTAACAAAACCTAATTAAAAATTATGAATGTCAAACCCTGATCCATCAAATTAGGTTACATACGTAAATTAAACGTTAATTAAGCATAGTTTTATTGCATACCTTAAACCATATTTGAATAATTGGGTTTTCTTGATCCACCATTGTTAATCACGACTGATATTAAGTTTGGGAGAAGGAAAAATCGTTTCTGGGGCTAAAGGAATTAGTAAGGGTAATTAAAACCAACCAGGAAGCCTAATAGTACTCAAACTGGGCTCTCCTTCCCTTCCTTAAGCAAAATTCGGCCCAAAACCAAGTCCAACACCCTATGGCCGACTTTTTTAATTATATTAATGTAAATTAACTATTAATTATTATTACCTTAAATTCCCTTAATTTATTTCAGCTCTTAAAGCCTTCGAAACCTCAAAACCTCAAAACTAGTCAAATTTACGCGTATACTGTAAAAGACGTAAAAATATACAGTTTTATAAAAACTCTTAGAATATAAACTAAACTATATAACTAAGTCCTAAATGACTTAAAACTATCTCGTAAATTATTCCCGTGACTAAATACCTCTTCCGAGACCCCTAAATGCAAAACCCTAAACCGTAAAAATACGATTTTCTATAATACATATACGTATACGTAAAACCACTAAACAATACCATCTCATTTCATAGTCACTACATTGTGAACTCATGAACATGAAATCACCACACATCGTTTCACTCACAAGGTACCCCGTACCCGAAACGATATCCAAACCACAATCTATACACACCAATAAACACATAAGCACATAAAAGCACATATTTGCACAAAACACCCTAAACTATAGTCTAAGTGACGAACCCCAAAACCATGGTTGTCACATCACTCCCTCCTAATATAAATCTCGTCTCGAGATTTACTTCTTAGGATCAAGCTGTAACACCCCCACAATTGTTATGCGCAGCGGAACTACAACAATGGGTGCTACACAGTATTCATTGCACACAAGAGATATCAAACGACGCTAAACAGACGTCGACTTAAAAATTCAACATTTAAAATTGTTAGATAATACATGTCCACAGTTTTTCCAACCCCAAATAGTGCACAGAGTTTAGCGTTTCGGTCCCCATGAATCTCAACCCAAAAACTTCAGTTTTACAACCACATGACATTAAACATAAAAATTGTTTAAGTAGAAAAGGAGGGAAAAACAAGCGGACACCAAGCCGATCACACAACATCCATCCCATGCATGCTCCATCCTACTGCTCAGCGGTTACCTGAAATACATGCCAAAATTTTGGTCAACGAAAACGTTGAGTGGAATTCATAGGTTTTTCAATCCATTTGAACGTATATATAATAAAAACCATTCGTGATCATTTATAGTCTTGTCGATCAAACAAACTATAATCAGGATACTGACAATTGTGTTTAAGCTCATGACACTAATCCGTTAACTCAATCACCCGCGTAAATATACCGGCATGATTCAGATGAAACCAGTGCCCCTCTAAAGGCATCAGTTGCAATTATACCTTATTTCTCATACAAAATAATCTACCGCAGAACTTACTATAAGTACAGCTTCTCGGCTAGCATTGGGTCGTTAACCCCGTAGTACTACAAATTGCATAAGCGGCTATTTCCCCCTTCGCAAGGGCAAGACAATAGTTAATAGTTCATGAATTTAGGGACTTTTGCAACTTTGGTACTCAACACAATTTCTAAGGCAACTTTCGGGTCTAACAATCATTCATGATATACGTTCCTTTTAAAAACTAGCATGCATTTCCCTCGCGGGTAAAACAATTTGAAATAAGTATAAGCGAGGCTATAAATTCACACCTTAGATATTAAGTAGTCGGTAGTTCGAGGAGTGTTCACTAACGATGTTACGGATGCCCGGGTAAATCAACACCTATCACAAATAACGCGTAATGAGTAATCTCATTTAAATACTTACGGTACTGTATAAAATACATATATACAAGTCACTTAAGACAAATATAACTCACGCCAAAAACAAAAAAAACAACAAGTATCATTCATTTTATTCCACTCGTTCTTATAACCTACGTTGTCCATTTTTACACGTTCTCGCCGGTACTTGACTAAAGTACGGGCTGTTTTGCCTTATTAAACCTTGCTTATAAAATTTGATAAAATTTCCAAAAATCCTATATGACCTGTAGATAACATGTTTTTAAACCCAATAAAAGTTTTCACTTTTACGACCCGTCACGCAACTCATTTCCACGACTACATTTTACGGGCTGAAATTGCGCTTCGACCAATTTTGACCACTTTGACCTATATGAAAAATACCTTTGACCTCCTTGACTCATAAGTCAACATATAGACTCATTTGTACAGGTTAGGGACCAAGTTTTGACCCTTGATCATTCACCAAATTATACTTGTGACCCTCGGGATTTGACTAAAACTTTGCACAAATCCGGATTGTGAAAGTCCTCGTCTCCCGGTACCCGATCTTTAAAATGTCATAACTTTTAGCTCGTTTTGAGTCACGGGCTCTACCTTATACCAAATTAAAGCTAGAAAAACCCTCTATCACTATATTTAGTTTTCAAGACTTGAAACAAAAATCATTTTTCCAAAATAGACCAAATGTTTCTGCCTAAAAATGACTATACCAAAAACATGCTTAGACTCGATTCCAAGACTTCTAACCAACACTAAACATCATCCTAAGCCTTCCCAAACATATCCTAACATCAAACTTCCATCCTACCCCTATTGATCAACCAATCTCAATATCAAAAATCAAAGAAAATAGACATGCAAGTAATAAAACCTATATGAATCTTTCTAAAACAACAAACCAAACATAACAACAACATGCAAAATCAACAACCACCATGGCTCCCCAAACAACCCCCCATTGCCGTGGGGTTTGGGTGACCAAATCACCACAACCAAATTAATTTTGGTGGGTTTTCATGGTGTTTATACTTCCATAACACTCAAAATTAACATGCATTAGCTCAAATAGCCACAAAAACGAATTTTGGATCATATGAAAAATCTTGAAAAATTTTTATCAATGCATGTTGGATTTGATTACATGAATAGGTGGGTAATGACCAAACTAAGCGTGGTCTAACCTTAGATTTTTGAAAAATCAAGTAGAAAAGATTTTTGGTGGATTTTTGTGTGTTCTTGGGTGTGCCGTGAGTTTAGAGAGAGAGGGAGGGAGTGATGTTTGATTTTTCTTGTGAAATGTTGTATGTGTTTGTGTGTTTGTCCACTTTGCCCCTTTTTGATAGTTAGGAGGGACCTAAGTGCAATATTGGGCTTCTTTTGTCCTTAAATAGAAAACAACCTCAAAACTTTGCGGGTTTGACTCATTTGTCACTTTTGAAAATTTTACGGGAGTCGGAAATCTTCCCGAACGCTCCAAAATATTTTTGGGATACTTTAAATGTACTTGGAAGGCTATAAAACTCACACGACTCAACTTAACACGTACCGTAAATAAAATTCTCGAAAAATTACATTATCGATAAATCGTCAAAAATTATATAAAATTGGGCATCCCTCGGGATCGTAATCGTCATCGTCCTTCTCAAAACGTCAAACGTAAAAATTATAACCTCGAACATCGGTTTTAACCAAAGTACTTATAATTATAGAAATTAAAATTTATTAAAAATTTCAAAAATTAGCGTAATTTAGGATATCGTTAATGACCTCGATTCTAGGGTGTCACATCCACCCCTCCTTAAAGAGAGCGACGTCCCGGCGCTCGCCTCTTCTTGGGCTCACACTTCGTGCTACTGGAACAAATGAGGATACCTTTCCTTGAAAAAGTCCTCACGTTCCCAGGTGTATTCCGGTCCACGCTTAGAATTCCATCGGACCTTCACAATGGGAATCCTACTACGCTTCAACCGCTTGACCTCCCGGTCCATGATTTCCACAGGTTCTTCCACAAAGTGCATTTTGTCGTCTAGTCGAATCTCGTCCAAAGGAATCACCAATTCCTTGTCCGCCAAACTCTTCTTCAGGTTCGATACGTGGAACGTGTCATGAATAGCACTAAGTTCGGTCGGCAATTCTAACTTGTACGCTACTGGTCCAATTCGTTCAACGATCTTAAACGGTCCAATATACCTCGGACTCAACTTTCCTTTCTTCCCAAAACGAATTACACCCTTCCATGGCGATACCTTGAGCATAACCATATCTCCAACTTCAAACTCCAACGGTTTCCTTCGGTTATCAGCATAACTTTTCTGTCGGCTTCTCGCAGCAAGTAGTCGGTTCTTGATCTGCACGATCTTCTCTGTCGTTTCTAAAACCATTTCGGGTCCAGTCAATTGACTTTCCCCTACTTCACTCCAACACACAGGCGATCTACACTTCCTTCCATACAATGCTTCGAACGGTGCCGCTTTGATGCTCGCATGATAACTATTATTGTACGAAAATTCCACCAGAGGCAAGTGGCGTTCCCAACTTCCTCCAAAATCGATCACGCATGCTCGGAGCATGTCCTCCATCGTTTGAATCGTTCGTTCACTCTGGCCGTCAGTTTCCGGGTGATAAGCCGTGCTTAAACTCAGTTCAGTGCCCATCGCACGTTGAAGCGATTTCCAAAATTCCGACGTAAATCTACTGTCACGATCCGAAATGATCGATAACGGCACTCCATGTCTACAGACGATCTCTTTCACGTACACGCTGGCGAGTTTTTCCATGCTGTCCGTCTTCTTCATAGGTAAGAAATGAGCAGATTTCGTCAACCTATCCACAATTACCCATATCATATCGCATCCACTAGGAGTCCTAGGTAAACCCGTCACAAAATCCATTGCGATTTTCTCCCATTTCCATTCTGGGATTTCCGGTTGTACCAACAATCCAGATGGTTTCTTATGTTCTGCCTGAACCTTCGCGCAAGTCAAACACTTACTGACGTAACGAGCAATATCTGCCTTCATATTCGGCCACCAATAGACTTTCTTCAGGTCGTGGTACATCTTATCCGATCCAGGATGTATCGAATACTTCGACTTATGCGACTCATTCATAACCAACTCTCGAACTCCAGGCTTTCCTTCCTCAGATGGACACAATGGTAACCAAATTCGATTCTCAAAATATCTTAGTCCGTCAGACCTAATCACAAAAAGAGGTTTCAACATTCGTCCCAAGTTCTCGGCTTCAACATTCCCTTTCATTAAACCTCTCTCCTGAGCCTTTAGTATGGTTTCGGTTAAGTCAACGCTCTCACTCATCACTAAAGCTCTAACCCTCAAAGGTTTCTCCCGTTCCTTCCTACTTAATGCATCCGCTACAACATTCGCCTTGCCAGGGTGATAGCGAATTTCACAGTCATAATCACTCAATAGTTCAACCCATCGTCTTTGTCGCATATTCAACTCCTTTTGATCTAAAATGTGTTGCAAACTCTTGTGATCAGTGAATACAACACACTTTGTCCCATACAGATAGTGTCTCCACAGCTTCAACGCAAAAACTACCGCTCCTAATTCCAAATCGTGCGTCGTGTAGTTCTCCTCGTTCTTCCTTAATTGCCTCGACGCGTAAGCTATCACCTTTTCACGTTGCATTAACACTGCTCCGTAACCTTTACGAGACGCATCACAATACACTACGAAATCTTCGGTTCCTTCAGGCAATGATAAAATCGGCGCGGAACATAACTTATCCTTGAGCGTTTCGAAAGCAAGCTCTTCCTCATTTCCCCATTCATACACCCTATTCTTCTCGGTAAGCCGCGTCAATGGTTTCGCAATCAACGAAAATCCTTCAATAAACCTTCTATAATACCCAGCTAAACCCAAAAATTGTCGAACTTCAGTCGGCGTCGTCGGTGCTGACCATTCCCTGATCGCTACGATCTTAGCAGGATCTACACGAACTCCTTCCTTATCAATCACACTTAGAGAATTTTGCATACAGTTTCTCCTTCCTTAACAACTCCAAAATCTTTCTCAGGTGCTTCTCGTGCTCCTCCTTACTCTTAGAGTAAATAAGTATGTCGTCGATGAAAACAATAACAAACTTATCTAGATACGGCTTGCACACGCGATTCATAAGATCCATGAATACAGCAGGCGCGTTCGTCAACCCAAACGGCATCACTCGAAATTCAAAGTGTCCATACCGCGTACGAAAGGCAGTTACAGGAATATCCTCCTCTCTTACACGCAGTTGATGATACCCTGATCTTAAATCGATCTTTGAGTATACACTGGACCCTTGCAATTGATCGAACAAATCATCAATCCTCGGTAATGGGTACCGATTCTTAACCGTCAGCTTATTGAGTTCTCTATAGTCAATACACATCCTAAACGAACCATCCTTCTTCTTTACGAACAACACTGGCGCTCCCCAAGGTGATGAGCTCGGCCTAATAAATCCTTTGTCCATCAATTCCTTCAATTGATCCGATAACTCCTTTAACTCAGATGGTGCTAAACGATAAGGTGCACGTGCAACCGGCGCAGCTCCTGGCACTAAATCAATTCGAAACTCGACCTCACGATTAGGCGGTAAACCTGGCAACTCGTCTGGAAAAACGTCCGGATACTCGCGAATAATTGGTACCTCTTCAATTCTCGCCTCTACATCACCATTGCTCGAAACCTGTGCCAAAAACACATCGCATCCGCTCTCTACGTACTTCATCATCTTCAAACACGAAATCACCTTCAAACGAGAAGTGCATTCGTCTCCCTTTACCGTCAAAACCCTATTCCTCAGCGGAATCTGCACCAATCTCTCACCACAGACGATTGTAGCACTATGCGCCATTAGCCAATCCATTCCCACAATCACGTCAAACGATCCTAGCTCTATAGGCATCAAGTCGATTTTAAAAGCGTAGTTTCCTAACTTCAAGGTACACCCTTTCAGTATAGAATTCGTACTAACAATTTTTCCATCGGCTAATTCAACATTATAACTAGTCGTTAACAATACCGGTTCTCTATCGATATGACGACTAAATCTAACGTCTACAAAACTCTTGTCGGAGCCAGAATCAAATAAAATACTAGCATAACAAGCGTCTAGCAAAAACGTACCGGTAACCACATTGGGACCTTGTGGTTTATCAGCAGTTCCCACTTGATACACAGCTGCCACATTATTTCCTCCCCGTCTGTTCCCTGCCTTCGGGCAATTTGCTTGCACATGCCCTCTTTCTCCACAGCTATAACATCCTCTCATCCTGATAGCATTAGCCCCAGTGGCTACTCCTCCCATTCGACAACTAGCAGTCCTATGACCTGCCTTTCCACATTTGCCGCATGCCTGCGGGCAGTTTCCAACATGATACAAGTTGCACTTTCCACAATGGGGATTCACTTTCACACCTCTAGGGTTCGTCACGGCCCTCATCCCTTCGTTCCTTCTCTGATTAAACTGCTGATTACGGTTCGGCCCTTGGTTGTTTCGATTTCCTCCTCGGTTCTGGCCTTGGGATTGATTGCCTTGTGCTGCCTCCCATTTTCTTTTGTTACCCTCAGCAATGTAATTCTGCTTATCCTGAAGCTTAACGTCCATCAAAGCGTGTGCCATTTGAACCGCTTCGTCAAACGTTCCAGGTTTCGACGAAGTTGTTTCACCCTTGATGTTGCTAGATAAACCCTTTATATACTGCTTCATTTTCTTGGCGTCATTGGCAAATATGTCCGGACACAAAAGACTTAACTCATTGAATCTCCTGGTGTAAGCAGCTATATCGTTGTTCTTTAAGGTCAAGTGTCTCAGTTCGTCCTCCAATTGCCCCAATTCCTCCTCTGGGCAGAACTTCTTTGTCAACAAAGCTTTGGTTGCATTCCACGTTCTCGCATTCGCCACAGCCAATCCCACCGTAGCTACCTGGGTGTTCCACCAGCTTAACGCATCATCCAGAAATGTAGCTGCTGCAAACTTTACTTTATCCGCCTCTGCACAACCACTGATTTCAAACGTACTCTCAACTTTTTCCAACCATCGCCTAAGTTCTAGGGCTCCACCTGATCCACGGAACTGCGTAGGACCGCACTTCATAAAGCTTGAATAGGTACACACTCTCGGGGCTGGTTGTCTCCCCGCGTTCCTTCCTGGATCCTGATTTCTCCCAGCTCGGTCCGCTTGCAACGCATTAGCTATCGCTTCCTGAATCATGTTGTTAACACGATCGGCAGTCAACTTTGGAGGCATTGTTTTATCGAATATCTCTTTCTGCAAGACAAGAAAATATAGAAAAACAATGTAAGTATTCATATCAAGTTTCCCAGACATAAAATACATACAACGACACATCACTACGGAGTTACTAATATTCATCAATTCACACCACAAAAGATCAAATTTAAGACATATCACAGATCATGAAAGGTAACATAGATTGTATTGATAGTTAACCAAAATCGTGACAAGTAATGCCACTACAATCATTCACCACAAAACATCAAGTACTTGAGTTTCTCGTCATAATACCATCATACAAAGGTCTAAAATAGTTCTATTGCAATGATCAAAGAAAAATACAAAACAAGTAACTAGGCATGTGGTGATCCACACTGCCTCTTGGATGGCGGCTCGTCGTCGTCCTCGGTTTCCTCATCACTCACGTCCTCGTCCACATCATCCACTTTTCCCTTTCCTTTCTCATCTGGCCCACATTCTGTTTCCTTTCTCGTCCCTGATGTGGATCCATGCTCAATCGCTCCTTGACTTCCCACCGAAATACAAGCACCTCCAGTAGGCGGCTGAACCATGAAGTCATTCGCCTCCATCTCCACATCGTCCACGAATCTCCAATCCGGGGGCAATGAATCCCTCACACGATGCTCCCAACTCTGCATCCTCGACAACCTCATCTGGTCTTCCCTCACACGATCAAGACTAGCACTTAAATTCGCAACCATTGATTTCAAACTGTTGATGGCACTTGTGTTCATCATCCCATCATACGCAATTCTTGAAGTCCTTTCCAACAATCTTTCGTCCGCCTTGTCATTCTCGTCGAATCTACTGACCACCCTTGATTCCACCACATACCTCATGCACATCGATCCTTCCAACCCTCTCACAGTCCGTCGCACGTCATGATAATTCCTCGGTCCGGGACAGCAAATTCTGGGATGCCTTGATGAAGAGAATTTGCGCTCATTGCACCTTCGGCTCTTCTGGGAATATCTGGTACACCAACCAGATGGGAAGTACGCATAGGCGTGGGACAAGTGGTTCTCCTTGAGTCGGGGTCCTGGGCTCGTACATCGTTACCGTTATCGTTGGGCGGTACCTCGGCCATTCCTGCAATAACAGCGAATTTCGGAGGGTACATAAGTAATTATACAATAATTATAAATATATGCATGCAAATGCAATGCAAAGGTGGTACATATGCCCGAAATGTAATAATATGATGCTCATGCATGATAAATATGAAAATTACGATGTCGGATATTTCACGTAAAATTTAACGTCTACATATAGTAATTCCATACTTATATAATAATTACCCACATATATACTTTACTCAAAAGTATACGTCAAATGCCATAAATACAACAATAAATCTTACCGGAGCCATGCAGGATAGTTGTGTGTGCTTGGACCCTTTTCTTACGACACCAAAAGTTATAGTTTAGGATTTTCAAAAACGACCTAGTTCTCTATAACTCGTGGCTCTGATTACCAATCTGTAACACCCCCACAATTGTTATGCGCAGCGGAACTACAACAATGGGTGCTACACAGTATTCATTGCACACAAGAGATATCAAACGACGCTAAACAGACGTCGACTTAAAAATTCAACATTTAAAATTGTTAGATAATACATGTCCACAGTTTTTCCAACCCCAAATAGTGCACAGAGTTTAGCGTTTCGGTCCCCATGAATCTCAACCCAAAAACTTCAGTTTTACAACCACATGACATTAAACATAAAAATTGTTTAAGTAGAAAAGGAGGGAAAAACAAGCGGACACCAAGCCGATCACACAACATCCATCCCATGCATGCTCCATCCTACTGCTCAGCGGTTACCTGAAATACATGCCAAAATTTTGGTCAACGAAAACGTTGAGTGGAATTCATAGGTTTTTCAATCCATTTGAACGTATATATAATAAAAACCATTCGTGATCATTTATAGTCTTGTCGATCAAACAAACTATAATCAGGATACTGACAATTGTGTTTAAGCTCATGACACTAATCCGTTAACTCAATCACCCGCGTAAATATACCGGCATGATTCAGATGAAACCAGTGCCCCTCTAAAGGCATCAGTTGCAATTATACCTTATTTCTCATACAAAATAATCTACCGCAGAACTTACTATAAGTACAGCTTCTCGGCTAGCATTGGGTCGTTAACCCCGTAGTACTACAAATTGCATAAGCGGCTATTTCCCCCTTCGCAAGGGCAAGACAATAGTTAATAGTTCATGAATTTAGGGACTTTTGCAACTTTGGTACTCAACACAATTTCTAAGGCAACTTTCGGGTCTAACAATCATTCATGATATACGTTCCTTTTAAAAACTAGCATGCATTTCCCTCGCGGGTAAAACAATTTGAAATAAGTATAAGCGAGGCTATAAATTCACACCTTAGATATTAAGTAGTCGGTAGTTCGAGGAGTGTTCACTGACGATGTTACGGATGCCCGGGTAAATCAACACCTATCACAAATAACGCGTAATGAGTAATCTCATTTAAATACTTACGGTACTGTATAAAATACATATATACAAGTCACTTAAGACAAATATAACTCACGCCAAAAACAAAAAAAACAACAAGTATCATTCATTTTATTCCACTCGTTCTTATAACCTACGTTGTCCATTTTTACACGTTCTCGCCGGTACTTGACTAAAGTACGGGCTGTTTTGCCTTATTAAACCTTGCTTATAAAATTTGATAAAATTTCCAAAAATCCTATATGACCTGTAGATAACATGTTTTTAAACCCAATAAAAGTTTTCACTTTTACGACCCGTCACGCAACTCATTTCCACGACTACATTTTACGGGCTGAAATTGCGCTTCGACCAATTTTGACCACTTTGACCTATATGAAAAATACCTTTGACCTCCTTGACTCATAAGTCAACATATAGACTCATTTGTACAGGTTAGGGACCAAGTTTTGACCCTTGATCATTCACCAAATTATACTTGTGACCCTCGGGATTTGACTAAAACTTTGCACAAATCCGGATTGTGAAAGTCCTCGTCTCCCGGTACCCGATCTTTAAAATGTCATAACTTTTAGCTCGTTTTGAGTCACGGGCTCTACCTTATACCAAATTAAAGCTAGAAAAACCCTCTATCACTATATTTAGTTTTCAAGACTTGAAACAAAAATCATTTTTCCAAAATAGACCAAATGTTTCTGCCTAAAAATGACTATACCAAAAACATGCTTAGACTCGATTCCAAGACTTCTAACCAACACTAAACATCATCCTAAGCCTTCCCAAACATATCCTAACATCAAACTTCCATCCTACCCCTATTGATCAACCAATCTCAATATCAAAAATCAAAGAAAATAGACATGCAAGTAATAAAACCTATATGAATCTTTCTAAAACAACAAACCAAACATAACAACAACATGCAAAATCAACAACCACCATGGCTCCCCAAACAACCCCCCATTGCCGTGGGGTTTGGGTGACCAAATCACCACAACCAAATTAATTTTGGTGGGTTTTCATGGTGTTTATACTTCCATAACACTCAAAATTAACATGCATTAGCTCAAATAGCCACAAAAACGAATTTTGGATCATATGAAAAATCTTGAAAAATTTTTATCAATGCATGTTGGATTTGATTACATGAATAGGTGGGTAATGACCAAACTAAGCGTGGTCTAACCTTAGATTTTTGAAAAATCAAGTAGAAAAGATTTTTGGTGGATTTTTGTGTGTTCTTGGGTGTGCCGTGAGTTTAGAGAGAGAGGGAGGGAGTGATGTTTGATTTTTCTTGTGAAATGTTGTATGTGTTTGTGTGTTTGTCCACTTTGCCCCTTTTTGATAGTTAGGAGGGACCTAAGTGCAATATTGGGCTTCTTTTGTCCTTAAATAGAAAACAACCTCAAAACTTTGCGGGTTTGACTCATTTGTCACTTTTGAAAATTTTACGGGAGTCGGAAATCTTCCCGAACGCTCCAAAATATTTTTGGGATACTTTAAATGTACTTGGAAGGCTATAAAACTCACACGACTCAACTTAACACGTACCGTAAATAAAATTCTCGAAAAATTACATTATCGATAAATCGTCAAAAATTATATAAAATTGGGCATCCCTCGGGATCGTAATCGTCATCGTCCTTCTCAAAACGTCAAACGTAAAAATTATAACCTCGAACATCGGTTTTAACCAAAGTACTTATAATTATAGAAATTAAAATTTATTAAAAATTTCAAAAATTAGCGTAATTTAGGATATCGTTAATGACCTCGATTCTAGGGTGTCACACAAGCACACAAACAACAAATCACATGAGGATACTTGTTCTAAATGAACTCCTCTCATTTCCATGTGTACTTTAGTTCAAGTCTCAAATTACCACATATATTAACCAACATTATTTAAACTCATTCCCAAACTATTGACCTCACATCCCATAAATCTCACAAATGACTCTTTTAACACAAATTCCTAATAACCGCACATGCAAATATGCATTCTCAAACCACATTTCCCAAATCTCAATACGTGACATATATCATGTACACAAATCAATTCCCCAGTTAATTCTATACCCATAAACTACTGGTCTAATCTTTCAAAAGATCATAAATGGACCTATAAAACTCGACATCAACTTTTACTTTTCTCCTAAACATGGCGCCCATTACTACGGGTGAAACTTCCTACATAACTTTGTCACTAAACTGTAGTGGTTTCCTCCTTTTTAACATATCATCTCTTGTTTCTCCCGTCCTTTCCACAAACACCATTATTATATTATCATCCCCTTTCACCAATTCTAGTCCACAATAGGGGAAACTCACCCTATCCTTCCATATAGTGCCTCAAATGGCATCCATCGACTTCTAGTATGATAACTATCATTATATGAAAACTCAGACATTACTAACGAGTTTCCACCTTCCTCTAAATTAGTCACCCAAGCTCTCAACATGACTTATATACTTGTAGCAATTTCTCACTTCATCCATCCATTTCCAGTTAGCTGGATATACTCATGTCCAATCATGTTTATCAATCCCTTTAGTCCGTACCCCAAACCACTTAAAAATTCCAATTTCCTTACAAAAGTGACCTATGACGGTCTTTCACATATTCATTAGTTAGTTTTATCAACTTTCATCCAAACCCATGTTACAACTACTTCCATCAAATTTGGATAGCTCATTAGTGATGAGACTGCTTTTATACATAGTCTTATCATCCAAAAAGGGCTTAAAATGCATTAAATATCATCAAAATACCCATATATATGCTTGTGTTTGTTTCTTGTGTATTTTAGGTACGGATATTGAGAAAATGACAAAAGATCACAAGAATCATACAAAAACGAACACGGGAAACGAAGCCGCACAATGAACCAAGCCCTAATGACGAATTTTCCCAAGAAAACCCTTGAAGACTTGAAGATTTATGAAGAATGGTCCTCCAATATGGAAGAATTGACACTTTATACCCTTGTATCTTCATAATTACAAGTTTGGTCCCTAAAGTTTGTCAATATTGCAAAAAGGGCCCTCCACTTTGAAGAATTGGCAATTTTAGCCCCTCAACAAAGCTAAAATGTCAATATTTATCCTCCTCAAAGTCAAATACAACATGAAGAACTCCAAGTTACAAGAATGGCAAAATTAGTCCTTTGAAAATCCCAAAATTACCAAAAGGACCCTTGACTTTGAAGACTTGGCAAGAATGGTCCCTCATAAATGAAGACTTGGAAATTTTAGTCCTCCAAAATGCCAATCATACAAGTTAAGACCATAATCCATCAAGAAAATGCCAAATCATCCCTTCAAGAATCACAAATTGGCAAGAAATACCCCTGAATTTACTTTACAAAACTTTTTGGGGCAAAAGTGTGAAAAATGAAAAGTTGTTATAAAGGAAATAGGCGTTGACAAGGTTTTAAAGTGAAAAGACAAAGGGAAAAGAAATGAGGGACTAAAATTGGCCAGACATGGAAGATACCTAGACCAACCAGAACCTCCCACGTGTCCCACTCACCCCTCTCCTCCAATCACAGCCCTCCTTCCCTCCACCCCACCTTTCCACTCACCCCTGATTAAATAATTAACAAAACCTTGGCGCCTTAACATTTATTTAAATATTAATCACCCCTTAAACAGATCAAAACCTATGTTCATCAGCTCAAGAACACAATTAGGGATTTTTGTTTTAGCAAAAATTAAACCCCAAAATTGTGCAGATTAATGATTAAGGTGATCCTAATCACATCCCAACTTTCAAACAGCCTGCCACATCATCACCCAAGTCACATGTTTACCCTGCTTTTCACTTTGGAGAAGATTCCAAAACAGTAGGCCCTCATCCAACGCCCCACAATCCAACTTTGTTTCTAAGCTTTGTATAAGCCCTTAGATCAAAATTCACACTGCCAACTCATGCTACAATACAAGATCAGTCACATGAAGCCAAGATTTTCAAAATTTAGCAAGGGTATTTTGGGACTTCTACAAGTTAGGGTTTTAAGTTTTTAGCTTATGCAGACCATGTACACCATCTATATAAAGGGTATAGGGTCTCTCATTTACGTTTGCTTTTAGTTTTTCCTTGTTCAACAACTTGTAAATCCCCTTTTCTGATTAATGAAAGTGTGTTAAGTTTGTTGAAGAAAGACCAAGTGCCACTTAATTTTAAGCTTGTTTATGTTATTTGTTAACTGAAATTGAACCTCAAAACCTGTTTTTAAGGAGAGTGCAAAAGTTTGCATTTTTCCTTTAAGCTTGATATTTTGCTAAGTTCTTGTTCAAACCTTGGAATTCTTGGGCTATAGGGCTGATCATAGCATCCTGATATTGTGTTATCAAGGTGTGGTGAGGCTTATAACTTGGGGATAATCAAGTGTGGGGTAACAAGGTTGCATCAATCAAGGCTTTTTACTTTTCTGATTTTGATATTGTGCATTCTAACCTTGTTGAATCTTAGCAGGGTTGTTGTTGGAAGCTTGTGCTTGTTCTTGCTAGCACATAAGCTCTAACATTCGTGGGTGTGGATGTACATCCATGAGGTTTGTCTTGAAACCTTGAAAATCTGATGAAATTTGGATTTTTTGTGGATTTGTGCTCTACTGGGGTTCTTGTTGATTTCTTGGCTTGAATCTGCTTAGTCTTGCATGATAATGTTGTTTATATGCTAGATTAATTATTTGGTAAACTGAATCATACTTTTACTTGTTTAAAATTTGATTTGAAAAGTTAAAAGGGTGTTTGGGTCTACCTGTTTGAGTTGAAATCTTGTTATTGTGTTGTGGAAATTTTGTGTTTGTGCTCTATATCTGATATATGCTTAGTTGAGAGTGTTTTGCTACAAGTTTTGGAGTTTGAAACCTTGAATCACATAATCTGCTATAACTTGTTGAGTTTGACTGTTTTTGACCTAAGATCTTGGGAAAACCTAGAGTTTATGCATGCTTAGGGTTAAAAGCTGTTGAAACATCATTATTATAACATACTTGATAGATCTTGAGGTTTGAATCTGGCTTGTTTGTCAAATACATCAGCAAAGTGAAAATTGCATGTGTTAGTGTTCATCAGTAACTTAATCTTGCTTAAAACTTTGAATCATTGCATGAAACCTGTTTAGACTTGTTCATTTGAGTTTATAAAAGCTTGTGTATGCATTTGGTTGAGTTTGGCTGGCTGAATATTACTCTAAGTGCTTATTGAACCTAATCTGCTTATTGTTCTAAGTTTGTGCTAGATCTGGTGCTTTATTGAATTAATTGTACAAATTGGCTGTTACTTGTTGTGATTTCTTTGTTTTTATTGACTCCTTATGATCCAGTGATCATTTGGGTTCCTTGTTGAAACTTGAATCTCCAAAAAGTTCACTAAAGACAAAAAAGTCTACAAGTCAAGCAGTGGGAAAAGTTTCCACTGCTCAACACCCAAAACTAGCCCCTGCTAGTGTTAATTTGTACTCAGCTTATCAATAAGCTATTTTAGCTTATCCAGACCTGCAACAACTTATTTTGTGTGATAGATCTTCATTATTTGACCCATTTGATTATACTGGAGCTTATTGGACCCTGACTTTGACTTTTTGCTAGAAAACTGACTTATTTGACTTTTTCATAAGTGCTTATTTGCTTTTTCCAGCTTATTGAGTCAGCTTATTTGAAAACTTTTTGTTTAAATAGCTTAATTAAGTCATTTAAAAGCTTTAGAAACTTGAATCAGCTCTTGGGGTGGCCTAGAACTCAAAAATGACTATTTTGTCGTTTTCTGTAGATTGCTTATTGCATTTTCAGGCTTATTCCTTGGGCTTATTTCAAATTTCTTTTTACAAAAGTCTTATTTAGGACAAAAGAAGCTTGTGTGTCTAATTTGAGCTTATGGCATTGCCTTATAGCTTAATGGGCCAAAAAGCCCATTAAGAATAAGCTGTTTGGTATAAGCTAGCTTATTTCACACTTTCAGCTTTTGGGCCTCAAATTTTGAGTCAAGTAGTGCTTTTTGGGCTTATTTGGGCCACCTTTTCATTTTGGGCTCAAATTTGGCCCATTAAGGATCTGTTTTGGGTTTAACCCATTTTCTAGGCCCATTAAGGGTATTTAGGTAATTTCAAGTTCATTTCTGAGTTATTTAGGTTAAATTAAGCTAGTTTGCAACTTTTTAGAATTTCTTATGATTTTTGGATTTTTAATAATATTTTAATATTATTTTATTGTTAAAAATTAAAAGTCTGATTTTCTAAGTTTTTATATTTTTCCTAGATTGTAGACACTTAATTAGGAATTTTACAACTTTCCAAAATATTTTTAGAGTCTTTTAATTATTTTCTAGAATTATTTTAAGTTTTAATAGCTTTTAATAGTTTTTAATTGTTTAAAAATAGCTTTTAGTGGTTTTAAAATTTTGAAAAATACTTTTTAGCTTACTTAGGTTATTTTAAAGGTTTACAGACTTTAGGATCTTGTTTAGGACTTTATATTAGTTAATATCGATTTTTAGGGCTTTAATTAGCATTAAAAAGTTAATATTTAATTAATTAAAAGGTTTTAGCAAGTTTGGACTTTTTTGTAAACTCTTAGAATATTTTAGTGTATTTTTAGTGATTTTTGGTAATTTTTAGGGTAAAATTTTAATTTTGGTGCTTTTTACGGTTTTACGTGTACACCTTTTTCGTCTTAGTTTAATCCGTCATCGTAACCGTCATTCTCTTCTTATCCCATTTCTTTTTTTCTTTTTCACAAATATAATCACAAAGATAATCAATTCATTACACACACACTAAGCCTCCTTGAGAACGATCCTCATTTTGGGTCATTAGTGCTTGGTTTTCCTAAACCGACACTTAATACTTGCCACTTTTGCTCTCTTTTCCTAAAGAGTAGTAAAACCACTACATCATTTTGGCGCCGCTGCCGGGGAGGCGTTTTGTGTTTTGATTTGGAATTGTTGTTTTTATATACTAACCATAATAGTATTTGTCTCTACTAATACGTATTATCGGTTTTCGATTTTTGTGTGAATACTATTACTATATTGTATACGTAGAACAATAAATTCACAACTACTCCAAATACGTGAGAAATCACAACCTTGACTTGGGAGGTCATTACCCAATCATTGTATTCGAATCTCAAACCAAAGAAAAAGGCAAAAATAGATAAATACTTTCGTGAAGCTCAATCTTGAAAAATACAAACTATAAGGTGGGTATAAGGCGGATATTATAAAATATATCCTAAGGAAAAAGGCTCTTAAGTGCTTCGCGCCGCCTCGTTTCCCCGCTTGCTTGTGAGTATTTGATTTTGAGAGCTAATCGAGGGTTTTGCCGCCCAAAGTATTACTAAGTATCATATATATTTTCTTGGTTTCAATTGATTAAACCCTCTTGAACGTTTTGGTGTTCCACCAACGTTCTAAAGTCATCGAAGGCGTTCACTTCACGTGATCGTTTTCATTCCTTGAGGCTTCTTTAATCAAGAGATTGAATAAGGAGGAGATTTGTAGTTTTTTGTCTACTTAATACATTCACCAAAATCCAGAAAAGGTTAATACAATCAAAAACCACAAAAAATTTGAAAAATACAAAACACCAAAAAGAATCTTCTTTGCTTATCCCCTCGTTGTACGTGACGTTTATGCTAACTCGTAATCAAGCAAGACGTGCACGTAAACAAAAGAACAAAACTCCCACTCCTAATCTTTCTAGTGAGGAGTCTCCTATTGACGAACCCATTGTAAGAGAAGCACCAACCATGGAGAATCGAACTATGATGGAGTTACTTCAAGCACCCACCGAGGGTTATAGAGAGGCTATTGTGATTCCCACTATCCTTGCGGAGAATTTTGAAGTGAAAACAGGTTTGTTGTCGATGATCCAAAACAACAAATTCCATGGTGATGAGAAGGACAATCCACACAACCATATCCGCCAATTCAATCGTCTTACCGCCACTTGCAAGTTTAAGGATGTCTCGAATGACTCGATTAAGATGATGCTTTTTCCGTATTCTCTAGCGGGGCCCACTAAAATTTGGTTGGAGAAAGAGCCACCCAATTCTATATTGACGTGGAAGGATCTCGTGTCTAAGTTTGTGAACCAATTTTTTCCGCCCTCTAAGACTACGCATTTGAAAAACGAGATTTCAAAATTTTCACAAGAGTTTAGTGAAAGTTTTTCAACGGCTTGGAATAGGTTTAAGGAAATGTTACATGAATGTCCTCATCACGGTTTTTCCGACTTGCATCAAATTGACACGTTTTACAATGGACTTAATGATCATGAAAGGGATTATCTTAATGCCGCCGCGGGTGGTAATTTTTGTGTAAAATGGTTGAGGAAGCTTTGGTGATAATTGAGAATAGATCTAAGGTGTATAGTCCTCGTAGCACGTCTAGTGTTCGTAAGGCTTCGTCTTCGGCTTCACCTTCTTTGTCTACTACCATCGATGCTTGCCAAATTGAGGCGAACTTGGAAAACAAGATTTTTGATAAGCTTAAAGGTCTTTTGATTGAGTTCAAAGTTGGAGAACCAAGTACTCCCGCTACGGCTAAAGCGGTTGAGGTTTCATACATGTATTGTGGTGGAGGTCATGATTTCTCCGAGTGCATTACCAACGGTGGTAACACTTCGAGTGCCTACGCGGCCACGGGAACTTACAACTAAAACGGTCAAGTTACCCGCTCTAATCAATTGACTCCACCGGGTTTTGGTTCAAATCAAAATGCTAACAACAACTATCGCAACAATCAAGTTGGTTTCAAAAACAATTTCAACAAGGGAAACTATGGTAATCAAGGGGCTAATAATCAAGTTTCAAACAAAAATCAAAATGATTTTCAAAACAACAACAAAGGTTTGCAAACGTTGAAAGATCTTCCAAATGAATTTGTTGAATACGCTAATGGGAATGATGCTAGGTTTGACAATATTCAAAGAGAAATCATTAGCCTAAGATCCGAGTTTAAGAACGACTTGAAGAAAGAGTTGAAAAATGAGTTAGCTAATGAACTTAAGATCCATACCAACAAGATGGAAGGAACCGTAACTAGGTTACAACAAAATCAACAAAAAATGAAACAAGGGCAACATGAGATAAAGCAAGAAATGGTTAAAGCCGAGAAGAGGCAATCCAAGTTTGAAGATAAAATCTCATCTATGTTTGAGGCAATTATGTGTAAACCGTCTTCGAGTAGTCTTCCTAGCAACACCGTATCAAACCCTAAGGGTGAGATGAAAGTGATTGCCACACGTAGTGGTAAGACACTTAAGGAACCGACTCCTCAACCAATTGCTCCTACGGAGGAGGCAATTGAGGAAACCTGAGGTGGTGGTCCAAAAGGAGCATGTTCCAATCCCACGAAGTACCGCTCATGCCACACCTACGGTTGACCCATTACCAACATTGGAACCCGAGATTCCAAATGCTATGCCTATGCCTCAACCCACACCACCTTTGCCCTATCCATCGAGACTTAGAAAGGAGAAACGTCAAGAGCGCGACAATTACCAATTTGAGCTTTTTATGAAAATGTTTCGTGATTTGCACTTTAATGTGAGTTTCGCCGATGCTTTGGTCATGATGCCTCGATTTGCCGCTAACTTTAAGAGTATGTTGAACAACAAGGAGAAATTGCATCAATTGTCTAGTTGTTCGTCGGTTTATCTTAATCGCATACCTCAAAAAGTCGATGATCCCGGTAAATTTTTGATCCCTTGTGCAATCCAAGATATGGAGGAATGCTTCGCCTTGGCCGATTTTGGTGCTAGCATTAACTTGATGCCACTTGAAATCTTCAAGTCGCTCAATCTTCCTAATCTTACTCCTTCACTAATGTCTATCGAGTTGGCCGACCATTCCACGATTCCCGCATGTGGATTGGCGGAAGACGTTTTTGTGAATGTGGGGAAGTTCTACTATCCCGTGGACTTTACCGTTGTTGATATACCCACAGATCCTCAAGTTCCTCTCATTTTAGGTCGTTCGTCTTTAGATACGTCTATGGCTTTAATCGATGTTCATGCTAGAAAGATCACCTTACGTTTCAATGACGAGGAACTTGTTATAAACGCAACTCAAAACTCTCAAATTTCTCATGTTTATTCCGTTGCAACCATAAACCTCGTTGATATGATCGACGTGGTTTGTGAGGAGTTTTCACAAGAAGTTCTAGGTTTTGGTGATGAAGAAACTAGTGGCAATCCCACTATGTTAGATCCAATTCTTAATAATTCGACACCAACCTTCACTCTATTTGAAGGTGGTGGTTTTACGTTGGAAGAATTCGATGTTCCACGTACTTGCAACGAAGACCTCGACAACGATGAGGACTTCTCGATTATCAAGGATTTTCTTAACGATTTCCCATTTCCTCCACCCGAGTAGGTTATGAGTATCGAGCCCAAATCTTCACTTAAGGAACCACCTATCCTCGAGTTGAAAGATTTACCTCCTCATCTCGAATATGTCTATTTGGAGGAGGGCGACAAGTTGCCGGTTATTATTGCGAAGGAACTTTCGAATGATGAAAAAACCGCACTTGTCGATGTTCTAAAGGATTACAAAGGGGAAATTGCGTGGAAGTTATCCGACATTAAGGGGATCGATCCCAAATTTTGTACCCACAAAATCTTAATGGAGGAGGATTACAAGCCCGCAATCCAATGTCAAAGGAGGGTGAACCCCAAAATTCACGACGTCATCAAAAAGAAGGTCCTTAAACTCCTTGACGCGGGAATGATTTACCCTATTTCTGATAGCCCTTGGGTGAGTCCTATTCATTGTGTCCCTAAGAAGGGAGGAATGACCGTTGTGTCAAACGATGCCAACGAGTTAATTCCACTAGACTCGTGATCGGATGGAGAGTGTGCATTGACTATCGAAAGTTGAATGAAGCCACTCGAAAAGACCATTTTCCCTTGCCCTTCATGGACCAAATGTTGGAGCGTCTTGCGGGAAACGATTTCTATTGCTTTTTAGATGGTTTTTCCGGTTACTTCCAAATTCCCATCGATCCTCGTGATCAAGAAAAAACTACGTTTACGTGTCCATATGGAACGTTTGCCTATCGTATAATGTCATTCGGACTTTGCAATGCACCGGGAACCTTTCAAAGGTGCATGATGGCTATTTTTCATGATATGATCGAGAAGACGATGGAAGTCTTCATGGATGACTTTTCCGTGTTTGGTAATTCGTTCACTTCGTGTTTGTCGAATCTTGAGAGAATGTTGAAACATTGTGAGGAAACCAACCTTGTGCTCAATTGGGAAAAGTGTCATTTTATGGTTAAAAGTGGAATCATCTTAGGGCACAAGGTCTCGAAAGCGGGGATTGAGGTAGATCAAGCTAAGGTAGACGTCATCGCCAAATCACCTCATCCCAAAACCGTTAAGGGAGTTAGGAGTTTCCTAGGCCACGCGGGCTTTTATCGTCGATTCATCAAGGATTTTTCAAAGATCTCTCGACCCATTACACATCTTCTTGAAAAAGAGGCACGTTTTGTCTTTGACGAAGATTGTGTACGAGCCTTTGAAATCCTTAAGAGGAAACTTACCGAAGCTCCCATTCTTGTTGCTCCCAGTTGGAACCTCCCCTTTGAGCTCATGTGTGATGCTAGTGACTACGCTATTGGGGCCGTATTGGGGCAACGTCATGAAAAGCACTTCTTGCCTATTCACTATGCTAGCAATACGATGACCGAGGCTCAACTAAAATACACTACAACGGAAAAGGAGTTCCTTGCCGTGGTGTATGCAGTTGAGAAATTTCGACCTTATCTCGTCTTGACGAAATGCATAGTGTATACGGATTATACGTATCATTCGGCTATCAAGTATCTTATGGCTAAACAAGATGCTAAGCCGAGATTACTTCGTTGGATTCTCCTCCTTCAAGAATTTGATCACAAAATTGTTGACAAAAAAGGAGCCGAGAATCTAGCGGCCGATCATCTTTCTCGTTTGGAAGATCCTCACCAAAGTATTTACGAGCCCAAGGAAATCACCGAAACATTTCCGCTCGAGACACTTGGTGTAGTGAATTCTAAGCTTGATTCTTCCACCCCATGGTTTGCGGACTTTGCAAGTTACCATGCGGGTAACTTCATCATCAAGGGTATGACGACTCAAGAAAAACGAAAATTCTTTCGTGACGTCAAGTTCTACTTTTGGAACGACCCTTACTTGTTTCGAACTTGTGCGGATCAAATCATCCGACGTTGTGTATTTGGCACCGAAGCTTCTAACATCCTTAGAGCTTGTCATGAGGGACCCACGGGTGGTCACCACGGTGTTAATTTCACGGCTAAGAAGGTGTTTGATGTCGGCTTCTTTTGGCCTACTATTTACCGAGATGGACAAGATCTTGTGAAGTCTTGTGACTCATGCCAATGACAAGGAAAAGCCTCACAAAAAGATGAGATGCCACAAAATATCATCCAAGTGTGTGAGATCTTTGAAGTTTGGGGCATAGACTTTATGGGGCCGTTCCCATCATCTCGTGGTAATAAGTACATCCTTCTTGCGGTTGACTACCTATCTAAGTGGGTGGAAGCTAAGGCTTTGCCCACCAATGATGCTCGTGTGGTAGTCAAGTTTTTGAAAAGCTTGTTTTCTCGGTTTGGAACCCCTCGTGCGATCATAAGCGATCGTGGAACCCATTTTTGTAACGACCAATTCGAAAGGGTCCTAAGGAAATATGGGGTTACACATCGGCTTTCTACGGCTTATCACCCACAAACGAGTGGGCAAGTTGAGGTTTCAAACCGAGCGTTGAAGAGAATCTTGGAGAGATCCGTTGGGGAAAACCGACAATCTTGGTCGGATAAGTTGGACGATGCTTTATGGGCCTTTAGGACCGCTCATAAGACGCCCATTGGGTGCACTCCCTATAAGCTTGTGTATGGAAAAAATTGTCATTTGCCAGTCGAATTGGAACACAAGGCTTATTGGGCCCTAAAGCATTGTAATGATGATATGGAGACCGCGGGAAAACATCGGAAAATGCAATTAAATGAATTGGATGAATTGAGGGACATTGCTTATGAAAATTCATTGATTTATAAAGAAAAAACTAAAAAGTTACATGATTCTAAAATTAAAAACCGGGTTTTTAACATTGGGGATCAAGTTTTGCTTTTTAATTCTCGCTTGAAAATCTTTTCTGGTAAGTTGAAATCCTGTTGGTCCGGTCCATTCACCATGACTCAAGTATTTCCATATGGGACCATCGAGCTAGCTCAAAATGATGGCCCCAATTTCAATGTGAATGGACATAGTTTGAAGCACTACTTTGGCGGGGAAGTTCCATCCTTGAACTACCTCGACCAAGTCACCTTCCCCAATGATATTTAGTATTGAGGGGATCGTGTCGAGCTCATGACTCGGTAATCAAAAACGAGGTGCCTCGTGGGGGAGTCCCATGCTTATCCTATGTATATATTATCACTTTCTAATGTAGTAACGTGTGTGGATTTGTGCCCTTCCAACCTTTGTTCCGTGGTTGTTTATGAATTGTGGACTTTAGATGATCATGATCTTAACGATTGGAGCCTCTCGTGTTCGTTTTATGGGAGCACTCGATCGTTTGCTTTGAAGACTTTCTCAATATCCATGATATATCCTTTGATGTTCTAACCTTAGGTTTATAGCATACTTCATAAACGGCTTTAAATTTAACGGTTACACCCTTTCCATGCTAGATTAGGCATTCGACTATGTCTATAGTATGGGGGTGTTTGCACCCCTAGACTCAAAACATTGAGGACAATGTTTAACTTTAGTATGGAGGGGTGAATAGATACTTTCCTTGCTAAACCTTCACGCTTTCCAAAGTTTATCTTTTTGTTTATCGTTTTGTTGCAAAATAAGGCTAAAAATGGCCAAATTTTAAAATTTTAAAATTTTTCTCATGTTTTATAAGTGTTTGAAGACACGAATGTAGGCTTTCCGATGGCGAGAATAAGAGTAATTTTTGACTCGACCGTGCTTGTTGAGCACTTAGCTTTGGTTCCTTAACTTCACATTAGGCTAAGTCTCTTAAATGAGGACGAGAAATGATAGGGTTAATTATAAGTTACTATGCTAAACGTAGAGTACTCGTATTCTTTCAAAAACTCATGTGTTCTCGTTGTTTGCTTATTCTCCCTTCGCATGTAAATATTTTTTGCTTAATAAATATTGACTTAGCGGTTTAGTTGGGATTGTTGGGTTTCTAGTCTTTTCTAGTAGCTTCCGTGTAATTAAATTGGGAAGACATTAAGGTATCGCCAACGTCACGGTTTTGAAGTATTGGCACCCGAATAATCAAAAGCTTCACCTAATAATAAGATTTCAAGTGCTCACCTAAATCAAGCAAACAATTTGAAGCCCCACAAGGCCAAAAAATCTATGCAAAATTGAAAGTGAATCAAGCCTTAATCTACGAAGCTTTAAAGATCCAAAATTCGCCTTAGCGTGAGGATATACGTCTTTGGCTAATAAAACCACCGATGAGGCGGATAATAAAAGGCAAGGCAAGACCGAAGTCATAATAAAAGCTTCATGGCGAAGTTGAATAAAAGATGGAGGTAAACCAAAGATAATAAGGCCCTTCCGTTAGGGGGCGTATAAAAGTCTTGGTAATAAGTCTCATGTTCAAAACCGTTATAAAACCGTGTTTATTGATCCTTCTTGTTGACTTAATTTTTTGACATCGTTGTCTATTAGGAGGGGTTATTGATTTGATGGTCTTGGTTACACCGTTAGGACTCTATTTTTAGACCTAAATCTCTATTATCGCATAAGTCAAACAATGTATCCTCGTGAAACATTCAAGACAAAATAAAATATAAGAGATACAACTTAGGAAAATGGGAGGATAAGTACGTGATTATGGCATATGAGTAGTGTTAGCATTACTAACTTATAATGACAATGATCTCGTTGCACGCTTGGCATGGAATTAGGGTGAAAATCGAGGATGATGAAATTATTTCTAACGAAGCATTCACGTGTTCTTGTTGATTTATTGGCTTGAATCTGCTTAGTCTTGCATGATAATGTTGTTTATATGCTAGATTAATCATTTGGTAAACTGAATCATACTTTTACTTGTTTAAAATTTGATTTGAAAAGTTAAAAGGGTGTTTGGGTCTACCTATTTGAGTTGAAATCTTGTTATTGTGTTGTGGAAAGTTTGTGTTTGTGCTCTATATCTGATATATGCTTGGTTGAGAGTGTTTTGCTGCAAGTTTTGGAGTTTGAAACCTTGAATCACATAATCTGCTATAACTTGTTGAGTTTGACTGTTTTTGACCTAAGATCTTGGGAAAACCTAGAGTTTATGCATGCTTAGGGTTAAAAGCTGTTGAAACATTATTATTATAACATACTTGATAGATCTTGAGGTTTGAATCTGGCTTGTTGGTCAAATACATCAGCAAAGTGAAAACTGCATGTGTTAGTGTTCATCAGTAACTTAATCTTGCTTGAATCTTGCTTAAAACTTTGAATCATTGCATGAAACTTGTTTAGACTTGTTCATTTGAGTTTATAAAAGCTTGTGTATGCATTTGGTTGAGTTTGGCTGGCTGAATATTGCTCTAAGTGCTTATTGAACCTAATCTGCTTATTGTTCTAAGTTTGTGCTAGATCTGGTGCTTTATTGAATTAACTGTACAAATTGGCTGTTACTTGTTGTGATTTCTTTGTTTGTATTGACTCCTTATGATCCAATGATCATTTGGGTGCCTTGTTGAAACTTGAATCTCCAAAAAGTTCACTAAAGACAAAAAAAGTCTACAAGTCAAGCAGTGGGAAAAGTTTCCACTACTCAACACCTAAAACTAGCCCTACTAGTGTTAATTTGTACTCAGCTTATCAATAAGCTATTTTAGCTTATCCAGACCTGCAACAACTTATTTTGTGTGATAGATCTTCATTATTTGACCCATTTGATTAGACTGGAGCTTATTGGACTCTGACTTTGACTTTTTGCTAGAAAACCAACTTATTTGACTTTTTCATAAGTGCTTATTTGCTTTTTCCAGCTTATTGAGTCAGCTTATTTGAAAACTTTTTGTTGAAATAGCTTAATTAAGTCATTTAAAAGCTTTAGAAACTTGAATCAGCTCTTGGGTGGCCTAGAACTCAAAAACGACTATTTTGTCGTTTTCTGTAGATTGCTTATTGCATTTTCAGGCTTATTCCTTGGGCTTATTTCAAATTTCTTTTTACAGAAGTCTTATTTAGGACAAAAGAAGCTTGTGTGTCTAATTTGAGCTTATGGCATTGGCTTATAGCTTAATGGGCCAAAAAGCCCATTAAGAATAAGCTGTTTGGTATAAGCTAGCTTATTTCACACTTTTAGCTTTTGGGCCTTTGGAAAAAGTTGTTTAAAATCAAATTTTGAGTCAAGTAGTGCTTTTTTGGGCTTATTTGGGCCACTTTTTCATTTTGGGCTCAAATTTGGCCCATTAAGGATCTGTTTTGGGTTTAGCCCATTTTCTAGGCCCATTAAGGGTATTTAGGCAATTTCAAGTTCATTTCTGAGTTATTTAGGTTAAATTAAGCTAGTTTGCAACTTTTTAGAATTTTTTATGATTTTTGGATTTTTAATAATATTTTAATATTATTTTATTGTTAAAAATTAAAAGTCTGATTTTCTAAGTTTTTATATTTTTCCTAGATTGTAGACACTTAATTAGGAATTTTACAACTTTCCAAAATATTTTTAGAGTCTTTTAATTATTTTCTAGAATTATTTTAAGTTTTAATAGCTTTTAATAGTTTTTAATTGTTTAAAAATAGCTCTTAGTGGTTTTAAAATTTTGAAAAATACTTTTTAGCTTAATTAGGTTATTTTAAAGGTTTACAAACTTTAGGATCTTGTTTAGGACTTTTTATTAGTTAATATCGATTTTTAGGGCTTTAATTAGCATTAAAAAGTTAATATTTAATTAATTAAAAGGTTTTAGCAAGTTTGAATTTTTTGTAAACTCTTAGAATATTTAGTGGATTTTTATTGATTTTTGGTAATTTTTAGGGTAAAATTTTAATTTTGGTGCTTTTACGGTTTTACGTGTACACCTTTTTCGTCTTAGTTTAATCTGTCATCGTAACCGTCATTCTCTTCTTATCCCATTTCTATTTTTCTTTCTCACAAATATAATCACAAAGATAATCAATTCAGTACACACACACTAAGCCTCCTTGAGAACGATCCCCATTTTGGGTCATTAGTGTTTGGTTTTCCTAAACCGACTCTTAATACTTGCCACTTTTGCTCTCTTTTTACTAAAGAGTAGTAAAACCACTACATCAATTAGTAGCACCCATACACTTCTATTCTCACTTTCCTCAATGAAAGATTTTTTTTTTGATACCCAACACTTCCTTTATACCTACACAATGTCTTACTTTCAAGGTCATAGTGCTCCTCATCTTGTCTCAGTTAGACCAAACCCTTCGTCTCTCATGACACATCACATCTATAACTCCTCATCCATTCGATTATTGATACTAAGCCTTCCAATCCAACAGTATCGGTCAGTGCCATTCCCTTTTCCACACTACAACAACATTAGCATGCTTTGTGCTTTAGTCTACTCATTAGGCTATACCAAAGTTTTACCTTCAGTTCCTATCTCGACCTATTTCATTCATGATTCGCATCTATCCACTCATCCTTCTTCTTCCTCAGCTAATGGAATACATCACGAGGTTATGCTTCCCGTCTTTCAAGTCATCTATACGTAAAAATTTTCCACGTAGCTTCACTTGTTTTCCTCACGACCAGTTCTCCTACTCCCTCCTAATAGGGACAAACTAGAGTTTCATGTGATTACATGCGGATCACACTCTCATCTTATACCCATATTAGTTTCCATATGTCTAAACTAAGCCATATTCTAAATTCTTACTCAAGTCTCATACTTCTATTATGACCTTGCACCTAACATGAGGTACTTTTAATCATCATCTTCTAATAATACTTGGTTCTCTCCTTTCATGGTTCTCCCTAATTCCTTCACTATCATGTCCAACCAAAATTTCTCACTCAATTCATCAACTCTATGGTAATCGTTATTTCATTGGATAATGCATAACTGTCTCTTCCAAAGATCCTTCATAAACACCTTCACTAAACTGACCCTATAATCACTTCTCCACGAACTTATTCCGCTCAGCTTCACTGCCCATCCCTTGATATTGATTGCAACGAAATTCTATCTTTGTGTAGTCACTCGACTCCCCTTGTTACTTTCACGAGTTCTTAATCTCCCATGTTATGTAGTCACTCCATCACGATCCATTGGTTCAGCTCTTTGTAGCTCCACTCCGGTACTCGATCTGTCCTTCTTTGTCACGAACCATACGGAGATTCCCATCATAGTTCTTGTCACCTTTCTAGTCCTTGCAACTTCTGTGACTCCTTCAAAATCTCTTGCATCCTTCTAGCAGCCGGCACGTAGTCCTTTCGGCTCCTTGCTTCACGATGTAGCTCTTCACGCACTCTTTCTCGTCTCCATGATGTTACCTAGGAACTTCACACTACGCAGTAGCTTCTAACTTCAACTCATCAACCATAATATTTCTAAAGGTACTTCAACCCCTCAATGGCTCACTCTTCCTTACTTGTTGTACTTCACCATTAATCAGCCTCCTACCAATCATTCTTTCACATCCATGTTTTCCTTTACGTGCCTACTACTACCTTGCCTCCATAACTATACCAATTCCCTTGCGTGTTGTTTGCCCCATCTTTCCATTAGTAGAAACTTTCTACTCTACCCTCACATCCGCTAATACTCTCATCAATATCCTAATGGTACTTCAACCAACTTCTCATAGCATGACATCTCGTTCCCACGACCAGACAACTAACTTTACTTACTCCCTTATTCCCGTAACCAATCTAAGTTTCAAAACTCCACAAATCTTAATCATTCCTTCAACACAACCTTTAAACCAAAATACATCTCTCCATTCTAATATCTAACCATAAGTAATACTACCCAACTCTATCCTCTCATCCTAACGTTCCTACAATCGCATAACTAAATCAACCATGACGTATACCAAAAGAATTCCAAACAATCGTGTCCCAAAATAAAATATAGGGTAAAACGAACCCTATCCAAAACTATTGAAAACAAAACAATGTAATCCGAAAGATCAATGGAGTGTGCCAACAACATAAGTAGACTCATCACGATTTGTATTACCAAATTTCAATATCTTAGAAAATTTTAAATTTTCATCTCAATTAGTTACTTCTCATAAGAACCAAATTTCAATACTACTAAGATCAATCATACTCATTTTTAACCATAAACTCATCTTTTATCTTCCTTATTTTATCAAAGATATCAACTAGTTAGTATACTACAATCTTATTCTAACCATTATCTTGTTTACTCATATTAAACTTATTTCACTTGTTATTATAAAACCAATACATTTTTATAAAATATAGTTTTTTTTCATTTTATTCTATATTATTATTATTATTTTATATAATCTATTTAGGCTTGTTATAACTAAATTATTACACATTTACAAGGTGTGGCGTTATTATTATCATTATTATAATAAAATCTCCCTTTTAACTCTTTCCGTCTATTTAAATACTTCTAAAATTTTAACTCCACTTTTAAGAAAATTATCGTAAAATTTATTTATCATTTATATCTACTATCACATGTTACCTAGAAAACTAATCTATTCATTTTCAAGACAAAAATTTTTTTTAGTTACTACCAATAAACTTAAAGAAAAGATATGTAAGTCAGGATATCATACCGTACACTTACAAAGTATTTTGAAAAGCATTTTCCTTTAATTAGCTAGACTCCTTTGCAAGAAAATTTGGTAGTTATAATCTATTAAAATACATACCCGAATGTAGACACACTTCAAAAGATTCAAAACGTCGTTGGAACTCCTTCAAACTCCAGCACTAATAAATTGTTTAAACACGAGAGAACACTAGGTACGTTCAAGTTATAATAACTACCGAACGACCGTATATCATAACATAACATCTACTAGTATATATAGATCCGCATACATATACCTATTAAATCACCCAAAATATAATCGTTATCATACATGTCAAGTCAATCAATCGCGTCATACGCTCGTTTTTTTCCATACGAGTAATCACCATCTCACCATGCCACAACAAGGCATAAAACCCATCACCAAAACCAACCCATATTGTGTGACCCCATAATCACACAACACGACTATAACCGAAACATATAACACACAAAAAAATAGCCATATCATAGGCAACCATTACATAAACCCCTATTGTCTACATATACCCAAAATACACATCTCATCATATACAAGCATGTACTAACCCTTTTTTCATGCAACCATACTTGGAAGTCCATCGGTGTTGTGGCACATATATAATTACGTAGGCCTCCATAATTACATATGTCCCCTTTTCACCCATGTACTCCCTCCTATGACGACACTTATAGAAATTAGTACTACACAGAACACATATATACCACATAACTACCACATAAAATACACTATATATATATATACCGTATAGGTAAAATAAGAACATATCATACGTCAACCCTAACTTCATTCATAACTCGAGGCTCAAACGCCAAAACAAAACAATAACAACAATAAATCCGACATTAAAAAAAAAGATCATAACAATTCAGACGAAAATTTGAATCTACTACTAGTCGCAGACTCAGCATCGGTACTATCAGATTATTACCTAGCGCACCTCTTCTTCTACGCGACATGGGTAACACTAAATAGGTTCCTACACTTCCGGTTCATACGGCGCATCAATAGAAAATAAATGAATGTACTTACATATACTATATCTCAATAAGTATGTATGAAAGTAAATAAGTATCCAAAACGAAATTAACACTTAATCACTCCATATACTATAATGTACACATACCCCTATGACACCTACATGCATGGACCCTTAAGCTATAGACTAGGCTACTAGACTAGGCAACCTAATTCTCTATAACCATTGTATCTGATACCATTATGTCACACTTTTAAATTACGATCTTGGTACCCCTGGAAAGGTATTTGAGTTGGCTTTCAAATGCAAGAAACGAGAACTAAATTGGAGGCCGGGAAGTGGGTCAAAAAAGTCGGAGGTCAAATCAGTTTTGAAATCAGTCAGGTTCAAATTAATGTTTTAAGATGTTTAGGGTACTTAAGAGTACAATTGGATCTTCAAACGAACATGAGACTTATATTATATATTAAATAAAAAGATCTTGAGGAGGGATAAATAAATGGGTTAGGGGTAAGACCCTCTAATCATAACAAACTTTTCGTATGTTCAAAATCAGTAAATTCTGGATAGGTGAAAGTATATATATATATATATATCAAGAACCCTTATATAGGAAGGATGGTGAAACAATTCCTTAAATACAAAATTCTATTTAAATGACACATGTAATTCATTAAATGGTTTCCTTAAATGCTTCAAAAACAAAATAGGAATTACAAAAGATGCCTTAGATACAAAATTCTATAAAATATAAGGAGGATGGTGAAACAATGCCTTTAATACAAAATTCTATAAAAATGATTCCATAAAATGCTTCAAAAATAAAATAGGAATTACACATGATGCCTTAAATACAAAATTCTATATAAATTTATATAGGAATTACAAATGATGCCTTAAATACAAAATTCTATAATAATATATAAGGAAGGATGGTGAAACAATGCCTTAAATACAAAATTCTATAAAATTGATTCCATAAAATGCTTTAAAAATAAAATAGGAATTAAATGATGCCCTAAATACAAAATTATATCAAAATATATATAGGAATTACAAATGATGTCTTAGATACAAAATTCTATAAAAATATATAAGGAAGGATGGTGAAACAATGCCTTAAATACAAAATTCTATAAAAATAATTCCATAAAATGTTTCAAAAATAAAATAGGAATTACAAATGATGCCTTAAATACAAAATTCTATAAAGATATATGAATTACAAATGATGCCTTAAATACAAAATTCTATAAATATATATAAGAAAGGATGGTGAAACAATGCCTTAAATACAAAATTCTATAAAAATGATTCCATAAAATGCTTCAAAAATAAAACAGGAATTACAAATTATGCCTTAAATACAAAATTCTATAAAATTGATTCCATAAAATGCTTCAAAAATTATATAGGAAGGATGGTGAAACAATTCCTTAAATACAAAATTCTATTAAAATGACACATGTAATTCATTAAATGGTTTCCATAAATGCTTCAAAAAGAAAATAGGAATTACAAAAGATGCCTTAATTACAAAATTATATAAAAAATATATAAGGATGGATGGTGAAACAATGCCTTAAATACAAAATTCTATAAAAATGATTCTATAAAATGCTTCAAATATAAAACAAGAATTACACATGATGCCTTAAATACAATATTCTATATAAATATATATAGGAATGACAAATGATGCCTTAAATACAAAATTTTATAAAAATATATAAGAAAGGATGGTGAAACAATGCCTTAAATACAAAAATCTATAAAAATGATTCCATAAAATGCTTTAAAAATAAAATAGGAATTACAAATGATGCTCTAAATACAAAATTCCATCCAAATATATATAGGAATTACAAATGATGCCTTAGATACAAAATTCTATTAGAATATATAAGCAAGGATGGTGAAACAATGCCTTAAATACAAAATTCTATAAAAATGTTTTCATAAAATGCTTCAAAAATAAAATAGGAATTACAAATGATGCCTTAAATACAAAATTCTTTAAAAATATATATGAATTACAAATGATGCCTTAAATAAATTTTTTTATAAAAGTATATAAGGGAGGATGGTGAAACAATGCCTTAAATACAAAATTCTAAAAATGATTAAATAAAATGCTTAAAAAATAAAACAGGAATTCAAATGATGCCTTAAATACAAAATTATATAAAAATATATATAGGAATTACAAATGATGCCTTAAATACAAAATTATATACAAATATATAAGGAAGGATGATTAAACAATGCCTTAAATACAAAATTTTATAAAAATAATTCCATAAAATGCTTCAAAAATAAAATAGGAATTAGAAATGATGCCTTAAATATAATATTCTATAAAAATATATATATGAATTACAAGTGATGCCTGAAATAAAAAACTCTATAAAAATATATAGGGAATGATGGTGCCTTAAATACAAAATCTTATAAAAATGATTCCATAAAATATTTCAAAAATAAAATAGGAATTACAAATGATGCCTTAAATACAAAATGTATAAATATATATATAGGAATTACAAATGATGCCTTAAATACAAAATTATATAAAAATATATAATGAAGGATGGTGAAACAATGCCTTAAATACGAAATTCTATAAAAATGATTCCAGAAAAAGCTTCAAAAATAAAATAGGAATTACAAATGATACCTTAAATACATAATTCTATAAATATATATATATAGGAATTACAAATGATGCCTTAAATACAAAATTCTATAAAAATATATATGGAAGGATGGTGAAACAATGCCTTAAATACAAAATTCTATAAAAATGATTCCATAAAATGCTTCAAAAATAAAATAGGAATTACAAATGATGCCTTAAATATAAAATTCTATAAAAATATATATAGGAATTACAAATGATGCCTTAAATACAAAATTCTATAAAAATATATAGGGAAGGATGGTGAAACAATACCTTAAATAAAATTTTTTATTAAAATGATTCCATAAAATACTTCAAAAATAAAATAGGAATTACAAATGATGCCTTAAATACAAAATTCTATAAAAATATATATATGAATTACAAATGATGCCTTAAATACAAAATTATATAAAAATATATAAGGAAGGATGGTGAAACAATGCCTTAAATACAAAATTCTATAAAAATGATTCCATAAAATGCTTCAAAAATAAAATAGGAATTACAAATGATGTCTTAAATACAAAATTGTATAAAATATATATATGAGTTACAAGTTATACCTTAAGTACAAAATTTTATAAAAATATATAAGGAAGGACGGTGAAACAATGCCTTTAATACAAAAACTTTATTAAAATTCACAACAATAATATTAATTTCAAAAAAAATTAATGTAAAAACCTTATTCATAACATTAACATATACAAAATTTATTACCTCATAAAATTCAAAAATACATAATATATTTATACACTATTATTAAAATTCCTAAAAAAATTTATGTAAAAAACTTATTCATACCGTTAATGTATGTAAATTCAATTAACTCATAATATTCTTAAATAAATAAAATATCTTAAACTACGTTATTTTTGTATATTCTATGCTACATTATTAAAATATCAATGCCATAACTAACACTATATATACTAAACTTCTAATACAAACACACATAAATTCAATTTTCATTAAAAAAATATATACTTAAAGCTAGCCCGTCAACTGGACGGGTCTAAAGGCTAGTATATATATATATATATATATATATATATATATATATATATATATATATATATATATATATATATATATATATATATATATATATATATATATATATATATATATATATATATATATATATATATATATATATATATATATATATATATATATATATATATATATATATATATATATATATATATATATATATATATATATATATATATATATATATATATATATATATATATATATATATATATATATATATATATATATATATGGAGGCCTTAACAGTAGCTTTAAGGTTGCGGCCAAATGGGAGAGTTAGCTAACACATGTAAGGGAATAGGGTTTCTTTTACATTGCATATTATTTTGGTTAAGGGGGTGTTCGACCCATAGTTTGAAGTAGAAAAAGGGGACTGTTTTGGGTTAAATGTTAACGGGGCGAGTTATTAACTAAACTAAGTTAAGGGCTTTATGGAGTGATGTAATGAGATGCATATGGAATATAAATGGGGTTAAGTGGTAGGATAAGGTTATATATCCATCATAGATTGATGAGCCATTTTGGTATGTGGTTCATGTCTTGATTGTATATGTTTATGTGTTTAGATTTTTGCTAGAGCATGGATACTTGGAGAAGCTTGTTCAGGTGAGTTTCATAGTCCCGTGTCTTTTTATGATTTGAATTCCAGATGGGATGGAAGAGACACTCTATGGTTTTGTAACTAATACTGTGAATGTTTTTATGGTTTGTGATGGACTTGTGTGTGCACTTATGTGATTAGCTGCTATGTGATTCTTGATTGTGTTTATGATTTGGATCGGGGGACACATACCGTCTCAGTGATTGTGGTTTGACTTGGTACCAAGGGGATGTTGACAAGGCGGGGCCTTGGGATTGGTTCATAGGTGTATGGGCGCCTATGGGACCATGGTGATTGGTAAGGCTTGGAGCCTTGGAATTGTGGTTACTGGTAAGGCTTGGAGCCTTAGATTTGTGGTGATTGGTTAATCTTGAATGATAGTTGTTAATACATAATTGTAGCACATTGTCCAAATGTTCTTTTATTAGTGGTTATTATTCACGGCTTATAATTGATTTGGAGTTGGAGTCTAAACCTATGACTCTCACCAACATTATTGTTGACGTGTTTTAGTGTCTCTTTCAGGTGAGAATGTGGTTAAGCGTGAGAATAGGAGTGGCTAGTTGGAGTCCTTAGGATTGCATTTGGAGGAACCCATTTTCTGCTTAGTATTTATTTAATGTTTGATTAAGTGATACTTTGTATATGTTTGTTATTTGTTAATTGTATGTCTTTGGTAAGAGGTATGCCTGTTACCTACTTACCTAGACGCCTACGTTGTTTGTGATATCTTCATGACATTGTGTCATTATTTATGGTATTTCCATTTCATTTAGTTATCTCTATAGACACGCTGTTGTCGTGATGATATCCATACGTCGCGCCCCATTCGGCAATGGTGATACCATTCTGTCACACCCCACCATGGCGGAATATGGGGCGCGACATATGGATATGATTACAACAATAGCGTGTCTATAGAGATAACTAAATGAAATGGAAATATCATAAATGGTGACACAATGTCATGAAGATATCACAAACAATGTAGGCGTCTAGGTAAGTAGGTAACAGGTCTACCTCTTACCAAAGACATATAATTAACAAATAACAAACATATAGGTGTCTACAAAGTATCACTTATTCAAACATAAGTAAAGACTAAGAGGAAAGGGGTTCCTCCAATGCAATACCAAGCCTCCCAGTTAGCCACTCATATTCTCACGCTTAACCACATTCTCACCTGAAAGAGACACTAAAACACGTCAACATAAAGTTGGTGAGAGTCATAGGTTTAGACTCCAACTCCAAATCAGTTATAAGCTGTGAATAACAACCACTAACAAAAGAACATATGGACAATGTGCTTCAATTATGTATTAACAACTAGCATTCAAGATTAACCAATCACCACAAATCCAAGGCTCCAAGCCTTACCAATAACCACAATTACAAGGCTCCAAGCCTTACCAATCACCATGGTCCCATAGGCGCCCATACACCTATGAACCAATCCCAAGGCCCCGCCTTGTCAACATCTCGTTGGTACCAAGTCAAACCACAATAACTGAGACGGTACGTGTCCCCCGATCCAAATCATAAACACAATCAAGAATCACATAGCAGTTAATCACATAAGTGCACACACAAGTCCATCACAAACCATAAAAACATTCACAGCATTATTTACAAAACCATAGAGTATCTCTTCCATCCCATCTGGAATTCAAATCATAAAAAGACATGGGACTATGAAACTCACCTGAACAAGCTTCTCCAAGTATCCGTGCTCTAGCAAAAATCTAAACACACAAACGTATACAATCAAGACATGAACCACATACCAAAATGGCTCATCAATCTATGATGGATATATAACCTTATACTACCACTTAACCCCGTTTATATGCCATATGAATCTCATTACATCCCTCTATAAAGTCCTTAACTTAGTTTAGTTCATAACTCGCCCCGTTAACATTTAACCTAAAACAATCCCGTTTTTCATACTTCAAACTATGGGTCGAACACCCCCTTAACCAAAATAACATGCCCTGTAAAAGAAACCTCATGCCCTTACATGTGTTAGCTAACTCTCCCATTTGGCCGCAACCTTAAAGCTACTGTTAAGGCCTCCATATATATATATATATATATATATATATATATATATATATATATATATATATATATATATATATATATATATATATATATATATATATATATATATATATATATATATATATATATATATATATATATATATATATATATATATATATATATATATATATATATATATATATATATATATATATATATATTTTTTTTTTTTCCTATCCAGAATTTACTGATTTTGAACATACGAAACGTTTGTTATGATCAGAGAGTCTTACCCTAACCCATTTGTTTAGCCCTCCTCCAGATCTTTTATTTAAAATATAATCTAAGTCTCATGTTTGTTTGAAGGTCCAATTATACTCCTAAGTACCCTAAACATCTTAAAACATTAATTTAAACCCGACTGATTTCAAAACTGCTTTGACCCCCGACTATTGTAACCTGTTTTTGACCCACTTTCCTACCTCCAATTTAGTTCTCGTTTCTTGAATTTGAAAGCCAATTCAAATACCTTTCCAGGGGTACCAAGATAGCAATTTAAAAGTTTGTAAAACTTTAGATATGATCAAAATAATGACCCAAAAATTTTGCCCAGTTTTTAATGACGAATTTAATATGATTAACCTAATTAATCATACATAAACCCTAATTAAAACCTAAAAACAATTTCCAATGATAAAAACCCATTAATTACATCATTAATTACAGGTTATTAACAAAACCTAATTAAAAATTATGAATGTCAAACCCTAATCCATCATATTAGGTTACATACGTAAATTAAACGTTAATTAAGCATAGTTTTAGTGCATACCTTAAACGATAATTGAATAATTGGGTTTTCTTGATCCACCAATGTTAATCACGATTGATATTAAGTTTGGGAGAAGGAAAAATCGTTTTTGGGGCTAAAGGAATCAGTATGGGTAATTACTACTAACCAGGAAGCCTAATAGTACTCAAACTGGGCTCTTCTTCCATTCCTTAAGCAAAATTCGGCCCAAAACCAAGTCCAACACCCTATGGCCGACTTTTTTTAATTATATTACTGTAAATTAACTATTAATTATTATTACCTTAAATTCCCTTAATTTATTTCAGCTCTTAAAGCCTCCGAAACCTCAAAACCGCAAAACTAGTCAAATTTACGCGTATACCGTAAAAGACGTAAAAATATACAGTTTTATAAAAACTCTTAGAATATAAAATAAACTATATAAATAAGTCTTAATTGAATTAAAACTATCCCATAAATTATTCCCGTGACTAAATACCTCTTCCGAGACCCCTAAATGCAAAACCTTAAACCGTAAAAATACGATTTTCTATAATACATATACGTATACGTAAAACCACTAAACAACACCATCTCATTTCATAGTCTCATTTCATAGTCACTACATTGTGAGCTCATGAACATGAAATCATCACACATCGTCTCACTAACAAGGTACCCCGTACCCGAAACGATATCCACCACAATCTATACACACCAATAAACACATAAGCACATAAATGCACATATTTGTACAAAACACCCTAAACTATAGTCTAAGTGTCGAACCCCAAAACCATGGTTGTCACACCCTAATATCACTCACATATCTAACCAAATCCTTCTAACTATCTGACCAAATCCTATTCAACTAATGTTGGCCTAGTTGTGTCACGTGGCTTTACCAAACAATTTGTGGCCTGAAAGTGTGAAACGTGGGGAAAATTAATTACACTTGGCAGTTGGCACCCACTATTAATACTCATACAAACAGTAAACCCTCACTTGATACTCCCAACTCAGCCTAACAAACTAAACCTAATCTCTCTTTCTCAAAACATCCGCCCCTTTTTTCACATCACAACAACGCCTCCCAACTTTGTCTTGATTCCTCCTTCTCTTCTCAACCAAGATACGCAGCCTCCAAAAAATATAAGACGCAATCTCACAGATCCTCACATCCCATCTAAGCTCATATCTTGCTAGTTAAATTAACCAAATCCATGGTTATCAGATTCGATCTATGATGATCGATAGATAAAACACACTGGAACAAACAATCTTGTTGTTTCTATCATCGAAAATAAAACGAGGCTTACATATGCAAATGATGAATGAAATCCACGAAAATGACTTCAAGATCTTTATGAAAAGATCTCGGGTAGGTCTTTATTATTTGATTTTATTTTTATTTTGGATCGATGAAAGTTTTTTTTTTAGACAGAGATCTTGTTTTTGGTGAGTCGTGAAACGAGGTGAGTCGAGTCTTGGTGTGAGTGCGTGTGAGTCGAGTGGTGAGAACGAGTGTTGTGTGGGTTTGATTAGAGTCCGGCGTTGGTGTAGGTGTTTTGTTTTTGGTCTGTTTTTGTGTCGACGGTGAGTCGGAGGGTGTGGGGAGTCATGTGTGTTGTTGTTTGTGTTTTGTTTGAGTCTGGGTTTTGAATGATGAGGGAGTCGAGTCTGTTTCGGGGGTTTTTGAGTCGTGGGGGTTTTGAGTCGTGGGGGTTTTTTGTTGTTGTTTAAAAACTGAGTGTATTCGAGTCTTTTATTTGAGTGAGATTTGAGTTCGAGTCTGTTGAGGTTGAGAGGCTGTTTCGAGGGTGTGTTTTGATTGAGTTTGTTTTTAGAGTCGTGTGTAATGTTTTAGTTCATGTTTGGTTGTCGAGTCAGTCTTGAGTCATTGAATGTGTCTGTCGAGTCTTGTTGAGGATGTATTGAGTTCGTTGGAGTAATAAGGGTCGAGTCTTCAAAATAGATCTTTGGATTTCAAAATGTGTCGAGTCGTGTGGTGTTTGAGTATGTGTTGTTGGTGTTGGAGCCCAGTCACAGTTTTGAGTGAGTGTTGTGAAAGAGTCTAGTCTTCGGATAAAAATCTCACAAAAAACAACACTTCTTCGCAATAATAGCCATATTCGGAATAACTGATCTTCGGAGAAAATTTCTTCGGATAAAATATGTGTGACTTCTTCTGAATACTACTACTTCTTCTGAATTATAGACTTTTTCGGAGTCAATCACTTCTTCGGATAAAATGGAGATACTCGGATAAATATAGAAACCCTGTTCCGAAGAAAATTTTCGGATAATTATGATAAAATGGATAAGCTCAGACTTCTTCCGAAAATATGTATTCTTCGGATAAATTACCAAAATAATTCTTCGGATAAATTTGTAAACCCTGTTCCGAAGATATATATTCGGATAATGGACTGATTTTCGGATAAAACAAACCCTTTTGCGAAGACACAGTTTTTCGGATAATTCTGTTTGGTAACTTTTCAGATAAACACAAAATGACAAAATAGAAACTTGAAAACCACAGAGATCGTGGATTTGAATAATAAAACGTCCCGTAACCCAATATTACCCCAAAACAACAACAAAAATTATGATTTCTATCAAAATAAGTAAACCTAATGAATTGTTTACAACTTTAAACCATAAAATAAAAAAAATTCAAGATTTGAGATTAATTAAATCAAACCCCACCAAAATCAATCAAAACAAACACAAGAACAATCAATCAACCATAGCTCTTGTACCAATTGTAGGTCCACGATTTCTTATGATTGTACAAGTGTTGTAATGATATAAAGAAAAGAGATGGAGATGTAGATCTTGAGATGAACTAGAGAGAGAAAGGAGAGGAAAGGAGAGGAAGAGAGAGAAAGAAAGATTAGATTAATGAAAAGCGTGAAATGAACAATGACCAACCCCTCCTAACATGCTAGGAGGGTGTATATATAGCCCATCCTACATGTGGGCTTGATGGGCTATATTGTTTACATATTGGATCACGAGCCCAATCTACGTATATATTGTTGGAGTGACCGATCCTTTCTAAGTACGTAAAAACGTATTTCCAACACAACATACATCTCTAATCCGGTTTTGGTAAAGAAGAGCGATGGATCATGGAGAATGTGTGTAGATTTCAAGAACTTAAACTCGGTATGTCTGAAAGACTACTATTCACCTCCAAACATAGATGAAAAGACGAAATCCATGGTGGGATCCTGATACAAATGTTTTCTAGATGCTTACAAAGGATACCACCTAATTTAAATGGCTCTAGAAGATGTGGAGAAGACAACTTTCTATACGGATCAAGGTACCTATTGTTATACTAAAATGTCGTTCGGATTGAAGAACGCTGGAGTGACGTACCAGAGGTTGGTGGATTCGGCGTTCCAAACGCAGATTGGAAGGAATTTGGAGGCATATGTAGATGATACGGTGATCAAGAGTAACAATGAGAAAACCTTATTGGCTGACATAGCGAAGACCTTTGACAACCTCCGAAGGATAAACATGAGGCTAAATCCGGTCAAATATTCATTCGGAGTCGAAGAAGGGAAATTTTAGGCTATATTATCACATCAGAAGGCATCCGGGCAAACCTAAAAAAGACTTGTTCCATTACGAATATACAATCCCCCAAGACTTGGAAGAATATGCAGTTACTTAGCAGGAAGTTAATGGCTTTAAACTGATTCTTAGCTCGCTCGGCTGAAAGAGCCTTACCATTCTTCAACACCTTGAAAAACATTACGAAAGAAAACAAGGATGAATACAGATGGACTAAAGAGGCCAAAACAGCTTTCCAAGAAATGAAGCAAGTGATCATTAATCTTCCGACATTGTCAACTCTACGACCGAAGGAACCTCTATACATGTAATTGGCCGCGTCATCGGAGTCGGTCAGTATAGTGCTCTTAACGGAGAGAAAAGGAAGGCAATATATGATACATTATGTTAGCCGAATGCTCAATGATGCCGAGAGGAACTATTCTCCAATGGAAAAATTAGCACTCACATTGCTTAATGCATCGAGGCGCTTACGGAGGTACTTCAAAGGACATGAAATAAATGTGATAACCAATCAGCCAATTAAGCAAGTATTGAATAAGGAAGATGCATCAGGGAAATTGGCTACGTATACAATCGAGTTAAGAGCTTACAAGATAGTGTACGAACACCGTAATGCGATTAAGGGGAAAGTATTGGCTGACTTCTTGACAGAGGCACCCATCGGGAAAACTGTTGAGCATTTTTTTCAAGCTCCTCTGCGGAAGCCAGAGAAGGATGAAATAGAGACATGGGTTTTATTCACTAACAGTGCATCGAACTCTCGGGGGTCCGGAGCATGTTTAGTATTGATCAGCCCAACCGGAGCGGAGCTTACATATGCCCTTCGTCTGAATTTCGACAACACAAATAATGAAGCAGATTATGAGGCATTGTTAGTAGGAGCGTGAAACACCCTTTCCCGACTCTAAAATTTGACCAAAAATAATTTTTTTTGTTCAAAAAGCATGACCGGAGGTGACCTTCTGCCACTCTTTTATAAATTGACCAAAATCTATAAGTGTTCATACCATGAAAGTATTTTTAAATAAAACTAGAAATCAATAAATTTCTAACAATATAAGTAAAAACTTCTAACTCTTTACAGTTCATTTTATATAAAATAAACAACATCTGTCATACCCTTTTGTGCACTAAAGGACCCCTCTTGTGCACTATTTTCTGCAAAACCCTCATTTGCACTAAAAGACCCTTTTATGCACTATTTTCTCCAAAACCTTTCTAGTACAATAAATGACCCCTCATGTGTACTATATTCTGCAATACCCTTCTAGTGCACTAAAGGACCCTTCTAGTGCACTATTTTCTGAGAAAACCTCTCTAGTGCACTAAAGGACCCCCATACTATTTTCTAATAAACCCTTCTAGTGCACTAAAGGACCCCTCAAGTGCACTATTTTATGAGAAAACTCCTCTAGTGCACTAAAGGACCCTTCATGTGCACTATGTTTTCCTACATACATCAAGTGCACTGAAATACCCCCAATGCACTATTTTTCTGTAAACACATGTTATGCACTTTTGACTCATTTTACCAAAAAACTATCTCTATAACATAAAAAACATCAAAACTTTCAGAATTCATTAACACGACATAATTCATCCTTTTCATAAACATTTAAGGTCTAAATGACCCATATTCACATACTTCACGGGGTTTGCCAAACATCCGTTTCGACCCGTTTACATGCACTATAACATACAACTCTAACACATGACTTTAACCCACTTAAACTTCTACATACACGAAGTATTTGACACATGACAACATTACCAAAACACCTTTTACGACACTTGGCGTTTAACTTACCATAAGCTCGGTATCTACCTATGCTTCTAAAACTACTTAATCTTTTAGCATAAAGTTTAATTATACACATACTTCAATCAGCGCCGTCACATTGCACCTACAAAACATTTGTAACTATAACATGTAAGTGTTCCACGCTTATTAAGTAAAACGGAGCATTAACATATCATTATATAGCAAGTAACATGTAAGCTTTATCTTAAACCTTAGCCATTCAAAACATAATCATTCAATTAACTCTATAACATACCAACGGATCACCTTAGTCATGAACATCATTTAAGCACATACCATCTGATGGTGTATAGCATGGATACGGCCCATTAGGCCTAAAGCCATACACCAAACCTTGGGCCCAGACCCAAGTGCACGAAAACCCACCAACGGTGGCATAAAACCCAGACGGGTCCACTTCTAGCAAGCGGAGCCGCGCACAACGGCATACACGTGCTCCTAGTAAAGCACGTCCGAGAACCCTGCGGACAAATTCCCAGAGAAACAATCCGTAGGTCACGATTAGACCACAAACAAACAAATGGGCCTTTGGACCACAAAGGCCCACTCTCAAGTACCATTCGAGAAACGGAAAAAGGCCCAGTACTTTCTCCTATAAATAGTACCACTTGCACTCTAAACGAGGTACGATTTTCTCATTCATCTTTACACACGCATATATCTCGGACGATATGAATACTTACTCTCACGCCGGAGTCTGATCGTGTGGTCAGTCCCTACGATAAGGACTAACGGTGTTACTCTACGTGTGTAGGAAATCGTCGACTGCATCTCTTGATAGTACAAGACCCTATCATAACACAAGACACCTAAGTACTTCCCGACGAATACTTAGATCTACTTTCAACCCTGACCGATCAGTGTACTAACAACATGTTTTTCTAGATCTTATGTTAATTACTTTATGCATATGTGATCCGTTATTTTTTTGCTATGTTTACTCTTGATGCATGATATATGTGATATTTTAATTGTTAATTCCAACACAGATGTAGTAGAAGAGATAACCTGATGAAGAATAACCTTTACCCTTGTATTTATAATGTCAGGCTAGAGTTGGTTATTGGATGATAAAGTGTGGGCCGCGGGTATATCAAGGTTAACCATTAAATCATAAGTAATTGTGTGAATGAGATTGATTGTTTTATTCTTTTCTTGGAATATGTTGTATCATGTTCTCACCTCATGTAAGTTATATGAACAATAAAAGATGTGGAACTCAAATGTTGTAAATGGAGAGGTCAACTTAAGGTATTGTCACACTCAAAGACATGTTGCGGGCTTCTTCTTTTTTTATCGTCGAATAAACAATTGCCCTAGGTAAACGATGTACAAACTACATAGAAATCTATATTCATATTAAGCATTTTAAACCTTCTCTCATATTAAATGCATAAAAAAATTATTAAGTACCACTAAATCAACATGTTGTACCTATTTTTAATAGATAAACTAAAACATGGTTTAAGTAATACAACTTTACAAACCAAATGTACAACATGGTCGAATTAAATATGAAAGTGTAATAATAATGCTCAAATGGTCAATTACAAATTTTTTAATACACTAATAACAAAAATGGTATTTTGTGGAATCATCTTAAGTCCGTGTATCTTTTTGGTACCGAGCCCCCCACCCAACTAGGAAAGCATATTCCGATAAATTACCTAGGCAACACTGGCTAACTAAGCCGGGGCCCGGAGTCGAAACCCCGCCCTTTCGCTTGACTTGGTCAACTGCGCGCTTTTGCGGTAGTTGGTGAATACACTAATAAATTACAAACTTTTTAATACATAATTAATACTCTTAATAAAACACTCGATTACATAAACATGCAATAATATATGCACAAAACAACCTTGAAGTGGCCACGCCAACCTCCTGAAAAGGGAGGGTTTTACCTGGTTTGAGTCTGTGTGACGGTGGGCTCAAAACCTGTGGATTAGTCGGCCAATGAGTCGGAAATCACGGTTACAAAAAAAAATAAAAAAATAAAAAATAATAATAATATATGCACATTGTACAAACATTAAAAAACATCTATATTATATTAATACAAACTATAATATACATATATTTCTCAAATAAATTATAACATTACAAAAACTTTCATGCATGCATCAAATGAAAAGTCTAATTGAAAAATAGCTTAACGCATTTAGTTCTTTTTTCCTTTTGATCATTTACATAACTTTACTTGAACTTTCATATATATATATATATATATATATATATATATATATATATATATATATATATATATATATATATATATATATATATATATATATATATATATATATATATATATATATATATATATATATATATATATATATATATATATATATATATATATGGGAAGTGTTATCATGGTATACACTCTTAAAGTAGAATATAATAGGCATAGTTGTGGACCGTTGGATGTATAAATGATGATGTCACTAGTATTAATAATGATTTACAAGATTAAATTAAATAAAATGGCAATGTTGTAAATAAATAAAAATCAATGGCAAATTGTGAAGCATTTGATCAGCCAAGGACGTTTTTTTTTGCTTGTCGACGCCATTTAATAAGATTACTTTGCAAATACACAATAACTTTTAACATGTATTTTTTCGTAGCAAACAACCTTTTGACTTTTTATTCCATATACTCTTTTATGCCATTTAGTTATATACACAAACTAACTAATGCATTAAACCATTGCACACCTTTTTTTTCTGAATAACCATTGTACACACCTACGTATTTATACTGTGATGAAAAAGGCGATGTAAAACATCAACACAAAAGATTGATACATGAAAATTTATTATAAGTTTTTTTATATTTTATTTTTGGCACATTGAGTTTATTGATATTGACACATTTGTAGTGTTATTTTATATATTTTGATATATATATATATATGATGGTACATTAATTTTTTGACACATTTATTATGTGATACTAAATTTTTTAATATATTTATAGTGGCACATTTAAATTTTAGTACGTTTGTAATGACACAATTTATTTTTCATACACATTGGACTAAATTTTATCGATATGTTTACAGTGACAAAAAAATTTACGTTATTGTGACACGTTAATTCTTTTATATACTTTTAGTGACAAATTATGTCTTTTCGCACATCTAGTTTTATAACATATATATTTTAGTGACTAATTAAGTTCTTGACACATTTGATCTTTTGATACATTTGTAGCCACACGCTAACTTTTTAACATATATTACGTATCTTTTAACAATCAGTTCACGAAGTGACCGAGTAATATGGAGATAGTTGTACGGTTTTGCCGTTTTGCTAGTTGATAAAATCATGTATACAAAATTATAAGTATAATACAAATTTTAACAAAATGACAAATCAACTTTATCAATCAAATATTACGTAGAAGATTGACCACTCCATATACAATTTATTACTGCAATATATAACTTTGACAAGAAAGATATCCTACCTGATGTAGAATTAATAGAACAAAGACGCAAATCAGTTATATGGCCATGCTTCTAAAATCACAACCATGTATCAGAATTATCACTAGTGTTTCACGAGAAAAAAAAGCAGAACCGAATTAAAGCTGATACAGTTTACGAAACTGGTGTTTCACAATAAACTCATACATCGTGGTGTTCATGCAGATTTTTGTTTGTTATATTTTGGTTCCCTGCCATTCGAACCTGGTCATTGCCAAAAAAAGTAAACGACAATTGGTTTAGATCAAACAGTACTGAGACCATATGGGTGGTGCCGTGGTGGTAAACCCATGAGGCGTCGACTTAACGGGTGTCGAACTATACTTTTATATTGTAATAATAAAAACGACCATATGTACAGAAACACCAAGGTACATAAGAAACATTCCAGCTCGTAATTTTATTAGTATCAATTTTGTAAAATACGGAGTATAACTTAAACAAATTCCTAGTTATACAGATAATTTCTCGACTGACACACACAGGTGTTGTACTAGTTAAAATGTTCTTGGCTAATACACAATTGGAGAACAACATTATACAGTAACAAACTGATACCCCAAATATTTCATAACACCACCAAGATCTAAAAAAGCAACTGATATAGATGAAAAAACAACTGATACAAATGAACAATATATATTAAAAAGATTGATACAGAAGATCGAATGATAAATATCGACTATTGTATTTGTATCTCGAATAAAGATAAATACCACTATAAACTAAAATCACTAAACCATAACATCTTGACTTTCTTAAAGTCAGAATTTACACAAAAGACAACAAATCATGTAAATCAAATTTCCATGTCCCAAAAATTAAGAAAACAAATCATGCACATTTACCATTTAAGAAACTAGATCACGACAAGATATCTTGCTTTCTACGGTAAAATAAGACTTATTAAATCAACGAAGGTTTGCAAGTGGGATGTTTAATTACAGAAAGGACTGTTTGCATGAAGCCGGAAGAGGTGGTGGTGCGAAATGCTAACACTTGCAACGGTTGTGTTATGAATCAAGATCTATTGTATTATAAGACAACGTTTTTTGTCTTGTGAATCAAGATATTTTGTTTAATGAAACAAGAGGGATTTAAGCTATAACTTTTTTGAAAGATTTTTTTGATTTGGAATACTCAGTTTTGAAATAGAGAAAGTGAGAACCGATTTTTTTAATTTCTTTTGATGAGTGTGCGTTTTCACGTGGTTATAAATGATGTGACAAAGGTCTCAAATACCCTTTTTATTGTTTTTATCTTTTATTTAAAATTTAATATAAGAAATCCACATGTCACATTTTTATTGGTGCCTACTATAACTTATTTTAAGGTGTATTCCACTTGAACACAAATCATATATATATATATATATATATATATATATATATATATATATATATATATATATATATATATATATATATATATATATATATATGGGGCTAAGTTTGACATAGGAAAATAAGATGGCGCCATGTCATATCCTACGTGGCATTTTAGTATTGGCTACATAAGTTTATGCCTAAAAATACATTCTACGGAAATATTATACCAAAATAAACTCTTCATTCATATCTTAAACATTCGACAATATTATACCAAAATAAACTCTTCATTCCTATCTTAAACATTCGACAGTTTGTTCGTTTGTTAATAGATATCTATCTTCATAACCAAACCCTAATAACATCAACAAAGGAAATCTAACGAGCTCTTATTTATGTTACAATTTTGCAGGTGTTTTAATTTTCAAGGAAACTTGATAATAATGATTTCAGTTTTATTTGATTAGTTTTAGGTATAAGATGGTTGCAGCTTTCGAGACGACTCTTGAATGATCTCTTCTTGTATTCGTGTTTTTAATATAAATAATATGCTTGTTAGTTTATCCCGTAAATCATAAGTCGACTACTAACCCTAATCTTCATCTTTTACAGGTCTATCATTGACAAAAAAAAGATCACTCACCATGGGCTTATTAACCTAATCACAATTCATTCAGCATGTATGTTTTTCTCTAAACCCTAATTTGATTATCTTTACAGACAAAAAAAAGACTACTCCTTTTTCTATTTTAGCTTTTATTTTCAGGTCTAGATATGATACCGTGAAGATTTTTATTCGGTTGCATGTCTAAAGACCCCATGTGCCACTTTTTTATTGTAGGTATTCATGTAATTTTCGTACTATTTTGTTCATATATATTTTTTTTGTTCACATATCTGGTTGTCATCTGTACATATTTATACATTTTTGTCCCCTTTTAGTTTTTTTTCACGAAACCCTAATGAAACTGTATTATCTTTTTGATTTTATGTATGTGTATGTGTATGTTTCTGATTTTGTATTAAATCATCAATTTTAATTCAACATCTAGGAGTATCCAAACTTTTATGATTTGATATATATAGTTGTGATATAGGAATAAAGAAAGATGGAGCTAAGATATCAAGATATCGCCAAACATGGAATAAGGTATCCGAAAGTGCTGCAAAGAGATCCATATATGTTAACATTCTACCACAATTACTTTTTTAAACTAATGGTGATTGTTACTGATCATGTTTTTGTGCAGACACATTTGACTGATCATGGTGCTCGGTTGGATTACATTCCATGTTTGATGCGATATAAGTAGACGTTGTTTGGTTTTTGATTGTGACTGATCATGGTGACTGATCATCATCTGCGGGATAATCTTGTGATAGAATCTAACTGTAAGTTGGGTGTGTTGAATCTTTTCTTTGAATTATAGACTTCAAAGGGCCTGGCTGCTGTTGGGTACATTTTTAAGTTCTTTTTTAAGCTGTAACTATAGATATTTCTTATTTGACCACTTATGATAATGAACCAAGAAACATTCTACGTGTCATGTTTTTATTTTTACTTGGTAGATTTTAAAAATAATGTCACAATGTATTAACAAAGTTAAGGTCACATGTATTCACAAATTTCTGGTATGTTTTTAAATTATAGACACTTACTTCAGCTGCAACAATGAAAGGAGGCTAATCAAGTGGAGTCGTGGGGGCAATGTACAAATACAAGAACATGTAACTTGATATCAACTTTAACATACGTCAACTGTAAGATTTTTACCTCAAAATCTCGCAAATGCTATCAATTATATATTTCATTCATCGCCATCACTATCACGCAAGTTCTGCAGATTGCCGCGACATTATCTTTTACATAATGTGTTTTTTGATATATCTTTTTTGCGCAGCAGCTCGAAGTTACTATTTACAAGCAGCTTCTCTTTGGCCAGGGAGTGGGAATCCACATCATTAGGTTCTTTTTTGTGCACACAACCATAGTGGATTCACAAATATATTAAATCAGTTGAAAGAACTAATTGTTTTTGTTCTAACTTGATTTACGTTTCTTCTGGTCCTCATTGGTTCTTTTATGTGTTGCAGCTTGCTATATTGACAAACATATATCAGAAAGCTATAATTATTTTTAAGAGGTAGAACAGAAATCTCTAAACACTAACTTACTACAATACCGATTTTGAGAGCATGTACCCAATATATGTCGCCATTTACCAACTGTGTGAACGTGACGTGGTTGTGTTCACAAGTGATTTACCAACTGTTTGATAGCATCTACCCAATGTTGGCATTTACCAACTACGTGAACGTGGCGTGGTTGTGATCACAAATGATTTGGAGCATTATCAGGTAAAATATTAGTTCTTATGATAAGATTCCTTATAATACATGCTCCTTAACAAGCAGTGGCAGAGGTTAAGGTTAACGTTTCGTTAGTGAATATGGAATTAGCCATTTTGTTAAGAGGTTAATGAATCAACATCTATTGAAACTCAAAATTCAGTCAATAAAATGATATTCGGTCCATTATTAAAGAGGTTAATGTTTAACTGCTACAGAAGCTGCTGGCTACATTTCACAAATAATTTTCGCCAAACATCTGTGAGCAGGATGCTTAAGGAAATACACTTCGGGTAATATCAGTGATGTCGGGTGGGTCGGTGAAATGTTTTGTTTGACTTGCAGGTTGTAGTGGCTTTTATTAAAGGGTTCGTGTCTTTACTTAAGATACTGAAATTTGAAAAGCCTCTTATTTACTATCTATTAGCAGCCATAACAAGCAAAACGAAACAAAACTAGAATAACTTGGGACTACATGTTTCGACAAAAAATGGTCCGTCCAAATGCATTTAAACCTTCTATATTGATTTATTTAAGACCCAATATGTGCTTGTGTGTGCCCTAACAAAGCAGTCACTTGATGGTTTTAGAGTATCTGAAGGAAGAATTGAAGCCATTGCAAGGAAAATGAGGTGGTGGGAAAGGCGGTCTTGTGCAAGGACAGATAAGGCCGTTTATCTTACTGTTATTCATTCTATTAGAGTTGGGTGGGTTGGGTAAATATGATTACAAGTTACATTATGACAGTATTATTCTTTACTAGCTAAAACTTTTCTACTTGATCTATTACTGAAGCTTAGACTTCGGCTAGCAAGTCATTTTCCTGACTTTTTTAATTACCTATAGAAACCTATTATGTATAGTGATGTAAAACATTGCTATATATTTTAAATCAACTGATCATTATTAGGTAGATTAATAAGATACATTCTGGAGCTTTGTTATTACCGCTGCTAATTTTCTCAGTTGCCACATATTAAGTTGGTAGTGGCAGGTTTGATTACTTAGCGCTAAAGAGTTGTTGTTGGGAAAATTTTGGCAATATGATTAAGGTCTGCCTATAGCTTTTCAAAGGTCTGAGAGGAGCTGTTAATCGTGGTGTTGGAGCACAAGAAATAGAACTCAGTGAAACCATAAAAAGAATGGAAAGATCAGTGTCACAAGTCATAGTACTCCTTGAAGAATTTGCTGACAGATGTGTCAGCTTTATTGGTGGCTCAAAGGCTGATGAACTCATCCTTGCTCTTGATGATGTAATATAACAATTCATTTCGACCCTGCAAGAGAACCTTAAAGATGTCAAGAGCACATATAGGGTTGATATTACCACTGATGGGTCAGTGTCAAAGAAGGAAAATTTAACAAGCATCAGTTGACTATATATTATGGTTGTCAAGCTCCTGTCTTCGACGATGTGCATCCAAATAATGTGACTCATTCCTAAAGTGGCGATTTTACATTGATTCAGAAGCAACGCGTCATCCAAATAATGTGGCTACTGTCGCGCTGAACAAGGGACGATGTAGGTTATTTCATTGTGTTTTATTGGACTTATGTATTTAAGTAATCAGTTTTCGTTGAAGAATGCTTTCCAATACTACATTTATGTGTCAATAAGTTGTGTAAAAGAGCCATCATGAATGATGTACTAATATTTGATGATTACGAGCAAGGAACTCTTATGTTATCAAGTTTGTAAGGGAGCACCTAACAAGGTTTTGACAAATATAAGAATAAGAATTCACTTATGGTATTATCGTCTAATGTATAATGTGCTGATCAATTATGCAGAGAAAATCTTGATCAGACTTGAAAGCTTTGTGTTTAATTAGCTGATAAATGCCTATAGTTATGCGTAAAAAACTTTCATATTTTTTGAATTTTTGTTTGCATTATATTTTAGCCATCTAAGTATTGATGCAATTACGCAAACAGGTTAATGGCTGTTGTAACAAATAGAGCAACTGGTTTTTCTTACTTCAAAATTTTATTGTCAGATTCTCCATAACACTTCTGCTGAACTATTGTGTAACTTCAGGATCAGAATAGATATAATGTTGGAAAAGGTACACATCTCTTTTTAAAGCATGCACTCTGTTTAGTCTAGCAACAATCAAACCTTTTCTTCTGGAGCATGGGTGTTTGAATGTTGGTTCAACGATGACCAAATAGCGCTTTTTGTAGAAGAAATGTTAACATCAGTAAAGATTAACAGTTTCATAAATTTCTCTCATGTAGATTATGTTAAATTATATGTAGTGAAAGATGTCGGTGAATGACAGTTGGAAGAATGGAATGAGTGAGTAACATTCTTTGACCGAAGTGAAAAGGATGCTAATTCAGTTGAAAATCTAAGTGGATAAACAGGTAATTTCCTATAAAAGTTTATTAGTTGCTCAGCTTTAGTTACTATTTCAACTAGAAACAAAAATGACATTGCTTTCAGTTAGATCACTATATGGGTGCATTAATTATTTAGGTTGCTAAATTGTAAGGAAAGAATAAAAAATGACCCAATTTTTTGGTAGGAATAAAAATCATATGGATGTTTTCGTTCATGGGCGTGCGTGTTATAAATGTTACGATATCTATTACCATATGAAACAAGCAACATTTATGCAACTTCACTGTTATGATTAACTTTTCTTAATTTGACTTCAAAAACTAACAGTCTTTAAACTCAATAAAGAAAAGACAGTGGAAGTGTTTGCGAGCCAACTTGACCAGACTACTTTTGACTCCTCCTAGAAAATTACCCAATTTTACCCATTGTCCAAGCTAACCGACCTATAAACTTTGACACCTGTAGGGTATAGTGCGAAGGGGGTGTTTTTTTGATAATTCATTAGAAAGGTCCTTTTACACATCTTAAATATCAATTCACTTTATTACTAAAACATGCCATCCCATGATAATGAAAATGATCATTCACGCTAAAAATAATCATGATATGAAAAGATGAATTAGAAAAGATTGTTGTGTACTTTGAGACCCTAACTTGGGGTCAATTCAGGTAGGAAGGAGAGGCCGTCTTTCATCAACTTCTACCCGATGACTAGCCTGGACACGTAGAAAGCAAGATAGAGTATTATCTCTAAGTACTTAGAACACTCTTTTTAGAATTAAAACTCTATATAAGAATGAACATATGCACCTGCTTATTCGCTCTTGCTGCCATTTTTATGAATTCACCCCTTTAACACATCAAACAAAGCAAGTGTGCAAGCTTAAGCTTAGATAAATATTAGAGTTGACTTTTAGAGGAGAATTATTTTTAGCTGCAATGTGAAGATGGAAAAATGTCTGCGGGTTGACGGGATGGGTGAGATGCGTAAGTTCAAACTTTGCTTAAAGCATAAAACAGTGGCTATATATTTTATTTTACAAAACCGCATTTCATTTTCCCTTATCCAAACATAGAATAATCTAAGCTTAAGATTTTCAAGAAAGTATCATCACTGTGTTTTGCAGGCCGGGTTATATCACTGTGTTTTGCAAGTCTATGTAATGTTAAGAGAATCAAATGTCAAATGGGTCATTCCAGGGTTTGCAGCTCACCATGCTAGATGTTTACACCACTTTGGAAATTTTTTATAGAAGATTTATTCACTTATTCCAAAGAGGACTCATTTAAGTTGTCTTCTCTACTAAAACACTTGTTGCTGGAATCAACATGCATGCACGAGCGACTGTGATTTCAAGCAAAAGGAGTGACATTGGGCGTATTTTCTTAAGCACCTACAAATGGTTGGTCGTGTTGGACATAGAGAGATTGATAAAAAGGGTCATGTTGTTGTTGTTCAGACTCCCTATGCATGAGCTGAATCGAAATCTTACATGTTTGGTGATTAATACTGAATTTTTTTACATACCTGATAGTGCTTATATTAAATTATCTTATTATGTTTCTATCTTTAGTTATCTTGGACATAATCACTTCCAGTTTATCATAACTCTAAACCTTTCTTCAGAAGTAGTATCTCAAATATGAGTATTATTCGCTTCCATCCTATATTACTATAAAAACCTTCAATGAATATATTCTCTTTATATCCAATGAATGCTATTTGAAAATAAGGGCAAATATGATTCGTGTATTAGAAATTGGCCATTGAATGATTAATTATCGGTTGCGTATTTTACAACTCAAGGCACATAAAATTATTCGATAGGCCATTGAAAGGGTAAAGTAGCAAACATTTGACACTTTTTAGCATCAAAAAGAAGGAGGCATCAACCAATCGAGATGAATATAGATCCTCCTTTTAGCATATATTACATCAACCAATCAATTTATTCAATTAAAAAAAATATGTCATAAACGATAAATCGTCAAGTTAAAAAAATAAACCGTTACAACGAGAATTAAACCATCTATCTATCGAGAGGAACTTGTATATACTCTCGACGAATTTTTTTTTCTGAGAAAATCATATATGATTCATACCACGGATCATATATGATTTTTCAAAATAATATATGATTCTTGATACGAATCATATATGATTTTCTCAAAAAAAAAGTTGGTCGAAACTATATAAATGTGCCCGTCGATAGAAAGATGATTTAATTTTCGTCACAATGCCATGTTTCGTTTTGCGTAACGATTCTTTGTTAGATATTTAATTTTTAAAAATATATTATTTTGTTAGAAAAAAAGAATAAGTGATTGTGATTGATTAATTGAGTCTTTAATAAAAAAATATTCTATGTTGAACTTTTCTCATGTACCAAGAAGGTCAAAGATCATATAGAAAAACAACAAATTTATGGTATTTAGTTAATATGGTGCATCTGACTCTGTATACTTCGCTTTCATGCGAAAGTATCAAGTTGGGTACAAATGACGGTATCCCTAGATGGACATCTTTACGAGAGTGTTTTAAGAGTGAAGACGAAAAATTTCAAGATTCTTAGTTATGATAAAATACGACGAATAATCAAATTTATAATGATGATTTAAGAACGCTTATTTTTGGATGTTTATTTTAAAAAAAAAGTACATTTGTACATTTGAAATTAGTCATAAATTTGATGATTTACTGTTTACTTTTATAATACAGAAATTAATTGTACATTTGAATTATATTTTTTTCTCTCTGAATTCACATCAATCATTATTTAAAATCAACCAATCAAATCATTAGGTAAATTTGTAGACATAATTAGTAGACACAATAATCAATTTTTTTTCCGTTATTATTTATTGATACTTTAAAAGTATTTGACATTTTTCAAGTATTAAGGATGAAACATATATAACTAAAACTAAAGTCATATCGGGTTATAGTATTAGTACTATATTTTGAATACAACGATCATTAGCCATTCTGACTATAAAAGATGTAGTTTAAAACAATTATCGTTTAATAACAGTTTAAATAATATAAATAGTATTTCCTCCCTTTGAGATAGGATATGTTCATTTATGGAATGATCTCGATCATTCGATGAGCCGAACCGAAACAATATTAAATGTTCTTCCAAAACAAGATTTATGAACCAAACGTATATGTTAGGTGAGGCAAGACCAAAGAATATAAAATTTTTGTTTCCTATTAAGAAGTAACTAATCGACAAGCGTAGTAAAAAAAGATTTACGAACCAAACTCGCCCGTTGGGCGGGTTACGAAACTAGTATATATATATATATATATATATATATATATATATATATATATATATATATATATATATATATATATATATATATATATATATATATATATATATATATATATATATATATATATATATATATATATATATATATATATATATATATATATATATATATATATACTAGCAGGCCACCCGCGCGATGCGGCTGCGGGTGCCCAGTGATTAATCGGAAAAGGTAAAAAAAATAATTTCGGTCACGTTTGGTTCGGTTATTTGCATTAATTTCGTTCGGTTTTCTCTAATTTTTTATTAAACTCGTTCACCTTGTTCGATTTTAAAACCGTATATGTCTCCAAGTTGTTAGTTATATGAAGGTTTTTTTTGTGTTTTAATTGTTGTACACTATGTATCATAAAATATAGCTGCTTACCCGCACGTTGCAGCTACGGGTATCCTGTGATTAAAGTTTAAGCGTCACCAAACTAAAAACGATAAACTATTTAACTGTAGAATAATAATAAATTCATCCTAGTTCGATATGGTTCACCTGTATATATAGCTTCCGCCTTGTTATCTTCGTCTCATTTTCTATCAGTTTTTATTGGCTAGCCTGACCGATGGTGAACCGTTGGTTCGGTCCCATTTTTAAACATATGTAGAGTCAACTTGTTAGCATATAAATTTTATGAAATTCTGCGTGTTTTATTTGTTTATAAAATAAGTATAATACTATGTATTTTATTTATTTCAAGAATATTTTAAAAATACATTAATTATAGTGTTTAATACTTTAATTAATGTATACTTGTAATATATATTAATTTATAACAATAAATCTATAAGTGGATTTAATAATTGTACCATATAAGCTATGTTATACTTAAAATTTAGAAAAAGTGATGTTTAATTAACTTATGCATTAAGCTTGTATAATTGTACTACTTAAACATTAAATAGGAGAGAGATGTAAATCTCTTTTATAAGATAGTAAGATTACATATAATATTAAAAGTAATAATATTCTTGATTGAAATTATGTTTTTAGATAAGAAATATCGAATCATAAATTATAATTAAAAAATACGAATTATAACACCGAATAATTTAGTCATCACGCGAGTACGTGCTAGTATTTAGTTAACTTTTTTTAAAGGTTGACACTTAAATATGGATATTTGGTGGGAGAACCTCTCCGACAAGATCCCAACAACAACGAATGAGTTACGAGAATGGTAACTTGGCGCGAAACCGACATCGCAATAGTTAAAACAATGGGGGCCGGGCCAAGGAATCGAAGTTGAAGTTGGTAATCGATAAAACTTGAAGGGGCTAAAGTGAACAACTTGCTTGCTCCTCCGTATATAATAATCCATCCTTCCTTAGGCTTTTTTTTATCGTAAAAATTGCGTTTAGCGATAAGTTATGCCGATTGATGACGAATGGTAACTCCTTATTTTATTTTATTTACATGTATTTGATTATTTGGCTGTTTGAACTCACACTAATTCTTTTATTTGTTTTGTTTTGTTGGACAGTTGTCATAATTCTCCATCTGCCAACGAGGGCGAAAAGGTAACAAGTGTTTTAAATGCAGAAGAGACAACACATGAGACAGAGGAGGAGCATGAAAATGCAGGTCCAAATTGGTTCTACAGGGACCCCTTCGGAGAGACACAAGGCCCAGTTTCGAGAAACTGTTTGAAAAGCTGGAGTGACGCAGGCTACTTCACGCCAGCACTACAATATTCGAACACTTCCCTGGCCAAATTCGCGACGTTTCCCTGGCGACATGTCGCCAGGGAAGATGAATCCCTGGCGACATGTCGCCAGGGAAAGTACGCCAAGAAAGGCTGGTGCGGGATTGTTTCCCTGGCGACAAATTTTGATTTCCCTGGCGACAAGTGGGCCCCGCAAACTCTTTGGTTCAAAAATTGGTGCCACGTCGGACTTGGTGCGGGATAGTATCCCTGGCGACATATGTCGCCAGGGAAAATATGGCTGATTAAGGAACTTAAGTTAAACAGGTTTTTTAAACCTCACTTTTCCCTGGCGACATGTCGCCAGGGAAACTCTAGAAGAACATTGACTTGTCAACGCCAGGCGTTGACTTGTCAACGCCTGACGTTGACTTGTCAACGCCTGGCGTTGACAAGTCAATGTTTTTCTTGAGTTTCCCTGGCGACATGTCGCCAGGGAAACTTGGCTGACTTTTTAGAAAGTCAAATAATCCAAAGTTTCCCTGGCGACATGTCGCCAGGGAAAATATGGCTGATTAAGGAACTTAAGTTAAACAGGTTTTTTAAACCTCACTTTTCCCTGGCGACATGTCGCCAGGGAAACTCTAGAAGAACATTGACTTGTCAACGCCAGGCGTTGACTTGTCAACGCCTGACGTTGACTTGTCAACGCCTGGCGTTGACAAGTCAATGTTTTTCTTGAGTTTCCCTGGCGACATGTCGCCAGGGAAACTTGGCTGACTTTTTAGAAAGTCAAATAATCCAAAGTTTCCCTGGCGACATGTCGCCAGGGAAACTTGGCTGACTTTTTAGAAAGTCAAATAATCCAAAGTTTCCCTGGCGACATGTCGCCAGGGAAACTTTGACATTTTTTTTTTTTAGCTGCCTGCACAGCAGGCTGTTTCCAGATTTTTTCCGGAATTTTTCCGGAAAAAATCTACCAAAACCTGGGAATACAAATACAAAACCTGAAGATAAAAATACCAAAAATCTACCACGAATCTAGTACCAAAACACAATAACATGTAACCTCTCGATCAATACAAATACATGTCACAACTTGAGTACAAAGTTCCTAGTTACACTTATTAAACTTGCAATTCGGGGTTTACAATTATTAAACTTGCATGCTAAGGTAGGAAAAACAAGACAAGCATACTAACCATTACCACTCCCACCGGCGCCACTACCGCTGCCTCCCGTGCCACTCCCGCTAGCACCACCCGATAGAAATGCTCCGAACGCATCGGCAAACCTATCGTCACTTCTCAAAAAGTTAAACACTTGAGACGCTTGTTCCAACCGTGGGTCGACGGGAGGAGGAGGAGGAATATAGTGAGTACTCCTTCTCGGCACTATCTGGCCGACACCGGGCATGTGGCCTCGCTGCTTTCCACCTCGGACGATACGGTTGATCTCGTCGTCCTTATATTTTCCTTCAGCCTTCATCGCAAGCATCTCCTCCTAATGAAGTGACAAAAACAAACGACAGTTAGTATATTATATATTAGTCGGGTTGGTACATTATTTATCGGCAAGGATTAGTAAAAAACAAGGCATATCCAAAAAAAAATTAATTAATTAATTAATTTAAAAAAAAAACACTTACATACATAACGCGGTCCGCATCGCAAGGAAAATTCCCATCCTGGTCGGTGTGCGCAATGAAGAAGTGATCAATGACAGTCGGGGGTGGCACATCAGCTTCAATTGCAGCTTGCGTCTGTACATACATAGACACGCATATATAGAATGAAGCAAATTCAAAACAAAAAATCACAACACACCAAAACATATAATCAAAGACATATATGTATGTAAATTAATTATAGAATTTCTCACCACTTGGTCTCGAAGGCGTGCCAACGATCGGGATCCCTGCCGACTCGGCGTCTTCTGCTTAGACCGGTTCTGGGAGTTCGTCTGGCATCTTTTCTCGTAATCCGGATTACTCCAAAGTGCGATATGTTTCTCCCAGTCCTCTGAAGTAATTTCCTTTGGACGCTCGTTGCGGACTCTGCCGATATCTACCCTGCCGGTATCGATGTCTCGGACCCAATGCTTTGTCTTGAGGGTATTTTTTCGAGAATTATAACTCTTTGTAAGCATTTGATTGATGCCGCCACGTATTTCCTTCCATCTACCAGGATTACTCTTGTGTGGCGTCAAATTAAACTGATTCTGCATTCATATACAACAAATAAAACAAAAACAGAGTTAGAGTTAGAGATATAATTTATACATTATTTTGTTTATTTATTTAATGGCTTAGTCATTTATTTAATTTTTTATAATAAAAACAACTTATCCTAATAAGCATAAGCTTTTTGAAAATAACTTGTTCTGATAAGCTTATCAGGACAAGCTGTTTGAAATCAGCTTATCCTGATAAGCTTATCAGGACAAGCTGTTTGAAAACAGCTTATCCTGATAAGCATATCAGAACAAGCTGTTTTCACACAGCTTGTTCTGATAAGCTTATCAAGATAAGTTGTATTCAAACAGCCTGTTCTGATAAGCATATCAGGATAAGCTGTTTGAAAACAGCTTATCTGAAAAGCTTATTACATTATTCTCATCAAATATATATTTATTTAAATTTTTTTATATTTATTCTAATTTTTTATATATATTTAAAAAAAATTTATATGATATAAATAAATAAGATACAATTTGTATATTTATTTAAATTTGTTATTTATTTATATGATATAAATAAATAAACAAATTTATTTAAATATATACATCATTAAATAAATAAACACAATAATGTTATGAACATAAAAATGATAACTGACCTCTATGTTCGCCCAAACCAATGTTTCGATCTCATCAGGGACATCAGCCCAACTTGGGTAGTACAGTGGCACGAGCCTCCTGATACAATCCCCGATGTAATTAGATAAATGCTGAGCATGCGTGCCGCGAGGCCGGTGAGATTTTTCTTCAAAATCTATCGGGACAGGGCCATGCTGACCAACTTCCTCCAACAAATCGATACATCGGCTAATGCCTCGAGTCTTTCTACCGGCCGCTCTGCCGCCCAAATTTTCTTTTCTTTTCCCTTTGCCTGCAAAAATCAAGTGAGTGACAAAGTAATAAAAATTCAAGGCAAGCAACATATATATGCACCAAATTTTTGATTGTGTTACAATAATCCAAATATTCTTACCTTTATTTCTAAATGCGGCGAAACAACCGCTGCGGATGTTTGGCGTAGGAGGTTCATCCTCACCACCACCGTCACCACCGTGTGATCCTGCAACATCTGCTGACATATGTACAAGTACAATTAGCATAACATAGACAAATTCATAAGGAGTGTTTGGATTTACGTTTAAAAAAATTAACAATTTTAAACATCCCGGACGACATGTCGCCAGGGAATCTAAAAAAAACTAAAAAAAAACAATATGTATTCTCAATTACAATTAAAAGTTAAAAAAACATACCTTTAAATAGTGGTCGGGTCTCGGCTGTGGTCGGGGCGCGGGTGTGGTCGGGGCTCGGCTGCGGTCGGGTCTCGGTTGTGGTCGGGCTCGGCTACGGTCGGGACTCGGCTGCGGTAACCGGATATGTAAAAACAAAACCAAATATACTATCAATTGTAAAAACAAAACCAAATCAATTACAATATAAATTATAAAAAAAATTATATAAAAAAAAACCAAAACAATTACAATATAAATTATATAAAATACCTTAATATATATTGCGGTGGTGGTGGTGCCGGTGAATGTAGATGGCGTGGTGGTGGTGTTGGCGACTGGAGATGGTGGTGAGTGGTGGTGCGTGCACGTGTGCAGGTGTGGAGGAGAATGATGGTGAGTGGTGGTGATATAGCAGCGGGATGTGGAGGAGAGTGGTGGTATAGCAGGGGCCGGATATAGCAGCGAAGAGAGCTAAGGGAGATGAAGTTTTTTTTTTGGTTAAGTGTATGTGAGAAAAGATAAGGTTTCTGATGAGTAAATCGTTTTTTTTTCCCCGGCGACAATCCCTGGCGACATGTCGCCAGGGAAACTTTTGCCTTTTGTCGTTTAGCCAAAAGCGCGCGTTAGTGAAAAATTTTGGAGGGGTGTGACGAGGTTTCCCTGGCGACATGTCGCCAGGGATACCTTTGACTTTTCAACGCATATGCACGCACCTATAACTTTCGTCGTGTCTCCCAAACCTTCCCTGGCGACATGTCGCCAGGGAAACTTGGCTGACTTTTTTGAAAGTCAAGTGAGCCAAATTTTCCCTGGCGACATGTCGCCAGGGAAACTTGGCTGACTTTTTAGAAAGTCAAGTTGAGCACACGTTTCCCTGGCGACATGTCGCCAGGGATAGTATCCCTGGTGACATGTCGCCAGGGATAGGTACATATGTCGCAAGGGATAATTTTTGTGAAAATAAAGTTTCTTGTTACTTATGTATTATTATAATTAGTAATAAAATAATAATAATTATTATTATTATTTATGAAATAATAATTATTATTATTACAATTTATAAAATAATTATTATTATTTATAAAATAACTATATCATCCCGGTCAGTTTAATTTCTAAATTCATTGCGATTTATTCCGTTTAGTTTCTCGATTTATTCTAATTCGGTAACCATTTAACATCTAACGTTTAACAAATGCATACCGACTCATCCATTGAACATCTAACATGTAACCAAGACATGTCGAGTCATCCATTGAACATCTAACGTGTAACCAACACATGTCGAGTCGTCCATTGAACATCCAACGTGTAACCAAGACATGCCGACTCATCCATTGAACATCTAACGTGTAACCAAGACATGCCGACTCATCCATTGAACATCTAATGTTTAACAAATGCATACCGACTCATCCATTGAACATCTAACGTGTAACCAACACATGTCGAGTCGTCCATTGAACATCCAACGTGTAACCAAGACATGCCGACTCATCCATTGAACATCTAACGTGTAACCAAGACATGCCGACTCATCCATTGAACATCTAATGTTTAACAAATGCATACCGACTCATCCATTGAACATCTAACGTGTAACCAACACATGTCGAGTCGTCCATTGAACATCCAACGTGTAACCAAGACATGCCGACTCATCCATTGAACATCTAACGTGTAACCAAGACATGCCGACTCATCCATTGAACATCTAATGTTTAACAAATGCATACCGACTCATCCATTGAACATCTAACGTCTAACCAAGACATGCCGACTCATCCATTGAACATCTAAGAAAAACAAACCACAATCCATAGGTAAATGCCAATATTTATGGAATGATTTTCCATGCATATAAAACTAGTTAATGGAGCTTTTGATTACCTCAATAGAAAAAACTGGAGGCTTGTTGAGAGTATCCAAATGCTTCTGAATTCTTGCAAGTCTCAAGTCACCAACTTCTCTATATTTTGTGTAATTCAAACCAAAAACAGATTTACCACTATTGCAGTAGAAAACAACCACCAATACATTTATGCATCCATTTATTTATATATTAAAATAGTATAATAGAATTATCAAATCCGACTTAATTAGAGATCAAGCTAGAGGCAATAGTGGTTTGTACCCAGAACAACCATTCAAATAAATCTTTAACCAGCTTCCGTTTTGAATCGATGACAAAAAGAGTTCCGGCAAACAAGTCGCGTAAGTTTGAACAAAAGAAAGAAGCTTTTCATTTGATGTAACCTCACCAAAATAGCTTACACAACGAGTATAGTCATTTGCCAGCTCAATATAGCTATGTTGCCAGCTCATCTAACGTGTAACCAAAACATACCGACTCACCCATTGAACATCTAATGTTTAACAAATGCATACCGACTCATCCATTGAACATCTAACGTCTAACCAATACATGCCGACTCATTTATTTAACATCTAACGTGTAACCAACACATGTCGAGTCGTCCATTGAACATCCAACGTATAACCATAACAAACCGGATCATCTATTGAACATCCAACGTACAACCATAACAAACCGGGTCATCCATTGAACATCCAACGTTTAACTATTGGCGGGAAAACGTTGGCGGGAAAACATTGGCGGGAAAATGTTAACTATTTCCCTCACTTTTTGACCATAAAAGGATTCACACACACTTATCATCAGCAGATCACACACACACACACACTTATCATCTCCTACCAAACTCACCACCACCACCACCTGATTTGGTAGCAGATGGATCCCCGTGAAGCTTATAAGTGTACATGTAGAAAGGGATATATTGTGTTGAGACAGTCACATCAACCTCATAGCTTTGGTAAACTCTATTATGCATGTCCTTTTTCGAAGGTAAACAATCAAATGTTTTAGTTATGTAATACGTGTGATTATTAAATGACATGTCATGTTATTTGTTTACTTTGTAACAGCCAAAAACAAATGATTATGGATGTAAATATTTTAAATGGAAGGATGATTTTGATCTCGAACTCCGTATAAGATCTTCCCCTGGATCTTCAACACCTCAAGGTTCACATCCAAGTTCTTCTACAGGTCCTTCTCAATCTGCACCCACTGAGTGCTCAAATTGCAAGATCAAAGATCTAAAGATAAAGATGTTAGAGGCAAGACTAGAAATGGAAAGGCATCCTGAAGACCACACATGTCAATCGGCTGCAATACTTCATGAGCTTTTAAATGAAATGGAAAATCTTAGCGTTGAGTAGTAATCGGCTGCACTACTTCACGAACTTTAAGTTGATTAGTAATGTCTGTTTTTAAGTTTTCCATTTGATTCCACAAGGGCTATGTATAATATTATGAATAAATAAATATTTGTTTTATAAATGTCTCATTTTTATTATATAAACGTCGCAAAAATTAAATAACATCGGATCGATAGTTAATATAATAATTATTTGGAATAAATAAATATTTGTTTTATAAATGTCTCATTTTTATTATATAAACGTCGCAAAAATTAAATAACATCGGATCGATAGTTAAAATAATAATTAACAAGCAAAAACAAAATAAATATATGTCAGGGAGTTTCCCTGGCGACATGTCGCCAGGGAAACATTTGGGATTTGGCGGGTAAAAGCCCGCCACACATTCTTGACATGTAATTAAACATTTGTGTTTAATTTTGAAACTAATCCCAAATGGCGAAGGTTTCCCTGGCGACATGTCGCCAGGGATAATCTTGACATGTAACATGTAATTAGCAAATATTCATTTTGTTAAATACGATGGACGACTTTTCCCTGGCGACATGTCGCCAGGGATAAGTTGGTCAAAGTTTGACTAGGTTTTCCCTGGCGACATGTCGCCAGGGAAACCTTGGAGGGAAAATTTCGCGCTCTTTCACTTGGTATCTCTTTTTGGACCGATTATCCCTGGCGACATGTCGCCAGGGAAACTCTAGTCAAACTTTGACCAAAAAGTAAACCTATTTTTCCGCCACGTCAGCGTTGTCGCCAGGGAAAAGGGGTTATCCCTGGCGACATTGTGTCGCCAGGGAAACCCCCGTCATCTGTTCTCAACTTTCTTGTAGTGCAGCTACAGGAAACGTTTTGGAAAGAAGGAGTTGTAACACAGGCTTCCTTTTGCCAGACACTACGGTATGGAGAGTTGGTCAGACACGCAACGAGGCTATCTTATTGAGAGATATGCTTTCAGGAAAAAGAAGAAGGGCTGACGAGGGCAATGTGGTGATTGATCTAAGCGACGAAGATGATGAAGACATGACGTATGAGTCAGATCAGGAGCATGAGAATGCAGGTCCAAATTGGTTCTACAGGGACCACTACGGAGGCGCAATAGGCACAGTTTCGAGAAACAAGTTAAAAGAATGGGTTTATGCAGGCTTCATTAACCCAGCCACGACAGTATGGAGGGTTGGTCAGACACCCAATGAGGCTATCGTATTGAGAGATATGCTTGTAACGACATCTAGAGTTTTAGGAAAAAGAAAAAGGACTGACGAGGGAGATGATGGTATGTATGCATTTGCGTTCTTTTCTTCATTAATCTTCTTAGTTGATTTTAATTAACTTGTGATCAGCTATGTATTTCTCGTTATTGATTTTGATATCAGAGGCTGCAGCATCTAATATAATCCCAATGGAGTTGCATCAAATGATTCAGGATGCACTTAAACTAAGGGATCGTGTAGAGGAGTGCAAAAATGATCTTGAAGATTACAGGGAATCAGAGTTGGATTCTGAAGACGAGAAGAATTCCCTTGAATCAGACTATTATTACAGTAATTTTGAATTGGAACGGTGTGAGGACAAGATTAGGAATCTTGTCAAGAGGTTCAAGAAGCTGAAGCAACTGCCACGAAACTGGGAATAGTATGTTTCACGCCTTTAATACACCTTTTAATTTATATGGTCTTGTTATTAAGTCAAGAGACTTTCGTTATTGTATACTTTCAATTTTTGCAGCAACCCGGCCACTGCTAGCACCTTTGTGCCCACTGAGTCGGATATATCAGCACTCTCAGAGATGCCACCTCCTGATCGTATGTACTCATTGATCTCCTTAGTTGTTGATGTTAATTAACTAGTCGGCATTCAGTTAAGTTGATGTATTTATCTTGTTGTTATTGGTTTTGATATCGTGGGCTGCAGCATCTAAAATAATTCCGTTGGAGTTACATCAAATGATTCAAGTGGCACTTGAACTAAGGGAGATGCTGAAGGAAGACGATTATGACTATTTACGACATCAGTTGAAACTGCATGAAGACATTATCAAGTCTTATGCTAAGGATTTTAAGAAGCTGAAGAAACTGTCATGTGACTGGAAATAGTATGTTTCACGCCTTTAATATACCTTCTAAGTTATAGGCTTCTGCTATGAAAATAAGAAAGTTTCGTTATTGTATACTTAATTTTGCAGCGACCCAGCCACTGCTAGCTCCTTTGTTGCCGCTAAGCCGGTTATATCAGCACTTTCAGATATGTCACGTCCTAGAAGGGAACCTCGTATGTATTTTCATTCTTTACTTTGGCATTTATCTTTTGCATAGTATCTAAATGTAGGCTAACAAATACAAGGATATAAAATTTCATATTTTACATACTTTTGATATAAAAGACACGGGAGAAGCAAACGAGACCCGATTGGTGGGGTGTTAAAATCATTGAAATTGCTCAAAGCAGCCAACTAACTTCACACTCGACTTTGACGAATTGGCAAAAATGTATGATGTATGTTGTGAAAATAGCCAAAAATCTCTCGAGAAAACTTTTGAAAACCTTGGAACCCCCTTGGAACTAATGCACTGTTTTTCTGGTTTCACTAGATTGAGCTTCAGATTCAAGCTACAAGGCTAATTTCGCAAAAAAAAAACTTGAATTTTTTGCTACTTTGGCAAAGTAGGAGGGAAAATGGCTAGTTTAACCAATTTCCTTAAAATCATCTATAGTAGAAAAGTGACTAATCTTACATCTATGTACATGCATTTTAATTATACATGGTAGTAAGTTGCTAAGTTTCTTCCTTATCATTAGGCTGTTGTCCTTCGATCAAACCGGGCCAGAAATTTCCTAAACCGATGGATGTTCCCTTGGACGAGGAGGAGAAGAAAATATGGAGCGGCTTCAAAGAGTTTGATGAAAATCATGTATGCACAAGTTATATCAGTATTCATCCCTCTTTCAATCAGTAATTGTTTTTATGTATGTATGTGTTCTTGACTTATATTTCATACCCATGTGGCAGCCTGGAGTTTTGATACTTGATCTTACTATTGCTGACAAATATAAAATACCACTTCCTCTTGATAATCCAATTGTCAGTTTAACTTCTAAATTTGCTGTTACTGCCTTCAACGAGGCCATTGAGATGGTATGATTTTTCTGCTCGATCTGTTTAACCTGCTAATTTCAAAGTTATTTCGCTTGATGTTTTACTAATTACAAACAAATTTATCTTGTTAGTATGTTAAGAAGGGTGAACAGAATAACATCCATGATTTTGATGTTGTGGAGTGCAAATATCTAAAAATGAGAGGGAGTAATTATTACTTCGACATCACCATTGACGCCTTTGAAGAAAAGATACGTGGCGTCTATGATACAAAAGTTAAACTGAAGTGTGATGATGGTAGTAAATCCTTGATGGAGTTTGTACTCACAGATCGTAAACCACGTGGTATGTGAATTAACGAATAACTAACCCTCTCTATATAATCCATGTTGTGCAGAATACGCTAACAAGGGGTCCATTTTTTTCTTTTTGGTTTCTAATGCTTGATCGTGCATGTAATGCAGATGACAATAAAACAATGAAGCTAATGAAGCTAAAGACTCATCCAGGTTAACCTAAGTGTTAAGACCGATTATAGATGGTCAATCTCCTAAGAAGTAGATATAAGAAGCGGAAGGATAAGGCCCTTAAGCGGGCAAGACTCCAAGAACACTAGAGAGAATCTAAAGACTTTTCATTTCATTCATATCCAAAAAAACAGTGAAACAATTACATATAAATAAGAACTTGAAAGAAAACTACCCACTATGCTTAAAAATAGAAACATGGAAGTTAAGTCATTATTTCCCAACATGCATGCATAAATTAATAACTGTATTCACGTCATGGCCTTGAACAGGTCATACGGATCATATCAATACCTCCGTCCTGAAAAACGTCCTTGTCCTCAAGGACGGAATGCAAACAGACCCATGGAGGTCGCCACTCACGTCTTCCGGTGGCGTTTGGATTATTCTCCACAAGGCGGTACGGTGGTGGTCGCCAGTCACGTCTTCCGACAGCCTTTGGGTCCATGTTGGTCATCGATAAATGGGTGTTGCGGGTGATGATCTGGTTGCCATAAATGATAGATGGGCGCGTCGGTTGGGGGGCTGGTTTGGGTTTGGTTTGTGGTGTCAATGGACAAGGTTGTGAGGGTTGTTTTGGTGCTGGTGTGGCGATTCCATTATTGGATGTGGTGGTGGGATGGAAACGATGAAGCACAGCGGTGGTGAAAGACTTCCAGGTGAGGCGTCCGGGTCCTCGAAACCATGAATTGAACCATGAAAAAGGTTCATCAGCCAATACTTCAATGACATACGGAAATCGGTCGTCATCATAGATTCCGTGAAATTCAAAGAACCGTTCGGCTTGCGAGATCCATTGGAATGGATATTCACCAGAAAAGTGGAGAAGATGAGGTGAAGCGGGTGTTGTGTCCGTAGATTCGCCAGAAGACGGTGGATATGGTGTTGGAGGTGGTGAGTAAGCCAATGAAAGCACCATTGTTAAGACCGATTATAGATGGTCAATCTCCTAAGAAGTAGATATAAGAAGCGGAAGGATAAGGCCCTTGAGCGGGCAAGACTCCAAGAACACTAGAGAGAATCTAAAGACTTTTCATTTCATTCATATCCAAAAAAACAGTGAAACAATTACATATAAATAAGAACTTGAAAGAAAATTACCCACTATGCTTAAAAATAGAAACATGGAAGTTAAGTCATTATTTCCCAACATGCATGCATAAATTAATAACTGTATTCACGTCATGGCCTTGAACAGGTCATACGGATCATATCACTAAGCTTGTCTATATTTTTCTTCTAGATATTATCTTATATGATATTGAAACATTTATCAGTAAGTGGCTCGATTTGGATTACGTATCCTCTCTGTCAGTGAATCAGCTAATCAAGGATACACGTCAAATAACAGTTTTGTAATCATGTTCGTTAGTTTGTAGGTCGTGGATGTGCTCATTATGCAAAATCTGATAATAGCTTGTATCACAAATCTAGTACTAGTATTTATATATTTTTATTGTATCTGTGTGTAGGTAGCTGGCGAGATGGCTCAGACATTCCATTTAGCGGGATTCGGCCTAGACAAAATCAGAAAGGCATGTGCAGGGGTTACGACTACCGAGACCCATACCGTATGGATCATATCTTTCTTTCTTGATATAAATTTACTTCTGAAGTTTGGGTGATTTATTATGAATTTTGATGTGGTTCTGTGTTTTTACTTTTCAGGGAATGTCGTTCCTTGATTATGTGATGCATATTCTGGTAGTCGGTTCTCTTGGTTGAAGAAATCAGTTGCTCATGAGAGTTGATACAGTGTCTGTATAGCATTTCCGTTTTCTGAAACTTTAGGACAAAGTAATGACTAATTTAATCTATGTATGATTGTTAATTTCATGTACTTTGATGCTAAAATCAGAGTTAATTACATAAATGGTCTATGTGGTTTCTCTAGTATCACGGATTTAGTCTTTAACTTTTTTTATTGGATCCTTTCCATCTGGTTTCGATTCGTTTTGGGTTTAGTCTCGACTAATATTTTTGTTAGTTTGACTTTTTGAAGGAGTGCAATAAGTCAGATAACCAAAACCCCTCTTGATATTATAATTGTTTAAATGGTCTTCTTGCTTGTTGGTTTTAACAAAATTAGTCCCAAATTTTTTTTCTAGAATACCAATAACACCACATTTTTATCTTAAAATGTCAAAGTACATGTGCATCACAATGCAATGACGATAAGAAAACGGTAGTTAATACTATTACGAGATGGTTGTAATGATTGATGGTGAAAGTTTGGTGCTAACCAATAAATGTATAATAATCGCCACAATATTATATAACATGTAATGAGTGGTTTTGACACTTTATAAATCATCCGAAAAACTGTGTTTTGACATATAATCTAAGTCATAAGCAAAATGCTTATGATTTCACTACCCTGTACTAAAATAGATATATAGATAATATATATTTTTGGATGTGCAATTTTCAACGTTTTTAAATGTCCACAACAGGTTCAAGATGCCGAGTGAAGGACTGAAATAGACGAGGATCAATACTTGTTGAAAGGCCATTAATGTCAAGGTATCACACACTGGGAACCAAAAAATAACAACTTTCTATCAAAATTTAATGAGTAGAATAAATACATAGTTAAACAGGCAAGGTGAAAAAGACGAAAAGGCTCTCTAATTCATTATTCATTTTCAAGGATCTCTCTGTGAAGATCCATGCATGATGTGCTGCAGTATTTATAGTTATACCTATGAAACGGAACTTTACCTACCAATGACACCTTACAAAACGAACATAAGGTGTCTGATGAGGCTGCAGTATTTGGCTGTGAAGTTGAGGATTGAAGGGCTGCTATTCTCCTCTCTGCGGCAGCTGCTCTCTTCTCCCTCTCTTCAGCTTGTGCTTGTTTTAGTTTCTCCTGCAATTACAAAATTATGCTCAAGTTTTTTCATTTCAATAGAGATGGCAATTTTTTCAAGTCAAACTTATGCTCAATTGTTTTAGTCACCCATTCATGAAATTAGTAAAATGAGTCTTGATTTGATTTAAAACCTGTTAACTAAAGTAATAATCAATAAAATAAATTTTAGAGTAAAAACGCGACCCGTCAACACGGAATACTCTTGACATCAATTTATCTACAGGATTGGTTTTAGTGGATTCAAACTCCCAAGAATTTGAGGAGAACACTTCATGTTTCAAAGCTCTTTCCAACAAAAACCAGATAATAGAAAGTTACCTCTTTAGTCATCTGTGGTTTGCTTGCTTCAGCTAATAAGGCTTTCTGTAATTGAGCAGCCTCTGCCTGCATTTTGACATCGAAATAAGAGTGAGAAAACTTTGTTTCAAGCAGATCAACATTTCAACTATGAAAAACAGCTGAAAATGTAATCAAGAATTTTTATTAGATTCTATCTTGGTGCATTTTGATAAGGAAAAAGGAACAAGCACCTCAGCCTTCTTTTCTCTGGCTTTCTTCAGCTTCTTCAGCTCTTTCGCTTTTGCTTTCCTTTTAGCATCTTTCTCTGCCTGAGAAGCAATCAGACAGCAGCATAAATTGACCACATTAAAAAAGACAACATTGTTCAACTTATTACACAGCCATTAAAAATGGTCAGATATCATACAAGTTACACACACAGACAATTTTGAGGTTACCTGCTTAGCATTCTGAGATTCCTCCATTTCTTTAGTCAATGGACTGGGAACTTTTGCTGCTTGCCAATCCCACTTGTCAAGATTCGAAGCCATAAAACGCCTAAATGTGTTTCTAACTTCCTTTTCAGTTGCAAGCATATAAGGGGTCCTCCCCCTTTCATCTATCACACAAGGATCCAAACCTTGTTCTAGTAGTTCCAAAACCTTTTCCACATTCCCAGCCGTTGCTGCTTCATGTAGAGGCGTCGATATAACAGTTACTTTACCCTCATTACCATTTGAAATAGACATATCCTCCATCCCGTTAACAATACTAGCTTCAGCAACTTCCTTGCTATCCAGATTATTCCCCAAATTCTTACTGTCAGAAGCAGGCAAGCCCTCTTGTATATGTGTAGTTTTTAAAACTTCTATATCCATAGGCACTGTTTCTTCTTTTGGTTCACTAGAAACTTGTGTCAGTATGTTATATAACCGCCGAGCTTCCTTAAACGTCGGTCTCCGAACAGTCAACGGGATGCGTCTGATAGCACTTTTCTGACAGCTAAAACACGGAGTATCACCGTCAAATAGCAGTAAACGGCTGTCTGATGGAGCATGAATGAAGATAGATGAGGAAGCATCAAAATAGGGCTTCCATGAAGCGAGTAATTCTCGAATTTCCTAATTGTTCAAGAATAATTAAATCAGGTGCTTAAAATTTAGAACAAAATATAAAACAGCAACGTAACAAGATAGTCTAATATCATTTATGTTATATACCTTCTTTAAAGCCAACTCATTGTACCGACGTATTGAGGCTCCTGCAGAATGTGCAATCTTGCCACTAGCATCTTTCGATGACTGCTTTTTGCCAGCCTTGGCCCTTATGACATATCTACATGAAATAAATAGGTTGGGTTTATTATTTCACTCAAGACACATGACCATCCATCCTTTGACAGGTAGCAGGAGATTAACACCCAACTTAAGTGAATGTGAAAAATTCAAAAGGACGGTATCCACAGAAAAGCATAACATCAACACCTATTCTTTCTGTTAATTTACATAATATAACAGTCCTTAGAATCTATGAACTTCCTTCTTAATTTCCAAAATAAAATATAACTTTTTTACCTCCTATATGCAGTGGCGGACCTTGAGCATTTATTTTGGGGGGGAGTTATTTTTTGCATACCAAAATAAAAAAAATGGACAATAACTTTTAAATGGAATGCATAATATTTACACTACCTACGTCACAATCCTATATGCATAACAATAGTTTAGTATCTTCCTATATGGATAAGGAAGATACTACACAATCCTTTTTTATTTACTTACCTACGTCAGTGTAGTGGTGGTCAACCTGGATACTTATACATATGAGTTAGATTGTGAGTATACGCTACTAAACTATGGGTATAGTATCATGGAGTGATGAACAAGGCAACTACTATCTGGTCTCTAGGGTGCACGGATCATCAAATCCCAGGTGTGTTCAGAAAAAAATAATTATCAGTAAACTGTAATACTACTTTAATAAAATAATGAAATCTGAACATAAAGGACCCTGACCTGTGGAATGTTTTATGTGCCACAACGGAGTTTCCATCAAAGACACAGCCAGCAAAATGCCCGCCACTAGCAAGCAACATCACTCTAAAATGGGTTTTATCCCTAGGTTCATGGATCACATTACGCAGTCTCTCAGTCATTTCCCTCTCTGTTACGCATGGCAAAACATCATCCAACATAGAACTTTTATTTTGTTCAAAAAGAATCTTCACAGTGTCGTCTAGAAACAAGCACTTCCAGAACGAAACTATATCTCCGTTTGCTAAATGTACAAAAATCTTTGTTTTACTACTTCCCAACAACTTATTCATATCATTGCGAAGGCTAGAATCTCTTTCATCTTCATCTTCTGAGCCTGATATACTTGATATATCATAATCTTTAACAAACAAATCAGATGTTTCATCAAAATCATCCTCTTTCATGGTATCCTTTCCAGCAACCGTAAGCTTTACCTGTTGTCATAAATTAAGAGGTTACAACAGAAAAATATTGCGATCACAATTTACGCCTTGATGAAGCAAAGAGAGTGAAAATAGAGCCTGATCAATCAATAAATCAAACATAATTTAAACTGCGTGAAAGTTAGCATATGCCCTAATGTAATCTCTTATATCAGCGTAAAGCTCAGTTGCACGTGTACTTGTACCACATATGTTGTACACTAAATGGTATTATCTACAGGGCACTTTTCGCAATAAATACGTATATAATATAATGATCAACACCGTTCTCAGAGCAGATAAAACACAACGCTTGAAATTTCTATTCATATCAGTATCTCGACAAATGTGGCTCCACTACATATCTGAACAGGAAACTAGTTTATCATCATATACCACAAAATATACGCCAAACTAGAATCTCGAAAAATGTGGCCCCACTACATATTTAAGTAACATCTTGTTTAAAGTTCTGAAGCATACTTATTGACCATGAATCCAGTTACATATTCGGCCTAATATATTCAATACATAAATCATGTACTCTTCAAAACAGTTTCCAGTAGTATGCATATACAAAACCAAACAAACCAAGTAACATTAAAAAAGTCCAATTCAACTTACTCAAAAATCCAATTTGTTATAACCAGAACATAAATTTCTTAAGACATGGCAATGAGAGCGTGTTCGAGGTTGCTTATTTTAAGGAAAAATAGAGTCAGGGGATGCTTATTACAAAGAGCTTGATATAACTGCTAGTGTTTGTTTCAGCTTCTATAGTCGGCTTATGGCTTATTGGTTTTGGGCTTATGTTTCATAAGCTCACTGTTTGTGGCTAATTTTGAAGCTTTTCAGCTTATATAAGCCAAGAAACAACTAGTTTATCATTATATGCCACAAACGTGGATCCACTACATATAGCAGTAACATCTTGCTTAAAAACCAAACAAAACAAATAAAGTTAAAAACGTCCAATTCAACTTACTCAGGAATCCAATTTGTTATAACCAGGACCTAAATTTCTTAAAGCATGGCAATTAGAGCGTGTTCAAGGTTACCTACTTTATCTGCTTATTTTAGGGAAAGATAGCAGGTCAGAACATGCTTATTACAAAGTGCTTAATATAACTACTAATGTTTGTTTCGGCCTATATAGCCAGCTTATGAGTTATTTGGATTTGGGCTTATGTTTCATAAGCTCGCTTTCTGGGGCTAATTTTGAAAATTTCGGCTTATACAAGTTTATTTTGACATAATAAGCATATATAAGCCAAAATGTTTCAAATTAAGGCACAAAAAGTGAGCTTATGAACATAATCCCAAAACCAAATAAGGGAAAAGCCGACTATATAAGCCGAAACAAATACTTTTTTACAATCATATCTAACCTAAAACCCGTAATAAATTACTAGAGCAAAAAAATCTAACAAATTCTGAGTCTTTTTTTTACACCTTTTACAAAACAAGGTGGCCGACACGCCCATTCTTAAGCAAAACCATAAGCAAGAATTAAACATGGAAGTCATAGAATTAAGGGGGTGTTTTGTTTCAGCTTATATAGCCGCCTTATGGCTTATTTTGTTTTGGGCTTGTGCCTCATATGCTCACTTTTCGTCGCTTATTTTGAAACTTTTAGGCTTATATAACTTATAAGTTCATTATGTCATAATGAACTTACATAAGCCACAAAAAGTGAGCTTATACAACATAAGCCCAAAACCAAATAAGCCATTAGCTTTCAAAATAAGGTGAAAGAAACACCTCCTAAGTAACAATGAATAAATACAATGAAGCAAAAATAAGCATCAAAACATAACAGGAAGGTGTTTGTTTCGGCTTATAAGTTTATATATGATAAACTTATATAAGCCAAAAAGTTTCAAATACACGAGTTTACGAAACATAAGCCCAAAACCAAATAAGCCATAACAAACACCTTAAAATAAGAGTCTAATAATTAACGAGGTTGGATAGCCAACTGTGCTAGCGAGGCAGGGGTGGATGTATGTAGAGGGTGTGGGGGGCGGTGCCCCCCATAGCTAGCCCGATAAGACGATTGTGAGTGTTTTTTTGAATTGCCCCCCACTCGAAACTCAACATGTCCCACTCTTGCACACTGAATTCCAACATTTGACACTTTAAAACCTTATAAATCCTTTATTTCTAAGTAAAAATACTCGATTTTTCATCCCGATCCTTATTTCTTTCACCTTGCTATTTCAAAAAAAAAAAAATTGCCCGTTTCCTGGTTCCGCCTCAGGTTCGAGCCTCACCATGTACCTTCAGGGGCGGAATAAAATAGAAGCGTGGGGTTTATCCCCTAAGGCGCAAGGTTACTGCCCAATTGGATGTGACCGTGAGCTCGAATCACTAACTACTAACTAGCCGTTCAAAAAATAATAATAATTAATAAATAAACGAGGTTTGATAAAAAAAAAAAGAGGGGGTACAGTACATTAAATCGATGAAAATCAGACTTAAAATGGGAGCGCTGATCGAGAAGCGAATCAAAAGACGATTTACAAGTATTACACGTCAGCCTCTCGACATTTGTTACATCGTCATCATCTTCTTCTTTATGAGTATTATTAGTAACGGCGGTGGTGAGGTCAGAGATAACGGCGTAAGATGAGCGAGATTCAAGTAACCGGCATGAATCCAGGAAACCTGACGGAAGTTCGAAGATTGAACGGCGGGTTATACTGCTGTTGTCCATCGGTGGTGTTTTTTTTAGTCGGATTAATTTTTTTGGTGTGGTTTTATATTTATTTATAGGGGTGTTTGTTTTGGTTTGTGTTTTGGGGTTAAGCACTAGTTTTTTTTTAACTGTGAAATTTTATTAGCAAACAAAAACTAGTAAGATGTTAGAGAGTAATAAAAAACATTACATAACCGGAGAGATAACCAAAATCAGATTTTTCACCCATAAGTCTCAATTTAATCTATATTTCTTACACCTATTACTCAAAAAAAAAATATTAATCTTTTAAGGGAAAAATATTAACATTTCTGCTTCTCCAAATGTGGTGAATATGATTGCTTCAAAGCATTGGAGATGAAATGGCAAGAACGATCTCTTTTTCTCGATACTTAAAAGATTAACAAAATTGCTAACGCTTTTATAATCGAGGTCTTCTAAAAGAGAGAAACCCCACCAATTGGCGACTACCCTTTTTAGTGAAATGGTCAAGGATATGGAGGTCCACTTTGACATGAGTTTGAGGCAGAAAGCGGTTTTTGAGTGTTTACGCGCGTTACATGCTCAAGATTTCCTACTAGTTATCCCTATAGACGGGCTTGGTCAACACATGTCACCAGTGGAATACCGTTCTATTCTTAAGTGTCGCCTCATGATCCCATTATTTCGGCTGATACAAATGTGCCCTGTTTGTCGCAAGGCATGTTTGGATTCTTTTGGGGAACATGCGGTTCATTGTAAAGAGCTCCCGGGATTCAAGTATCGACACGATATGGTTATACACGTTCTTTTTAACATATGTAGGCGTGCTGGTATCTCCGTCAAGAAAGAAGCACCTGTGAACTTCTTGATTGACCCGGTAGATGGAAGATCCACACTCAGACCGGCGGACATTCTGGTTTTTGGATGGGTTGGAGGAAAACATGTGTGTGTGGATCTGACTGGGGTTTCTCCTCTTGTGGGGATGAGTAGCCGGGGTTTTATAGCGGGCCAAGCTGCTTTGAAAGCCGCCTCATGCAAAGTGATAAAACACGAAAAAGCATGCATTGAAAATCAACACATGTTTATTCCTTTTGCATTTGATATCTTCGGTTTTCTTGCACCTGAAGCGGTGGAGATTCTGAAGAGAGTTCAGCGCGTTATGAATAGCAACGTTATGACACCTAAATCTATAAATGTGATTTTTACTAAAATTAGTTTTGCAATTCAAAAAGGGCTTGCGGCACATCTTGTTGCTTGCTTGCCTTCTACAACTATCCCTACTACTTATAAAGGATATAGGACTTTTTTTAAGTACACTTATCTAGGGAAATAGGAGTTATATAGGGAAAGTATAGGAATCTTTTTCTATACTTCCTTGTTTATCTTCTGACTTTTTAATACGCCTAATACCCTTTAACCACATTCCACATTCCAAACATACAATCCTTATTCTCTCTAAACCCTAATACACAAAGCCGCCACCAAATATTTTCACCACCACATCTTGCCGAATCCATTATCACATCTGTCGAATCTGCCACCATCTTTTGATGGTTTAGGTGGTTTCAAGGTAGTTTTGGTTTGTGGTATTGATTGTTGGTTTAGGTGGTTATTGTTGGTTTCAATGGTTTAGAGTGGTGAACCATGTACATCCTCCTCCATGTCTTCATTCCATCTTTATCCACCAAATCATTACTTACACACATACAATGATTCTTGATTTTAGGGTGCTTAATTTCAAGGAATCAATGGATTTAGCTTTGCGGAATGTGTTTTTTTTGTTGGTTTGGTGAAAATATTTCTTCCCAGGTTCGTTAATTGTGCGCCACAATACGGTCGGTGAAGAGACAGTAAGGAGGGCGGCAGTAAGGAGGGGAGCGGTGAAAGACGAACAACTCCGGGGAAACGATGGAGTCTTTTATAATAAAATCAGGTTAGATATTCCTTCTTTTTATATAAAGATTAAAGATTGCTATATATCAATATTTGTTGAAAATACATGCTTTTACAATGGGGTGTCTAGATTAGCTTATATTATGAGGTTTTGTGCATCTGAAAAGGTTTATTGTTGTGGTAATTTATATGATATGATTTTTTTGCAGTATGAGATGGTGAAAACTGAAACTGGTGTGTTAGGTGAAAAGAATGTCGTACTTAAACATCGTTAGGGAGTGGAATGTATTTGTATTTCTATACAACGACATTCTTAATTTTGATATGATAGCTTAGAATTAATTAGCAACTTATCGATCAATAGCATATTTGAGATGTGGAAAAATAACTTAGTGCTACATACACACAGGTCAGGACTTCAAGGTGTTTGGATATGCCCTTAAATTGGTGGGCATGGAAGGTTGAACTTTGCAGGCTCACATGCTCACAAACTAGTATCACACGGGATCAGTTTTTTTGAAAAAACAAATTTTGGATCTCCACCGCTCCACAATATGTAAGGCAAGTTACTCTGGTTCTTTATATTTTTTTATTTTGAGTTTATTTACAATTCAAATGTGGGTGAGAAATCATCATTCTTTGCCGCCAAAATAGAAGGATGGCAGAGTGCGCGAACCTCTTGCCTCAACAACCTCCATGAGCGCGGCCACGACATCGATTAATCTGATCCAAATTTCTGAATGTTTAAGAAATGAATATTTTTAAGGAATTTGTAGTTATTGTGGTGATGTGGTTGTTTTGTGGCAGGTTTGGCGACTGAGACAAAGGAAGAATTACAAACAGCATGTGGAGAGTGACATTTCGTTTTTCAGTTTTGGTGATTTTGACCATCCTTTCTGTAAGTATGTGGATTCAAGCTTAGTATTAAACGAAGGTCTGTTAAAGGTTTGTATTTAGTACTTATTTAGCTTATCTATCTTTTGGTCCATATTCATGTTTGTGTCTACGGTGAGAACTAAACACAAACTTGGAAGAAGTCATCCACACACCCTCTAAGTATTTATTGGCTTATTCAATTATTTAAAAGAAGGTAATCAATCTCTAACTGCTTAAAAAATAGTATAAGTTTATTGCTACCCTCTATCTAGACATATGTTGGCTGTAATATCTACCTCAAAGAATAGTTTAATGTTTCTTCTTTAATATCTGGTGGCCATATTTGATATGTGCACTTTAAATGTAATTGGTTTGATTTAGGATCGTGTCTATTTAAAACCATAAATGCAATTTATTGCAACCACACACAAGAGCAATTGATGGTGAGGCGGGTGTGTCATTTTTCTCATTCGTACCTTCTAAGTTTGTGAATGTTTATAATACTTTGTTTGGAGAAGCAGTTGGATTAATAACACATTGCAATTTTTTATGTTAGGCAACTCAACAGATTCTGCACTCACTCCTTACTACACGCGTCACTTGATGATTCTAGATAGACATAATACGTGTGTTGATCCCAAAGTCAGATCTTAAACCTTAATAGCTTGTTTAAGGGTTGTGATAGAGAGAAAGAATTCAATCTAACACTAGAGAAACTTTGCAAAGCAAAGTAACTAAACAAGATGCGGAATGTAATGTTTAGCACAAGAACAAATGTGATTCAAACGTTGAACTTTAATATATCAAAGATATACGAATACCCAAAGTGGTATTAGGGTTTACAAAACCTTAAAGTAATAATAATGAAAGACGAAATGAGAAAGACACATTTTGCATGCTAACCTAGTGAGTCCTTTTATAGGCACAAGGACTCACGTACAAGATCACTACTAACAAACTATGGAAAGTATTAAGGAATAATAACTGAAACGCGTAAAAATCTATTCCATGTTTATCCTTGACGGCAGGGCCTTTGACTTCAGCAGGGGAACCAATCCCCCTGCCTTTGTTATTTAGCAGGGGGAACTTACTCTAGCAGGGGTACGAATAATCAACTAGCAGGGGAAACAAATAAGCATAGATTTATTCCCAACAATCCTCCCCTAAACTTATGTTTTCCCCTAAAGACAAGTTTCTGAATAAATGCTAGTTGATGAGGATGCTTACAAACTCTCTGGCCAAATCTGACTATGAACCATTCTTACCAGATCATAAGCAACAGGCTTCTTAGCATCTACAATTAGGTTAGCCTGTACCAGTTTCTTCAAGGTGTCCTGAGAGAAGGGATAATACCTATGATTGAGCAAGTACACACTCACACCTTCCATCACCACCTCATAGACCCCAGAATTAGTAAATAGCTTCCAATACAACAAATCTCCTTTGTTTACTGCATCAAATATAGGATCAAATAACTCATGCACATACATCCTATGCATGCACTCCCAGATTACCCAATCCTTCTCCACACCATCCATGGTAGGAGGTTTTGCAGCAAACGTTTTCTTCAATATTTTCCACAGATCTTCTAAGTCTTCACTATCTAAAATTTGAAACATGACATCTAGACTTAGAAAGGTCTGTGTTGTATTGTCAGCTCTTGTAAGCTTCCACCAAGTCCTCCCTTTGTGTTCATAAACAGCATACTCTATAATAGAAAACTTCTTTCCAAGCTCACTAGGTGAGATATCATCATTTTCCTGCAGAATCAGTTGTTTATCAATCTCATCATTTGAAGGCTTTTGAGACTCTTTAGTAACTATGCCTACTTTCTCCATTCTCTTGAGTCTCTTTGCTGCTCTTTGTACATTAAGTACGGACTTCTCAAGTACTTCTGGAAAACTTCCACCTGCTTGATGTGATGCCCCTGCTTGGGACGATGCACCTGCTTGTGTAGTCTCTCCAGCTTTTCTTTTCTTTGATTCTCTAGCTTTCTGTAGCACTTCACTTTGTCTCCTAAGATACTCAGCTTCCTCAGGAGTGTTGATAGTCATCCAATCCTCCACATCATACAACTTTAGAACTGGTCTGACTGCTCTTTTTATGGCTTCAAAACTCATATCACTGAAGTCACCATCCTTCCACTTTCTATGTCTCTTAAGCAGAACTTTGTAGTGATCAAGTTGCCCTTTCTCTGAAGTTCGATACTTCTCACTTTGAATTTGCATTGCCCTTCTTTCCAGATACTCAGTTTGATATTTGTAAACAAGGCAAGTCAACTCATACCTGTCTTCCAAAGGAGCATTCTTCAACTCCTTCTCCCATTGATCAAGAAACTCTCCAACATGAGGTACCCTGTCATCTAGTTCTCTATGCATAATCTCAACCTGCTTTAGCATATCTTTGGGCCTCATCTTCTCCATTCTCTGGTCCTGCATATCCATCTCCTCTTGTTGTAGCCTGAGAGCTACTTGTGCATCATGTGCTTCTTGGGCCTTTTGCTGTTCAGGAGTCAGATGCTTGTATTTTCTCTTGGGCTGTTGCACCATGATTCCTTTTCCTTTGTCTTTTGGATCCACTGTTGGTGCTGGTTTTGCTTTAGATGCAGGTTCTTTGATTGTTATCCCCTTCTGAGCTGGTTGCTTTCTGTTCTTCCTAACAAATGTTTGAGTAATGTTCTTAGCAGGGGATAAACTTACAGCAGTGGGATCAGCAATGGCAGGGGAAACTTTTGAAGCAGGGGCTTCTTCTTGATTGCCCATGGTGAGCAATGTTTGAGCAATATCTTTGGTTGCACTCCCCTTGTCACTTCCCTTATCAGCACTTTCTCTCTCCATCCCTTTCTTAGCACTTGTTATCTTTCCATGCTCCCCACCAGGATATGAATAATACTCAGTAGATCCTTCTGTGTGTGGAATTTCCTCCCCTTTGGAAGCATCCTCATCTGTGGAAAGAATCAGTCTGGGCTTTCTCCTCCCCTCAAGAGTAGCAAGTCTGGTTTCCAATTGAGAGATAACCAGACCTTGCTTTTTGACATCTTGTACTAGTTGTGCATTCTGCCTTTTCAGACTCATGCACATTTTCGTCAATTCCAGATTTGTCAAAGGTTTATACTGCTCTCAATCCTAGAAGGGAATTTCTCCCCTTGTTGGATATCATGGAGTGGGGGAGAGGACTTATTGATGGTGTCACTATCCTGCTCACCCCTTGAGGATGAGACAGTAGTGGCAGCCAAACCCCCAGGTTGCTCCAAACTCTTGGAGACTCTCCTTTCTGCTGCTTGTGAAGATTCACCAGGCAAGGGAGACCTGGCAAACCTGAATTTTGAACGCCTTTCTTGTTGTGGATCAGCAGGTGGTAGGTTCTTGGCAGGGGAATCAGAAGGTTGATTTATGGCTGTTTGATTTTTGGCTTTTTCCCGACTGATTTGGTCCATCATAAGTGAAGTGAATGGAATGTTTCTGCCAGAAAACAAAGGTGATGGTGCAAGTAATGTGGTGAAGAGTTTGGTGGTGTGTTGGGTTGCTGAAAAATAGTTTCTGTGTGTAATGGGACCATGATCACTCATATTCAGCAAAATTTCTATAAACCTTGGATACATACAAAACTTTGAGGTGCTTGAAACATTTTTAACCATGCCTTTAAAAATCATTTGAGAAAAACAATACTTCCTTCCTGTTGCAAAGCAGATCAGGGCAGAAGCTATCTCACTACCAACCTCATTAAAAGCAGTGGTTTTTGGTGACAAACATTGCATAATAGTATGAATCAAATATTTCCAATGAGGGGCAAACTGGCCTTTAGCAAACTTACATTTTTTATTTTTAGAAAGTTTGTACCCCAATTTAACAAGACCTTCAAAAATTTCAGCCTCAGAAAAGTTGGTTATTCCATCCTCATCATCAAGGAGAAGATTCTCCCTGATGGAGGCAAGTGTGATTACCTTGGAATGACCATCAACTGTGCTTTGAATTATGACCTCTCCATTCACTGTTTTGGTCATGGATTTAGACCAGAACTGTTGAATGTGTGAGGTATAGATGCGAGGATTGATGAGAAGGGCCACTCTGAAGTACGAAGACTTTAGAAAGGCCACAGCATCAGCAAACTCGGCTGGTTCATCATGAAGCAAAGCAATTTGGTTATGATTAGGAGCAATTTTAAGGGTCATAATGAATTTTGAAAATAGTTTGGAGGTTTATAGAGATGAGAGGTAAGTGGGATCAAGTCGAGAGAGAAATATGGACCTGCTGGTAAAGGGAATTAAGTTTATATAGGCGAATTGAAGAGCTGTGATTGGACCAAAATTTTCAAATTGCAAAAATATCAAGGATAAATCTTGGTAAAAAATTAATATATTTGAAATAGAAGGAAAAGATTACCAATCAGCGAAGAAAGCGCCTTAAATATCTTTTAAAAATAATAAAATATTCCCTAACCAAAATTTAAGCAAGCAGGCCCAACGGCTATGAACAGGGTAACGGTATTGTCGGTCAACGGTCAAACAGGGGAATGTTGTGAAAGCAGGGGAATAAAAGATAAAAGCAGGGGAAACTTTCCTAGGGGTATTGAAATATTCATGGAGAGACTAATGCTAACTAGCTCTGCTCTAATGCACACACTTGTATACACAAGATAGATACATAAAAACTCAAGAGTCCTCTATTCAGCAATGTTCCCAATAAAAAGTTAATACACAAGTCTCCCTACACCAGGTTATCCCAAGAAAACATGCATACCCCAGTCACCATCCCAACCTTGTCCCTTACGTATGGTCAGTCAGTCTTGGCAATGTGTGCCACAGGTCTGTATTTGAACAGCAAGCTGTTTTAATAGAGAAATGTAAGCACACACTACAGTGCCTCAAGGTTTCAGAGTTCTGACAAGCTTTGCAGCAAGTCATCATTATCCTGAACCCTCACTCACCAGTGGATATGATCTAAGATCATATATGAGTATCCTAAGGATACCCTGAGTCCTAAAGGTGTGACCTAACCTCCCCTGAAACATAGAGGATATACCTGATTCACCAACTAGAATAGTACGCACCATATGAACCTCTGCATTGTTAGTCTAAAACCACATAGAACCACTTTTGTAAAAAGAACACACCCAGCTTAAGAGAAAAATCCTCTTGGCAGGGGAATGATCCCCAAGCAGGGGAATCAGTGTTAAAAAGCAGTGGAATGAAAGAGATGGACAAATGGACTAACAATTATACAACAACAGCAGTGAAGTAACCCTGATTATACATGACAAAATAGACATCATATTTTAAGGAGTAACCATTCCAATACCTGCAACCAGATACTGAAACCTCTCTACATCAAAAGCTTTTGTTAAAAGATCAGAAACATTAAGTTCTGTATCAATTTTCTCAGGGACAATCAGTCCTTTTTCAAAACAATCTCTGATAAAGTGATGTCTAATTTCAATGTGTTTGATTTTGCTATGACAAACAGGGTTCTTTATAATGCAAATAGTGCTGTTGTTGTCAATGAATATCTTGGTTTCAAGGAAGTTATACCCATAATCAAGCAATTGATTTTGCACCCAAAGAACTTGACCACAGCATGCAGCAGCTGCTACATACTCAGCTTCAGTTGTGGATGTTGCCATGATAGTCTGCTTCTTACATTGCGAAGATATAAGCCTGCTCCCCAAAAATTGGCATCCCCCTGTTGTAGACTTCCTATCATTGTTGTCACCAGCATAATCACTATTTGAATAGGCTATCAGCTCAAATGGTGACTCCTTTGGATACCAGAGTCCTAAGGTAGGATGACATTTTAGATACCTAAAAATCCTTTTCACAGCAAATAAGTGACACTCTGTTGGTGACACTTGGTATCTTGCACATAAGCAGACTGCAAACATGATGTCAGGTCTTGAAGCAGTGAGATACATAAGAGACCCAATCATAGACCTGTAATTCCTGACATCTATAGGCTTTCCAGGACCATCCTTGCCCCATGGATGATCCTTGTCCATGGGAGTGGACACCTTCTTCCCATCAGACATGCCAAACTTCTTTACAATCTCAGCCACATATTTGTCTTGTGAGATAAATATCCCATCTTTCCGCTGCTGAACTTGTAACCCCAGAAAGAAGTTTAGTTCTCCCATGGCACTCATTTGGAATTTATCGTGCATCAATTTGGCAAACTCTTTGCTGAGCATGGAGTTAGTTGATCCAAAAATGATGTCATCCACATAGACTTGTACTAGCAGAAGGTCACCCTTTTGTTTCTTGGTAAACAGGGTCTGATCAATCTTCCCACTACTGAATCTATTGTCTAGGAGATATTTGGAGAGAGTACCATACCAGGCTCTGGGAGCTTGGTGAAGGCCATACATGGCCTTTTTCACTTTGTATACTTTGTCAGGATGTTCTGGATCTTCAAACCCTGGAGGTTGCATGACATAGACTTCTTCATCAATGGTTCCATATAGGAAGGCACTTTTCACATCCATCTGGAAAACAGTGAAGTCCATGAATGAGGCATAAGCAAGAAATAATCTAATAGCTTCAATCCTGGCTACTGGAGCAAACACCTCTTCATAATCAATCCCTTCTTCCTGAGTATACCCTTGTGCCACTAATCTTGCTTTGTTCCTGACAACTATTCCCCTTTCATCCTTTTTGTTCCTGAGTACCCACTTGGTCCCAATAGGCCTTGCCCATTTGGGACAATCAACCAGAATCCAAACCTCTTGTATGTCAAATTGTAAGAGCTCCTCTTGCATGGCTTCAACCCAGCTTGGGTCATTTAAAGCCTGAAAAATCTTCTTTGGTTCTTCTTGTGACAAAAATGCAGTAAACAGACAACATTGCATGTTGTCATGATTGAACTTCATGGTGATATTAGCAATGAAGCTGTGCTCCTTTGCTGTATACCTTGTATGTTTGGGGGCTTCAGGATTGCCAATGATCTGAGAGATAGGATGATCCTTATTGATTCTATAGGTAGGCTGCATGATGACTTCTGTTTCATTTTCTTCCAAATCAGAATTGATGGGGCTATTTTGATTAGGAAAGAAGTCCTCAAAGGAACTCCCAAATGAGACAGCATGACCTAGAGATGGGTGCTGGTGAGCAGAATGAAGCTCTGAATAACTAGGGCCTCCACTCCTGATGATTCTGCTTCCACTGCTGGATATAATAGGACCATCATTTATGGGTGTAGATGATGAAATGAGTGGGGATTCTCTTTCTGCATCAGTAGTCTCATTAGCGTCATGATCCTTTGTGAAAGAGGCATCAATTCCTCTAGCAGGGGAATCCTGGATTCCACTGCTTTCAGCCATTCCACTGCCTTCAGCCATAGCAGGGGATGAGATTGGCTGTTCTTTTCCTGGAGCAGAATTATCTTCTTGATCATCAGCTTCACTAGGAAACAATGAGGGTACATTCATGTACCTCAGGGGTGACTTCTCTGCACCAATTGTTTCTTGAGTACCTGAAATGTTAGTGTTCTGCAAGACAACAGGTACATAATTTATGGACTTGGAAAGTACATCTATATCAAAGAACCAGTCAGGACCTGTTTGAACATCTTCAGGTTTGTCTTCAAGAAAGTTCACATGAAGATTTTCTGTGATTTTGCTTGTCTTCTTGTTGAAGACCCTATATCCCTTGTTGTTTAATGAATAACCCACAAAGTATCCATCATCACCCTTTTCACTAAACTTACCTAGATTGTCAATGGTGTTCAAGATGATAACATGACACCCAAAAGGTCTGAAAAAGTCAATTAAGGGAGGTCTTCCATTAAACAGCTGATAAGGGGTCTTGTTGTGTGCCTTAACAACCAAGGCCCTGTTCTGTACATAACAAGCAGTGGATACAGCTTCAGTCCAAAAGATAACTGGAAGTTTGGAATCCGACAGCATAGTTCTTGCAGCTTCAATGAGTGTCCTATTCCTTCTTTCTGCCACTCCATTCTGTTGAGGTGTTCTAGCAATGCTGAATTGCCTCTTGATGCCTTTGTTTATGCAGAAAGAATCCAGTTTCTGATTTCTGAACTCACCACCATTGTCTGATCTCATGGTAACTACCTTCATGCTTTTTGACAGTTCAATTTGATTGATGAACCCAATGAGTACATCAGCTGTGCACTCTTTTCAAATAGAAAGAATGTCCATGTAAACCTTGAAAAATCATCAGTAATCACTAAGCAATACCATTTCTTCATTATACTTGCCACAGAAGTAGGACCAAAAAGATCCATATGCAGTAGTTCCAATGGCTTGGTGGTGGACATACTTGTTTTTGTCTTGCAAGATGCTCTGTGTTGCTTCCCTTTCAGACATGCTGCACAAGTATGTTCAGTGGCAAAAGACTTGGAAGGAAGACCATGAACCAGATTATGCTTTACTAATTTGTTCATGTTCTTGAAATTAAGATGACCAAGTCTTCTATGCCATTTCTTACATTCATCTGCTGAAGCTTTGGCAATGAAACATGTTTCATTGTCTTGGAGAGATATGTCCTTGAGATCAATTGTGTACATGTTCTTCTGTCTTGGTGTTCTGAGGACAATTGGAGTGTCTTTTGGCAAGACAAACTCCTTTCCTAATACCAAGCATTCAGTGTCAGTGAACAAGACAAAATTCTTGTTATCAGTCATCTGTGACACACTGAAGAGATTATACTTGAGTTCTTTCACCAAGTACACATTGTCAAACGTCATCCCATTTGTGACAATAGTTCCTTTTCCTGTTATAGTTCCATGCCCATCTCCAAAAGAAACACCATCATTGTCATGCAGGGGCACAAAGTTAGACAAGTAAGCTTTTTGTCCAGTCATACTTCTTGAGCATCCACTATCCCAATATGCTCTATCATCCCTTGTCTTCTTTGTCACCTGCAAAAGGAAAAACAAATTAGTTTTTCTTGGGGACCCAAGCCATTACAGACTTGGATCTACCTCGTGTATCAATGTAGGATAGCTTATCAAAAACTAGAGATACACCATTAGATTGAGTACCCCTTTTGGGTGCCCAAACCCAACGAGCTGAGGCTTTCACAGCTTTTCCCCATCTTCCCATGTTCTTAGAATGTACAACTTTTCTAGCAGGGGATACCCCAGTTTTAGCAGGGGAATCCTTATGCTTAGCAGAGGAAACCCACCTTTTGTTTTGGCCTCTATTCATGTGTTGGTAAGGTCTAGGGCCAGATCTATATGCAGTATAATGTGTTGGGGTGGTCACAGAAGTGTTGGGCTTTGGGTGAACATCATTCTCCTTCCTAAGGGCAGGAACAACATATTTATCAGTCACCCTATTTCTCAAGGCAGGGGCAACATACTTGGCAGGGGAAAAGGATTTTGCCCCTGCATTTAGAAGAATGGTTTTAGGTTGCATATCCTTTAAGGGATTTGCAGCCACCATCTCCATTGGTGCCTTACACTCTTGATAAGTGTGTTCAAAACTGCCACATGTGAAGCAGGGCTTGGTATTAATCACAAAGTCTTCTCCTAATTGATGAGACTTTTGGTCATTCCAATTTCTTTGATTACCTCTGACATTCCTGTACATACCAGCATATTTAATGGTAGGATTAGGAGATTGTGGCCTAGCCTTAGATTTAGGAGAGATACTCTTAGAACTAGGATTGCTGCCAGAAATTCCTTCTTTTGAAAATCGAACTGGGTTGTCAATTTGCTTTAAACCAACCTGTTCCTTTTTAACATCCCTAATGACACTAGTTTTAACTAGAGACTCTTCAGTATCAAGATTATTAGGTATATAAGCACTCAAGTCAAACTCAATGTCATCCTGTTTTTCAAAACAAGGGAGACCAGTCCAGGACAAGTCTTTTCTAGGATAGGGAGCATGGATGTTAGCAGGGGGTGGTGGTATGGTAGCATTCATATTCTTAATTCCAAACCCTGTTTTGTCCTTAGGAGATTGACCAATTTCAACTGCTTTGGTTAAATCTTTTGAAGCTTTTCCAAATTTTTCAACAGTTTCCTCATATATCTTTTGGTTAGCTTTGAAAATTTCAAGTTCAGCAGTTAAAACATTTATAGATTGGTTATTCTCCTTGGCATCTCTTTCTAGAATCACAATGTGATCCCTATAATCACTTTCTCTTTGCCTATACTCTCTTATGGTGGATTCTAGTTGTTCTAAAGCACGTTTGTAGTTATCAAGATCATTATCACAATTGATGTAGTCAGCTTTTACCTTTCTGATTTGATCATTCAAAGATTCAGTATTTTTCCTACAAGCTTTAGTATAGTATGAGTCATCATATACCTCATTGTCAGAACTGGAACTTGACATAGCCATAAGTGCAAAATCTTCTTCCTTTTCCTCAGCAATCAAGGCTTGATTTCTTTCCACATTCTCTGTCATAGCACTCCAGTCCCATCCATTTGCTCCATCTATCCCCTGCATGGCTACCATGGCTTTAGCACCAGAATCATCATCTCTTGTCTCCTTTCTGTAGCTATTTCCAGACTTAGGTCCTCTGCATTCCCTGGCAAAATGACCCTTCTTGCCACAACTGTAGCATTCAACTTTTGTTTTATCAAACCCAGCCACATCAGAGGGATTAATTGTGATCTTCTTCCCATACTTCTTGTGGAACCTGTTGGCTCTCATGATGAGCAAAGCCATATTCCACTTGATATCCAATTCTTCTAGCGCTTGCTTACTGATTTGATTTAGATCTTCATGTAACACTGTAGATACTTGTGGCCCTTGAGATGCTATAAAAGCACATGCAGTATCAAGGCTGAATGTAGCTGGTCTTTCTTCATCATAGGAAGGTCCAGATCTGGTAGCAGGGGAATAGGTAGCAGGGGCTACTTCTATTCCACTGTTCTTGGAGATTCCACTGCTTTGTGATATGAATGCCATGTTAGCAGGGGAATCGATGATTCCACTTGAGTTGGTGGGGATTGTTCCTTTTGACTTCATTTCATTGACAATAGGTTCAAAAACCTTTAAGTTATTATATATGTCATCAATGTCTTTTTCATCCAAATCATCCTTATTCTGCCAAATTGCCTTATAGACAAACCATTCTTTCTGGAGACTGTTAAGAAACCTGGTGTTCACCTGCTCTTTTGATACCTCAATGTCAAAGAATTCCAAGTGGGCTACCATGTCTTGAAGCCTATTGTAAATAGCTCCAATTGATTCATCACCAATTGCTTTGAAAGAAGCAAAATCATTCAGCATTTGATTTTTCTTCTTCTTCTTTGTGCCTTGATTTCCTCCAAAGGTTTTGCCTATGGCTTCCCATAGATCCTTAGCTGTTTTGTATTTCCTGAATCTGAGTTGATGTCTATCAGGTAGGGCCAACAGCAATGAGCTGTGAGCCCTGACATCATGCCTTCTAGCCAGTATTTCCTTATCACATAGAGCAGCAGATTTCTTCTTGTCCTTATCTTTGGAACTTTCACCTTCTTCCTTGCCCTCTTCAACTGCCACCATTTTGTTGAATTGATCACCAAACTCTATGATCTCCCAGAGAACATAGTGTTCCATTTTCAGGTATTGTTGGATTCTGAATTCCCATAATTCAAAGTTTTCAGGATCCAACATGGGTAACTTGAGGTTGTTGTGGTTGTTGTTGTTTGAGGATGAATCTGAAGACATGTTTGCTATGAGGATTTTGTTCTTGATTTAGACAAAGTTTCTCAACAAGCTCTGATACCACTTGTTGATCCCAAAGTCAGATCTTAAACCTTAATAGCTTGTTTAAGGGTTGTGATAGAGAGAAAGAATTCAATCTAACACTAGAGAAACTTTACAAAGCAAAGTAACTAAACAAGATGCGGAATGTAATGTTTAGCACAGAACAAATGTGATTCAAACGTTGAACTTTAATATATCAAAGATATACGAATACCCAAAGTGGTATTAGGGTTTACAAAACCTTAAAGTAATAATAATGAAAGACGAAATGAGAAAGACACATTTTGCATGCTAACCTAGTGAGTCCTTTTATAGGCACAAGGACTCACGTACAAGATCACTACTAACAAACTATGGAAAGTATTAAGGAATAATAACTGAAACGCGTAAAAATCTATTCCATGTTTATCCTTGACGGCAGGGCCTTTGACTTCAGCAGGGGAACCAATCCCCCTGCCTTTGTTATTTAGCAGGGGGAACTTACTCTAGCAGGGGTACGAATAATCAACTAGCAGGGGAAACAAATAAGCATAGATTTATTCCCAACAACGTGGTCCTCAAATTGATCGCAAGGTACTTTTTGGTGAGCAGGATATTTACTGCACTTACGGACACAATTGCCTGGAATGGTCTTCCACATGGTAAGGATAACTATAATTTTATTAAAAACACAACTAAGTAAAATGCTATCCTTCTGTGTGTTAATATTCTATTAAATGGACTACGTATGATAAACAAAGATATAAATATAGGTTACATGATTTTGTACCCGAGCATAATCATATGCTTCATATTCCAGAAATGGTGCTGATGAGATGGCATTTATACATGATCTCATCGTTCTTTTCGGGCTTTAAATGCATAAAATGTCATAAAAATACCATATATATATGCATGTGTTTGTTTACTTGTGTATTTTAGGTATGGATATCGTGAAAAAAGACAAAAGATCACAAGAAACAAGGAAAAACGAACACGAGAAACGAAGCCGCACAATGAACCGGGCCCTAGTTTTGGATTTCTCAAAGAAAAACCCTTTAAGACTTGAAGATGTACAAGAATGATCCCTCATTTATGAATAAATGACACTTAATACCCTTGTATATTCATAATTACAAGTTTGGTCCCTTAAGTTTGTCAAAATTACAAAATGATCCTTCAACTTTGAAGATTTGGCAAGTTTAGTCCCTCAAGAATTCTAAATTCTCAACAATGGTCCCTCATGAAGTCAACTATTCAATGAAGACCTTCAATGATGAGAAATGTCCAAGATCAGTCCTTGAAATATTCAAAAATGGCAAAACAAGTCCTTAAAACCCTTATACCAAAGTTTTGGGGCAAAAGTGTGAAAAATGAAAGTTTAATAACAAAGGAATATGAGTTTGTTGGCTGAAAAACATTGTTTACAACTTTTCCCAAAGAAGAAGGGTTACTTTTGCCATTTTGAAAGTTCAAACTCATAACACGCGCCAAACACTTTCCACCCCCTTATTTCGGATCAAACTTTGTTACTATTCACCGTATGAAACCCAGTTTTACCTTTTACATAACAAAGGTAAATCAAAATTACCCTAACCCACGTGTGATTCACCTTCACACAAATCCTTCCACACCTTCATATCAACAATCCCATCACCCTATGGACCCCACCATTCAAGACGACAACCAATGAATGATCAACTTCCTCTCCAAGGAATGACACGTGGCCAAATCAACAACCCACACTCCTTGCTTGGTCACAAAGCTAAAATGGACGTCTAGGATCAAATGGGACAGCTCATATCACCTCAAGCATCTAGAAGACTCAAAGGGAAATTCTGAGATTTTGTAGCTAGGGTTTCTAGTATTTTTCATTGTAAACTCAACCCTTGTGGCGTATATAAGGACTCCTCAACCTGTGAGAGAGCATTGTTTCAGTTTTACTCTTTAAACATTGTAATCCCTTTTTAAATTTATAAAAGTTTGGTATTTTTAAGAAAATTGTAATTGCTTTTTATGTTTTTAAAAGTTGGTATTGTTTAAGAGTGATTCTGAGTTCCTTTTGATGTTATAAAGGTGTTTTGATCTTTTGGTTAAAGCACGTTTATGTTTGGTAAGGTTTTCAAGTTTGAAATAAGCTTGAAATCAGTAATTTGTTTGCTTATTTTTCTTGTACTAAACCCTAACCATAAGCCCTAAGCTCTTACAAGCTTGTTGACACCAAGCTTGTGAAGGGATTTGAGCCTTTGGTTAGGCTGTTTGCTGCCTCGTGTTGAAGATCATACATATCAATGTCTGGTTCTACTTTGAACCATCAACAGACCTTGATCCTTCTTGTTTCAAGGACCTTGGTCACTCTCTAGCTGTTGAGAGTGGTCCAAGGAGCATAGTTGATCTCCCTAGGAAGTTGTGGGGGATAGGTATTGGCTCTATTTCAGTTTCCTCTAAAAAATATCATATTTATGTCTGTTATGATGTTTGTCATGTGATTTGGTGTTCTTGTGTTTGTGCTTTGTGTTTTATTGTTTGAATCTGTTAGTTGTCACCTAGGTAAGATATTTGAATCATAAAATTAATAGGTTGTGTGTAGAAATCAAAAGTTTGTTTGAAAAGGGACAAAAACAATGTTGTTTGGATTTTGGGATCAAAATGCATTGTGGCCTTGTGCCCTTGGTTCTTTGGGTTTGGACACTCTTAACAAGTCATTTGTCACTGGTTTTAGTCATTGTTTAAGTTTCAAAAGGTATGGAAAAGGTTTGCTAAGTTTTGGAAAAATCTGAAAGTATCACTTTGAAATTGGTTAAACACATCAGATCTAATAAAATCTTTGTTTGTTGGATCTAGGGTCTGAAATTTGGTTTGGGAAGAGTATAGGTGATAAGCTATCTGTGCAATAGCTGTTTTCTGATTTTGGTGGCTTATTGTGGGTGATAGAGCTTATCAAAGTTGGCTGAAGTGGTCATTTGCATCAGCAAAGTGACCACCTCATCTTGGGTTTGCATTTGCTATTGTAGTGTATGCCTTGTTGTTTAACTGCTTGAACCTTGTTATTTTGTTGCTTGTGAGTACTTCTTGCTATTTGGTTTTGCTTATTTGTTGGCTTATAAGCCATCTGGCTTATTGGCTTAAATTTGCCAAAATTTGTCAAGTTTTGGCTATCTGGCCACTTGATTCACAAGGGCTCAGCCTTGAGTTCTTCACAAAAGTTGCTTAAAACAAGCTTATAATCAATCCCTGGTCATTTGGTAACATTTAGTGGACTTTGACTTTTGGTCAAATAAGCACAATTTGGCTTATTTTTCAGAACTGCTTATTGGTACATGCAACAACTTGGTTTTTGTTATAAGTGTCATTTTTCTCAGCTTAATATCATATTTGAGAAGTTACAAGTCTTTTGGTTAAGCTTTTGCTAGGAAACTAGCTTATTTGATTTTTTTAGTCAGCTTATTGGCTTCTACAGCTTATTCTACTTGACTTTTTGTGACTTTTCTTGTTGATTATTCTTAGTTAAGCTATTTGTGAGCTTTTGCAAAAAGAATCATCTTTTGAAACCCTCTAGAACTCAAACCCGACTATTTTGTCGTTTAGTGAAAAGTTCTTTTCAAAGTTCTGGCTTATTACTTGAGTTTTTTCAAAATTTCTTTTTGCAGATTGGTTTAAAATCTCAATAAGATGTTGTGTGTTCAATTAGAGCTTATGGCATTGGCTTATAGCTTAATGGGCTTATTCGCCCATTAAGAATAAGCTGTTGACCTATTAAGCTGTGATAAGCATATTTTCAACTTTTGGGCCTTTAGACTTTTGTGCTTAAAATTGAATTTTGAGTTAGACTAGTGATTTTCAGCTTATTTGGTTGAGTTTGATTTTATTGGGCCAAAAAGCCCATTTATTTGGACTGTTTCTGTTTTTAGCCCATTTGGGGCCCAATAGGGGTATTTTGGTAATTTCACTTTCATTTTCTGTTTATTTAGGTTAAAATAAACTAGTTTGCAAGTTTTTAGAAATTTTTATAATTTTTGGATTTTTAATATTATTTTAATATTATTTTATTATTAAAATTGTTTTTAAGATTTTTGCAACTTTTACATTTTTCCTAGGTCAAATACATTAAGTTAGGATTTTTAAAACTCTTATATTATTTTTCTCATCATTTATTTAATTTTTAGGATTATTTTAATATTTTAATAGTTTTTAATCATTTAAAAATAGTTTTCTTTAGTTTTAAATTTCATAAAAATAGTTTTTAGTTTAAGTAAGTCATTTTAGAGTTTTACAAAGTGAAAAATCTTTATTTGGGCTTTTTATCAATTATTTGAATTTTTAGGGCTTTAATTAGCATTTAAAAATTAATATTTAATTAATTAAAAGGTTTGAAAAAGTTTTGATAATTTGTAAACTCTTATTCTATTTTTAGCTATTTCTGCTAATTGTTTGGGAATTTTTAGAATTAATTTTTATTTTGTCACTTTTTACGGTTTTATGTTTTGTCGTATTACTTTAATTTTAACGTATCCGTCATTTCCATTTCCCTTCTTTTTCTTTCTTCCATATTAATCCAAAATCATTACGAATTATTCACACACATATACCTCCTTGGAAAACGAACTTTCACCTTTGGGTCATTAGTGCATGGTTTTCCTAAACCATCGTACTTAATACTTACCGCTTTTACCTTGTTTTTCTAAACAAGTGTAAATTTACCACAATCAGATGCATATGATGTTCTCACATCAAAAGAATCAGATGTGTAAGAAATACAGATTGGTTTGGCGGATGATTCTGGAATCCAGGCGAAAGCATCTTATGAATTGCAAGCTTTAACGTTTTTGGCATTATGACAAGACAAATGGGTTTTGTTTTTTCTAAGAAAAATGGTGTATATTATGTATTGCGGTCAACTCTACGCACACACGTTACACCCAAATGTTGCTTTTGATGTCTTTCCAATGAAGCATCGGGTTGTTGCACAAAATTTAAGACCACGAGCACCTACAAATGCTTCAAATGATGTTAATGCCAGTAGCGTTGGGTCACACGCTCTTTTTATAATCCACCCAGACTCAATGTTCCCAAACAATGCATTTGGCTAATTTTTTAACGCTTCTATTTCAATAGTTATTAATTATTGTTTATATTCATTCTATTGAAGGGGATTTCAACCAATCAGTCAGCTTTATCGACGTTCAATATGGGAATTAAATGGAATGTGTGCATCCGTGCTTTCACATTTGGAACTGGTCATTGGTTACAAAAGCATGGCAAAAGTGGGGAAGGAACCAGTGGTGTTCGTAGCGAAGGTAAATATCTTGTTAGTATCTTCTTTTAGTTTCTTAAGAACATTTCTTTCCAGTATTTATAGATGGATTAGAACACTCCATACTGAATGGACAGAGCTTGGAGGGCCTATCAAGTAGTCAAAATAAGATCTAATTAACGATCAATGTTTCATAAAGTATCAACTATAAAAACTAGCAACAATTATGAGTAAGATCGTCAGCATTGCTTCAATATATACAAGACTCTGTGACTCAAATTTACTTCTTTATTCTTTACGACAACCCTTAATATAAGAGACATAGGATCTACTCAGAAGTAAGAATAACGCATACCTCGACAACAACATCAAATGTCAAAAGTACAGGTATAGGTGCACCAAATGTAGGAGTTATAACCCCTTCTTTTTCTCGAGCCTTGTTATCTAATACCTCCTATTTGAATATAATAGTTTCCACCCTGTCCCAGTCACCAAAACAGCATCAGAAAGCCTGCAATACGTAAAGCACTAATATTTAAGACTGAAAACTTACTTTTCAGATGGAAGAGTCTTTCCTTCGTTGTTATCCTCTTCGAGCCAATCTTCATCCTTGTTATCAAGATCATACTCGATAAACTCTCCATACTTAGCCCGTGCTGCAACTATATTGATATTATCAGCAAAAATTAGGGTTAACAATGGCAACAATAACAGAGCTCAACTTTTACTATTCTGGTGATTTAAGTCATTTGACCCCTAAAGTGTTTTCGTAGTGGTTCGTTCTCTTAAGTTTTATTATACTTTAGGGAAAAGAGTTAGGTTGTAACTGACCCTTTTTGTTTCAGTTGTTCGAGTCTTTTGTGCATGGCATAATTCCATAAGAGCTTCCAACCGCGTTAGTTCACCTCAAATACTTAACTATAAATGGTGTAAGCTTCTGTCACAAAGACGGGTTATCTATTCTTGTTATTTTGATCAAAAGTTCCCCAAACTTAGAGAAACTCAAGGTAGGGCTGGGGTGGTATCCTATTAGTTTTATGCTTTGTAATATTAGCACAAAGCTATGAGATCAGATATCTCTACCCCGTTTACACAAGTCAGTAACAGAATGAGCTCATGCCCTATTGAGCACATCAGGAATGAAGCTTTTTGTTTACTATTGTAGATATAACATTCGTACATGGCTGAAGCCTAAAAAAAATTTTGGTCCCTCATATATGGTCACATGATCGACAATGTGGTCCTGATCATTACTAGAACCTTGCACGAGAGAGATGTTCAGGAACTGTTAGAGATATGCCACCCTTTGGGAATGTTTGACAGGTAATTTATCTGATAACATTTTGACTTCTGCTTCATATCCTAATCCGTATAATGTAATATATCTTTGTCTTTTTCTTCTTCAGTATTGCTACCCTAGCATGTAATTCGATTCAATCTCATCAATAAAATTTCTTTCTACAATTAACTCACATGTTTCCAAAAACGCTTAACACGGGACTTTACCAACTTAAGCTGACATTGGAAACGGTAACCAGTAATGTCAGAACTTTGGAAAAGTAATTAGCACACCAGAAGTAGAGAGTATACACTGGGTACGCTTCTTTTGTGCTCTATCATAAACAAATCATGCACTATGATTTTTTAAGATTAAAATTGCACGATTGATTTATAAAGTCAGAGTAAGACAATGTATGATCACAACATTCAGTTAACAGACAACTATTTCTTCGGATTTGTGTTCATTGTTACTATAATACTGCACTTTTCATGGGATGGAGTATTGTTTGAAAATTTTTGTCCTAAACTTATGTCAAGTCTTTCTTTTATGTTTTAATGTTGAATATGTTATGTTATCAGTTCATTTAATGATAAACCAATCAAGGAAGAATCATTTGACTCCATAGAAAATGAGCTCTTTTAGAAAGAAAGTCAGCATTTCGTTCTTGGTTCAAGATTTGAGCAGTTAAGGTTGAAACCGAACTTGAACTCTAGCAAATACTCAGACACATTGCTTCTAATAAGGAGCTGGCTGTTGAACAAGGGAAGATTGGAGGGTGTCTAAGGCATTGCTACTTGGCACACGACATAGTTAAGTAAATGAATAGTAGTAGTAGAATTCATTGACTTCGACATTATATTATGGTACATCGGAGGTCAAAACATGTAACTCTTGGTATGGTCAAAACGGGTTAGGTCGACTTTTCTCCAGTATTTCTAGATCTCTTATAAACATTACCTGGATTGATCCATTTTTTGATTAAAATTACTTGAATTAAGCGTTTGTGATGAACACTACCCGAATTGTACCATTGGTAAATAAGCGGGTCGTAATTATGACCCTACTTCATGATCTTCTTAAACAATATATATCACTTGTTTTTCTGAATCTTTCAGGGAACAAGTTATGTTTATGATTCTTCTTCAAACCCTACATTTCTAAGCATGAAATAGACATCGATTGTAACATAATGGAACTAAGGACTAGGACTAGAGATATGTTTGTTTTATCCTGGCAAAGAGCTGCGAGTTATGGTCAAACAAGAATATTTGATGTTCTATAGTATGTTGCTTCACAGTCGATACCTATATCTCGACCACCTGAGGTATGACTAATTTGAGGTATGACTAATTGGACCACCTGAGTTATCATGGAGTTGATTATTGTTGTACGGGAATGTTGCTTTAAGTTTTCTATTACTAGATAATAATGGTATATAATATTATTCATTTTGTTACTTCGTTTTACAAAGGGTTGGGTTAAGTACATATGTGGAATGTTAGAGGTTTATGGAATGACTGCTGTCGAGTTTCATGCAAACTTTACCTTCCTTTTTGTACTATGTGCTGACAAACAACACGTTCTTTGTAGCAGTTAACGTTAGATTCTTTCCTGATAGGTGAAAAATGGTGAGTTTATGGCTCAGTTTGGGTCGAATAAACTAAATTTTTCCTAGAACGTTTTGTCTATGAGTACTTGATTATTCTGTAGCTTAGGATTTACAAATTAAGAATATAAAAGGGTGTTATAAATAATACATTAGAAAACTAATGACTTGTGCCAAATTCAAGATAGTTCGCTTAATTTATTAGTGTATGTTGTTTCTAGGTGGGTTGCACTTACACATGAGTGATGATTGCATTAAGAGAAAGAAGAGTCCGTGTGACACAAGAAGATTTCAAGATGGTAGTGGCTAAGATCGGTCATGAAAAACGAAATTGAGATTATAATCATATATGGTCGAATGTATACATATGTGCTGAAATTATTTCAGTGAGTACTAAAATCACATTTTTGGCTGATTTTTTTATCATGTAAAGTATATGGGATGATATTGCATATTTCATTTTGTGTTCTCATTCTGGACAAAGATATTTAACAATGATGTTTTTCTTAAAATTGTACAAAAAGTAAATATTTTTATTTTATTTTTATCTCTTTTGTATGTTAACATTATCACATGCCTTTAAAAAAGCGCTATAGTTGAGATTTTGAATTAAATTGGTCTTGATACTAAAAATATAACTTGGATATATTTTCAGGAAAAAGTCGTGTTGGTCACATTGAATATGAAATAGGTATGGGTTCATCTATGTTATGTTGCAATTACATTTTCATATTTTCATGGTCGCTTGTAGGGTTCAACATTGTGAGTCCAAGTTGGATTGGTACCATGAAACTTTTAGTTGGTCACGTTTTCCATACAAATTGCTTGGGTAGAGTCTCTTAACAAGCTAATTCTCATAGGTTAACAAGCGGATAATATGCAGCCATTCTTATGGGTTGTTAAACGTTATGACACAATGGAAGATATTTTTCGTTGCCTCGAGATTTCGTCGGTTTCAATTTGTTTTAACAAATTCACTTTCAGTTTCAAGAAACACTTATTTCAAAATCACATTTCGTTAATTATCAATCGCTAGGCAACCCGTCGCTATGTGCGTATATTCTTTTGAATGTATTTCATATTAATCAGTATAAACAACATTATGTCTTGTTTAAGTTACTTGCATTCTTTCAGTATGACATTCAACTATACATTTTTTTTTCTCGCACACTTTGTTAAGTCTCGTGTTAAGACTTTTATTTTATATGATACGAGACTTTCCATTGCATTTTAATTTTACCTCAAAACATCGTATCGTTAATTATAACCCGCTAGACAATCCCGCCGCTTAACGCGAGGCCTAGTGTAATTAAACCCACCAATTAAAAATCAAATTCCATGGCATTATTTCATTGTATGATCCGACATTATTTCATTTTTTATTAATTTATTTTCATTTAATTCTTTTTCATAAAATGTGGTAATGAATTACGGCATATTATTGCAAAACCTATATTCATTCCCTATAAAACGGTCTTAATATATACAAGAACATACAAGTTACGAACCCATAGTCATTAAGAACAGAAATGTTTAGCAATTTCCTTGGCGGCTTATCTCGTGAACTCTGCTTTAGCTAATACTCCGTATACAAGACGAGGATCAGTGCGTTTTCAAAATCGTTTACATGCATCGTTACGGTAATCCTAGCTCCTCGTACAGCTTTGTCTAAGTTGGTACTTTTTTTTAGACTGGCAGTCTATGTAGTACTACCAAAATGGTTTACCTGGTATGATTATAAGATGTGTTTTGGTTTTGTTCTATTAGCAGATAGCAGTGCTCAAGTACAAGATGGTTTACCTGCTATCTATTTGAAACAACATACACATATCACAAGAGTCAATATGTCCGAGTGGTTAAGGAGACAGACTTGAAATCTGTTGGGCTTCGCCCGCGCAGGTTCGATCCCTGCTGTTGACGATATAATTTTTTTACTTTTTCATAATGGATTTCTTGTACTAAAATGCAAGGTTCTAAATAGCATAAGGCGTGACGGCAAGGCCTGCTGTTGACGATATAATTTTTTTACTTTTTCATAATGGATTTCTTGTGCTAAAATGCAAGGTTCTAAATAGCATAAGGCGTGACGGCAAGGCCAAACCTCTAGCATTAACGTTTAAGGCAAAGTTTTTACGTTTTTAAGGCATGACTCACCCCTACATTGTACAGCCATAACACCTTTGATGTTTTCTTATATAGATCCATGAACTAATAATAGTGCCACTGACCATGAATCTGATATTAGACTTGATATTAAACTAGATCAGGCAAACCCGAAAACTGTTACTGTATAACCCATGACAAGGAATGGTAAAATCAGTTCTAACACTATGTTCACAACGTGTTGTCAATTAAATCAGCTGTACGTTAATTGAGTAGTTCGTTAACAGTCTGTCGGTACTACATTATATTACGAATACACTTGCCAACACCAGAAAATCGTATAACCAATGACAAGGAATGGTAAAATCATTTCTGTTTACATAATTAGCTTTTAATGATTTCCAAACATTTCATACTTAACATCACATATCTATACTTCTATATCTATACTATTATATAAAGAGGCTAACTTCGATCTTAATTCCGAACCTAAAATTTCCAAACCTAACTCCAAACCAAAAATTAAGATATGAAGGTTAAATTTAAACCCTTTGATCATATTTTGTTAAATTGATCTCATCCATTCATATGTTTTTATAACAAACTTTTGTAACAACATTAACATTAGTAACAAACAATTAAAAAACCTTTATATTTAAATTGAAATATCTTTTGATATATTATTTTTTTTATAATCTAATTTCATCATATTTTCTAAAATTTCGTGCTCTTTAATTCAACATCCATTTTGATATAATTTTATTAAATTTTAGTTTTTCCGTTTTTAATGAGTTTATTTAAGTTAATTTAATTTTTAGACTACTTTAACTTTAATTTGAACCTTAATAAAATTGTAATATTTGTTCGCTAAAAAAGTAGTTATCGGGTACTCGCCAAACCATTTCCTGAAAGGTGGGTGTGGGCCGTGGACCTGTTTCCTGGAAGTAATGTGCGGGGTACGATGCTAGTCATGTTTAAAATGCTTATGTGCCCATCTCTTTTTATTTATTTATTTTGAGGGCGAAGTAACCTGTTTCCAGGAAACGGTTTAAGATTTGCTTATTTGGATTATAAGATGTGTATCTATGTGTTTTGTTTGTGTTCTTATTAGCATATATTCAGCAGTCAGTTTAAACTAGTTCGTTTCGACTGTATCCGCACTAAAAAGTTTGATTCTCTGATTCTCTCGCATAACTGAAAGTGAATGTGTATATTTTGCTTTTACTTCTCTCATTCAGTCCATTGGAGATGGCATAGATGTCACATAAGTCCATCGTTTCCGACTGTATCCCCGCTCTCTAATTTTTGTATCCAATGTTATTCACCGGAACTTCATAAGTGACATCTATGTCATCTCCATCATCTTAATGGTTCATCTGGTCAACCCGGTTTGCAACCACTAATTTATGCATAACAATCCAATCAAATGCCGAAATGTGCCTCTAATTAACTATTCTTACTAACCAAAAAGGACGTGCACAAAAGTTATAATTATATAAGTTGCGTTCTATTTAAGCCAATGAAGTCTGTGACACAGGAACCCATCTATACGGGACTATATCAGCGTTACATAAACCTTAAAGGACCTACACAAACCAGTATTGGCATTTGGCTAGAGTATTCATACCGCCCACCCCAAAGTTTTCAAGTTTCATCACTTTTAAGGCCGTTCCACCAAGTACTCTAGTCCTAAGTGGCTCGTCATCAAAATTGTAACAATGCAACTTTTTCGTAAGGCTAGAGTTCTACCACATTCAAAAAAAGAATTGTAACTGTAGCCTCACTTTTTCATTGCTTGTACTGTGAAGTGGTACCCCAACTTGTTGGTTCGTTTTGGTTTTGGTAGCCTCGGCTACCAGCTTATTACTTTAGTCGGACAAGACTTCTTCGAAAAGAAATTGATCAGCTACTCCTCCAATGGGTAAAATCAAGATCCTTTTAGATGGAAGCATTATACTTGGGTACTTCTACCCAAACCAACAAACCCAAAACCATTTGAAAATCATGAAACATAAAGTATTGCCGATGTTTAAAACCTATGCGACTGAATGAAAATGGAACAGGTTCATGTATTTGAGAATCTCTCATGGGCAACAGGTGCGACATTCAAGTTCAGGACCCCGATGTGAGGCGACTTGCTATAAAATGTGAAGCGCATCTAAGTGTTTTAATACGATATATTGCACAATGGTGATAAAGTTCAGAAGTCTGGCACGAGAAAAGACTTGTGCACAATCAAAAAAATAAAGATAAAGTTCAGAAAATAAAGTTCAGAAGTCTGGCACGAGAAAAGACTTGTGCACAATCAAAAAAAAAAGAAAATACAATTTCACCATAAGACTATAGAGTACTTTATTAAAAGAACTACCATTGTCAACAAACACTTTTACAGCAGTACTAATGGAATTGTTCACAGAGTAATCAACCATACACAAAACAGGAGGTTCAATTACGACCACAAAGACGAAGGACACGGTGGAGAGTGGACTCTTGAAAATTATAGTCAGCAAGGGTACGTCCATCCTCAAGCTGCTTCCCTGCAAAGATGAGCATCTGCTGGTCAGGAGGGATGCCTTCCTTATCCTGAATCTTTCCTGTCATTGTCTTCACAATAATTTGCATACCACCTCTCAAGTGAAGTACCAAATGCAGAGTTGATTCTTTTTGGATATTGTAGTCTGCAAGAATTTGCCCATCCTCTAGTTGCTTGCCGGCAAAGATCAACCTCTGCTGGTCTGGCAGGATACCCTCCTTATCCTGGATTTTCGCTTTGACATTGTCTATGGTGTCGGAGCTTTCAACTTCCAAGGTGATCATCTTTCCAGTCAGTGTCTTCACAAAGATCTGTATCTCCCTTCTTAGCGTGAGCACAAGATGAAGGGTGGATTCTTCTGGATGTTGTTGTCTGGAAGAGTATGGCCATCCTCAAGCTGTTTTCCGGCAAAGATCAACCTCTGCTGGTCAGGGGGGAATACCTTCCTTATCCTGGATCTTGGCTTTCACATTATCAATTGTGTCGGAGCTCTGAACCTCTAAAGTAATGGTCGTGCCAGTAAGGGTTTTCACAAAGATTTGCATACCTCCCCTCAGCCTCAAAACTAGATGGAGAGTGGACTCCTTCTGGATGTTGCAATCTACCAAAGTTCGGCCATCATCTATCTGCTTTCCAGCAAAGATGAAGTTTTGTTGGTCTGGGGGATCCCCTCCTTATCCTTAATTTTTTTCCTTCACGTTGTCGATTGTGTCAGAGCCCTCGACCTCGAGTGTGATGATCTTACAAGTGAGGTTTTAATGAAGATCTGCATCTGTAAATTAAGTATTGGACAGTGATGGAAAGTGTGGCTGCAAAATGAATGTCTAGAGAAGTGTCTGTTTCCTAGCAGACATATGTCTTGCTGAAAAAATGAATGTCTAACAGTGTAAAGACTGAGGTTTTTAACTTTTTATCGCTCTTGAAGAAGCGCTTTTCAAACTGTAGTTTTTATGGAGGGTGGCATATGGAGGTGGCTAAAGCTTTGGGAGTCCATTTGAGCAGCTAAAATAACGGCAAAGCCGAGAAGACCATTAGAGAAGCTCATGAATGGAAGGATCTTAATTGATGGTCGGCTCACCCCCTCCATTTCACAACTTGTCTTGATTAAGATCACACAGTAAGCTTGGCTTCTTTAATTTTAAGGAAACGAAATGCTGTTTCATAAACCAGAAATTGGCTTTTGTTAATATCAAACATGAACTTTGGTAGTGTTGCAATTTGTGGGATCACTTCAGATGGTGCAAGAAAATCGAAATCCATTTTATGTGAGGTTGTGACCTTGGCGCGTGGTGGTTGACCTCTGCAATGGTCTTGGCGTGTGGTGGATAGTATCAGTACGTGGTCAATCACTACCATAGTGACCAATGTAATTTTCTTTAATGTTTCTTTAACGTATCACATGATTTGTTAGTGTGTCTCAATAAGTCGATGCTTTGTCCCACATCGGTAGAAAGTAAAAGTAGATACCACTTTGTAAGTTCAAATGTCATTAGACCTTGTAATGAAAAAACTCCACCATACAAAAAAAATTCAATTGTATGATCGGAGCTCTTTCTTTTTATAAAATATGACCACAAAATTCGGCATATTATTACAAAACTTATATACATTCCCTTTAAAATGGTCTTAATGTATTACAAGCCCAGAGTCGTGGAGAAAACAGAAACATTTAGCAATTTCCTTGGCGGCTTATCTCGTGAAATCTGCTTTAGCAATATATAAGACGATAATCAGTTCATTTATTACATGCATCGTTACGCCTAGCTCAAATGAGGCGACTTACTATAACTTTAGAAAATTCCTACTCAGCTCAAATGATTTCACCTATCAAACCCAGATGTAACAATCTAGTTGTTGGCATACAACATTTGACCCTATAAAAATTTCTACTCGGCTGATATGATTTCACCTATCAAACCCAGGTGCAATTACTCTGTTTCCAAAGGCCGATATTGTCAAGCAGTGAGACGCAACCATTAGGTGATGCGACAACCTGAGCTCAAACACAGACAACTATGAAACCTCCTACACATCTCAGAAATTGACCAAAAACAAAAATGTAACGGCGAGAGATTGAAAAGTCCGCAACACAGAAAAGCCTATTCACCAAAGTACTTTATTAAAACCAACCATTGACAAACGCTTGTACAAGAGTACCAAAGAAATTATTCAGAGTATTAACCAAAGTTATCACCAGTAAGACGAGGACAAGGTGGAGAGTGGACTCCTTTTGGATATTATAGTCAGCGGGGGTACGTCCATCCCGGTTTTTGAATCGACCCGGTTGAGTCACCGGGTCCGGATCAACCCAGGTCGAACCGGGTCAGCCCGAGTTTCTAAAAAAAATATTTTTTTTTATATTTTTAATAATTACCAAAAACTATATATAAAAACTTCCGTATATTAAAGATATAAATTGTTTGTTTACCAACCAATATAATATGTAAAGATAAAATTTGCAGATACGTAAAATTTACATATTTTTTTATAAAAAAGACCCGAAAAAATTGAAACCCGGCTAGGTCTCGAGAACCGGGTTGACCCGGGTCACCCCAAACCACGCAGGTCTAGCCGGGTTTCGAAAATGTGAAACCCGGGTCAAAATGACCTGTTTTTTCGACGGTATCTGATTTCTCCTTGTTATCAGGTTGTTGTTTGGTTCGGATCCTTACTTTCTTTTGTTTATTGCTTTTTTCAGACCCCTTTTTCCTTCTTTGCGGAGGCGCCTCTAAGGGTTCCCAAACTTTCAATGAGGTAATTGCCGGTAAGTGTTTTCACGAAGATTTGTATGCCTCCCCTGAGCCTCAAAACAAGATGGAGTGTGGACTCTTCTGGATGTTGTAGTCCGCTGAGGTACGACCATTTTCAAGCTGCTTTCCTGCAAAGATCAAGCTCTGATGGTCTGGGCGGAACCCCTCCTTGTCTTGAATCTTTGCCTTCACATTGTCGATTGTGTCAGAGCTCTCGACTTCGAGAGTGATGGTCTTACCAGTGAGGGTCTTAAGGAAGACTTGCATCTGTCAAAACAAGCCCAGTACACAATAAGAATTCTAACAACAAACTATAACAGCTACATCACATCCGATTTAAAACAAGATGGATCTATATGCATACAATCTACAATAAGGAACATGAACCCAAACAAACGGCAAACAACCAACAAACCATATCCAATTTAAAACATGCAAGAGTGTCAGTATACACACAACCCTAATTAGGGGTGTTATCGGGTCAGGTTGATTCGGGTTTTGGCTATGAAAACCAACCTGCAACTGGACCCTAAACAAAATCGGTATATCGGGGTAGGGTGGGGACTGTGCAAACAACGAAATAAGTACTGTACAAAGTATTGAAGGGAGCTTTATTTCGATTAACGACTGTCTCAAGTGTATTATGTTGCAAAGTTGAAACAGTACCACAAACCATTCGTCTATTAACCCAATAATTTGAATAACTCAACCCCAACCTTAAAATAATTAATCGAGTCGGTCAAACTAACCCAATAAGATTTTCAAACCCAGCTCAACTAGACCCTATTAACACCTCTAACCCTAACCATCAACTGGTTCGATGGTTCTCATGATCTTGATGCTTCTCATGATCTGAGATATGTCTTGGCGCCTTGCTCGATGAAAGAACTCGAAGGATCCGTGCTAACTGTATTTTGAAAGTCTTTTCCTATTATCGCCTCTTTTTACATTAGCAGGCTTATTGACAAGTCAGGAAATTGTCACTAAACGTACTAATGTAGAAAAAAAGGTGACACTAGGAAGGCATTCAAAAAGCACTTACACCGTTGCTTCAAGTTCTTTCATAGAACAAGGCGGCAACACATAACTAAGACAAAAAAAACCATCAACCACCATATTGTTTCGGTTTTGAGAAAGGAATTGGGTAATAAAATAGGTCCGAATTGAAGACAGGTGAAAATGTATTGCCCGACTCATAAATATATTGCCTCCGACAGTCGCTCTAAATGTGCCATATTTCTTGTAATTGAAATTACGTGCATACATGAACGCAAGCATTCACAACTGACAACACCTAAGATTTAGCCTTCCCTTAAACTTAAAGTTGTTAATCTCCCATTTTATTTACCGAATTAATATATTTGCATGTTCTTTGCTCCATCACTTAAACTAAACTCTTTTTCCTTTTACAGTAGACTAGGTACAAACAAAAAATTATGCAAAGCACTACCATTATAGTAAACATAATTGAGGCTACAATACATAATCAGAAACCTAACAACATGTTATGCTAAAAACAAACACCAGCCAACTCAGATCCAATATGCAACAGAAAACATGAAAGTCTACAAGACTGAATACATGCAAATCTCGAGCATGAACTAATCAATACCTAAATTATTGCGCATAAAAATACAGCCAATTTGTATTCACCAAACCGAAAACACCAACACATATCTAAAGTATTACTGTATTGTAGATCAATCGGTTAGCGGGATTATCTAAAACTGATTACAATCCAGATTATCTAATCACAATTTGAACGAATTAAGCATTAACAAACACAGCAGCCTCGTAAATCCATACTTAAACCTGTTATATCATATAAAAAAGTTCCAATTAAAATGAACTGTCCGCACAACTTCACATCATCTAACAAATCATCATTATCAACTAACCTGACAATCACATCAAACCTGAATCGTTAACCACGCAACTTCAGGTCACCTAATTAACTACTAACTAGCCTAAGTACCAAATCTATTCAAAGTTAATTAACTCCATATGAAGTGAGGACTGTGCAAACAATGATATAAGTACTGTACAAAGTATCCAAGGAAGATTTCTTTTGATTAATGACTGGCTTAAGTCTACTATGTTGCAAAGTTGACAACAGTACGATACACCAATCATCCCATGCAATGTAAACTGACATTTAGAATTTCTAATGAAAAACATATATAATAATATTGGGTTAACCCGATAAGTTGAGTAACTCAACTTGAACCTTCAAAAAAAAATCAAGTTAAATGGTTCAGGTCAAACTAACCTAATAAGATTTTCAACCCCGGCTCAACTAGACCCTATTAACACCCCTAACCCTAATCATCAATTGGGACCTACTTCAGATAATTCTTTTCGCAAGATCAAAATCACATGGTCGTTTGATGGTTCTCATGATCTGAGGTATGTCTTGGCGCCTCATCTATGAAACAACTTCAAGAGCCCGTGCTAACTGTATTTTAAAAGTCTTTCCTATTATCGCTTCTTTTTACATTAGCAGGCTTATTGACAAGTTACAAAATTGTCACTAAACGTACTAATGTAAAAAAATGGCGACGCTAGGAAGGCATTCAAAAAGCACTTGCACCGTTCCTTCAAGTTCGTTCATAGAACGAGGCGGCATAACATAACTAAGACCAAGAAAACCATCAATCACCATATTATTTCGGTTTTGAGAAAGGAATTAGGAAATAACATAGGTCCAAACTAGCGGTTTATATTTTCATGTTCCAAATCAAATAACAGTAAGTAGCAAAACATTCTGGATGCAACAAACTTTTCTAGTGAAAAAGTATAATTCGAATGTAGAAAAACAAGGATTAAACTGTTTGTAAGTACGTTAGTGTTTCGCATGTATTTGATACGATTTACATAATGGATGCCCTAATCATCATTTGGGACCTACTTCAGATATTTCCTTTCTCAAGATCAAATTCAAATGATCGTTTGATGGTTCTCATGATCGTCACATGATCGTCGGTTTTGAGAAAGGAATTGGGTAATAAAATAGGTCCAAACAAGCGGTTTAAACCTTAAAAAATATCGAGTTATAGGGTTCATCAGTTCATGTCGAACTAATCCGATAAGATTTTCAAACCAGACTCAACTAGACCCTATTAACACCCCTAACCCTAACATCAATTAGGACCTACTTTAATAGATATTTCTCAAGATCAAAATCACATGGTCGTTTGATGGTTCTCATGATCTGAGGTATGTCTTGGCGCCTCATTCTATGAAACAACTTGAAGAGCCCGTGCTAACTGTATTTTAAATGTCTTTCCTATTATCGCCTCTTTTTACATTAGCAGGCTTATTGACAAGTTAGAGATTGTCACTAAACGTACTAATGTAAAAAAAAGGTGACACTAGGAAGGCATTCAAAAAGCACTTGCACCGTTCCTTCAAGTTCGTTCATAGAACGAGGCGGCAAAACATAACTAAGTCCAAGAAAACCGGTTTATATTTTCATGTTCCAAATCAAATAACAGTAAGTAGCAAAACATTCTGGATGCAACAAACTTTTCTAGTGAAAAATTATAATTCGAATGTAGAAAAACGAGGATTAAACTGTCTGTAAGTACGTTAGTGTTTCGCATGTATATGATATGATTTTCATAATGGGTGCCCTAATCATCAATTGGGACCTACTTCGGATATTTTCTTTCTCAAGATCAAATTCACATGATCGTTTGATGGTTCTCATGATCTGAGGTACGTCTTGGCGCCTCGTTCTATGAAACAACTCGATGAGCCCGTGCTAACTGCATTTTGAAAGTCTTTCCTATTATCGCCTCTTTTTACATTAGAAGGCTTATTGACAAGTCAGAAATTGCCACTAAACGCACTAATGTAAAAGACGGTAACACTAGGAAGGCATTCAAAAAGCACTTCCACCGTTCCTTCAAGTTCTTTCATAGAACGAGACGGCAACACATACCTAAGACCAAGAAAACCATCAACCACCATATAATTTTGGTTTTGAGAAAGGAATTGGGTAATAAAAATGGTCCGAACTGACAGGAGAAAATATGTCATAAACAGAGGCTCTAAGTGCAGCATATTTGTTGTTTGCATTATTGTGTGTATTGTCATTTTAAAACTACACTCCTTTTCCTTCTAAAATTACGCAAAGCACTACCATTGTAGTAAAGATAATTGAGCCAGGAATACATAATCAGAACCGAACAACATTGTCATACTACCAACAAATCATGGCCGACACAGATCCAACATGCAACAAAAAGCTCTAAAGACTGAAATCCTTCAAATCCAGCATAAAATGATCAATACCTAAACTAATGTATACAATTATACATAACAGGCCCAACTATATTCAAACTGTATTCGCAAACTTAAGACACACATTGCAACCAAGATATATCAGATGTTAAAATAAAGAGAGAAAAAAATCCCCTTGGTTAAGGCACAATTAACAAAAATAAAAAAATTAATTTACATCGAACGATTAATCATATATCATCTAACTTACACCCGCTAAATTAAAGGTCAACCAAACATATATAATAATATTGGGTTAACCCGATAAGTTAAGTAACTCAACCTGAACCATAAAAAATATAGTTATAGGGTTCAGGTCAAACTAACCGAATGAAATTTTCAAACCCGGTTCAACTAGACCATATTAACAACCTTAACCCTAATCGTCAATTGGGGCCTACATTAATAGATAATTCCTTTCTCAAGATCAAAGTCACATGGTTGATGGTTCTCCTGATCTGAGGTATGTCTTGGCGCCTCGTTCTATGAAACAACTTGAAGAGCCCGTGCTAACTGTATTTTGAAAGTCTTTCCTATTATCGCCTCTTTTTACATTTGCAGGCTTATTGACAAGTCAGAAATTGTCACTAAACGTACTAATGTAAAAAAAAAGTGACACTAGGAAGGCATTCAAAAAGCACTTGCACCGTTCCTCCAAGTTCTTACATAGAGTGAGGCGGCAAAACATAACTAAGACCAAGAAAACCATCAACCACCAAATTATTTTGGTTTTAAGAAAGGAATTGGGTAATAAAATAGGTCCGAATTGAAGACAGGTGAAAATATGTTGCCTGACTCATAAATCAAATAGCAGTTTATATTTTCATGTTTGAATGTTCCAAATCAAATAACAGTAGGTAGCAAAACATTCCCGATGCAACAAACTTTTCTAGTGAAAAAATATAACTCGAATGTAGAAAAACGAAGATTAAATATGTGAGATGAATTTCATAATGGTTGCCCTAATCATTAATTGGGACCTACTTTAGATATTTATTTTCGCAAGATCAAAATCACATGGTCGTTTGATGGTTCTCATGATCTGAGGTATGTCTTGGCGCCTCATTCTATGAAACAACTCGAAGAGCCCGTGCTAACTGTATTTTGAAAGTCTTTCCTATTATCGCCTCTTTTTACATTAGCAGGCTTATTGACAAGTCAGAAATTGCCAATAGACGTACTAATGTAAAAAAAAGGTGACACTAGGAAGGCATTCAAAAAGCACTTGCACCGTTCCTTTAAGTTCTTTCATAGAACGAGGCGCCAACACATACCTAAGACCAAGAAAACCATTGACCACCATATTATTTTTTCAGTTTTGAGAAAGGAATTGGCTAATAAAATAGGTCCGAATTGAAGACAGGTGAAAATATGTTGCCTGGCTCGTAAACAGAGGCTCTAAGTGCATCATTTTTGTTGTTCGCTTTATTGTGTGTGGTTTGCATTGTCATTTTTAAACTACTCTTTTTCCTTTTAAAATTACGCAGAGCACTACCATTAATACAACTGAGGCTACAATACATAATCAAAACCCTAACAACATTGTCATACTACCAACAAAACATGGCCGACTCAGATCCAACATGCAACATAAAACTCTAAAGACTTAAATCCTTCAAATCCAGCATGAACGGATCAATACCTAAACTAATGCATAAATAACAGGCCCAACTATATCGAAATTGTGTTCGCCAAACTTTAAGACACACATTGCAACCAAGATATATGAGATGTTAAAAAAAAGGTAAAAAAAATCCCATTAGTTTAACTTTACAATTAACAAAACTAAAATATTCTTTTACATCAAACTGTTAATCATGGTATCTAAAGCTGGCTATAATTCAAATCATCTAATTTAAAGCCGCTAAATTCAAGGTCTTACGAACCAAACATTTACAAAAACATCAGCCTCCTCGTAAATCAATATCTAAAGATGTTAAATCATATAAAAAAAAAATTCCACCTAGCATTATCCACGCAACTTCACATCACCTAACTAATCATCATTAATTCCTAATTAGCCTAAGTATCAGATCTATTAAAAGCTAATCATATCAAAATGTACATGATCCACCTAACAACAACAGTACCTTGGATTAATTTGAATAAGCAGATGGTGAAAATTAGGGTTTTTTGTTTAGTTGAATCACTGTGTGAGGATTAAAGACGGGTGAAATGATCAATTGGGACCTATAAAAGATATTTCCTTTCTCAAGATCAAAATCACATAGTTTTTTTATGGTTCTCATGATCTGAGGTATGTCTTGGCGCCTCGTTCTATAAAACAACTTGAAGAGCCCGTGCTAACTGTAATTTGAAAGTCTTTTCTATTATCGCCTCTTTTTACATTAGCAGGCTTATTAAGTCAAAAATTACCACTAAACGTACTAATGTAAAAAAAAAAGGTGATACTAGGAAGGCATTCAAAAAGCACTTGCACCGTTCCTTCAAGTTCATTCATAGAACGAAGCGGCAACACATACCTAAGACCAAGAAAACCATCAACCACCATATTATTTTGGTTTTGAGAAAAGAATTGGGTAAAAATACGTTGCCTGACTCGTAAACAGAAACTATAAGTGCAGCATATTTGTTGTTGTTGCTTTATTGTGTGTGGTTTGCATTGTCATTTTTAAACTACACTCTTTTTCCTTTTAAAAATACGCAAAGCACTACCATTAGTATAACTGAGGCTACAATACATAATCAGAACCCTAAGAACATTGTCATACTAAAATTAAAACACGGCCGAATCAGATCCAGCATGCAACATAAAACTCTAAAGGCTGAAATCCTTCGAATCTCGAGCAAAAACTAATCAACACCTAAATTGTTGCTTAACAAACAGGCCTACCTATAGTCATATTGTATTTGGCAAAACTAAAACACTCATTAGAAATCTAAAGTGATATTTCAGATCAATCGGTTAATCAGGATTATCTAAAGCTGGTTGCAATTCAAATAAACTATTTAAGGATCACTTAATGTAAGGTCTATTGAACAAAACACGTAACTTCAGACTAATCAAGCCTTCACAAACACAAACAATTTCACCTAAAACGAATAATCCACGCAACTTGACATCATCTAACAAATGATTCAAACCTAACAATTGCATATGCAGAATTTCGAAAATAATCCGTTAACAACGCAATCTCAGGTAAGCTAATTAACTAGTAACTAGCCTAAGTAGCAAATGTATTAAAAGCTAATCATGTTAATCATATGAAATTAAGCATCAAACCATTCAATAACATAAACATTATACAAAATCGGTTATAATAATAAAGATTTATAAAAGACACTAAGGTTGAATTAATTTGAAAAAAGGAGACGGGCGAGTGATATTGTGACACGTGGGTGTTTAGTGAATGGCGGGCTGTTTGTTGGTGAACCGCGCGGATGGGTTTGGGCTTTGGAACCTAGAAAAATATTTCAGTTTTTATTTTTTTTATTTTTTAATGGTAACAATTTTTATTAAAAACTAACAAAGAGTTAAAAATTACAAATAGGGTAAAAGTCAATCATTCTAAGAACAAGAAATATTACCTCTATATTTAAGCTAAGAAAAAGACTACAAGCGAATAAAATTAAAAATGTCATTTTTTTCAAGTATGAGAATTAAATTACGATACCTCCAAATAAACCATAGAGTAGACGCGATGACAACTAGTAAACGTTTCTTTCCTGATTGAGAACCATGCCACGAAGCCAACCAATCAACCAAGTGGGTGTTTACATAAAAAAAAAAATCACCACACCATCACTAAAACCAAGTAAAGGATTAAAAACATATCTTCAGATATACTCTCCTAAATAACCCCACACATTTATAAACATATTAGTGACATTAAAAAACTATTAAATGAAAAAAAGTTGACACAAATATCAAGTGGTGAGAAACTGACCAGTGAGATTTCCCAATGTTCCAACCCACATGTGAGTTTTATGTAGTGGTGTGGAAGTCACTTACCATTTAGGCAAGTCACCCGTGAGTTTTCTCTCCGGTCCCCCAGCATTAGGTTGTGGTTTATAGGTGCTTCTTTTTTGCGACAACACTAAACATTACATCCAAACTTTGACGTTATGGTCACCGATACCTTTTATATTTAGACTTATTGTAATGCAACTGAATGGTTCGGTTGGTTTAGTCATATGAAATTAACTAAACCATTCAATAACATAAACATTATACAAAATCGGTTATAATAATAAAGAATTATAAAAGAGATTAAAGTTGAATTAATTTTGAAGAAATGAATTGTAGAGAGAAAATTAGGGTTTGTTTGATTGATTAAATGATGGGGGATGAGGATAAAATTTGGGGGTTTTGATTTGTTTATACTTTAGAGGAAGATGTGTTTGTGTGACGTGTGTGATGGGAGACGGCGAGTGATATTGTGATACGTGGTGGTGTTAGACTGAACTGTTTGTTGGTGAACTGCGTTGACGGGTTTGGAAACTTTTGACATAAATATACGTTTATTCACGATCTCCCAGCCTAATTTTTTAATAAAATATTATTTTCTTACTTTTCCATTTATAAAACTTATTCAATCTCAATTTTTTACTATTTATCAACAACTCAAACTAAACTAGTATAATACCCGTGCGTTGCCCGGGTATAACAATTCAATAAAAAAGAAAAATATATATAAACATATTTTTATAACTTAAAAAAAAATAAAAACTACAAACACATTTAAAAGCTTTTATAACTTTTTTATAACTTTAAAAATTACACACACATCTAAAGACTACACACATCTAAAAAGTGTTTATAACTTTAAATTACACACAAATCTAAGTGATATTTTTACCATTTGTTTGTTTATTAGTTGGCACATGAGATGATAATAGGATAAGAATAAAATGTTTAGAATATGTAAATAGACAGTGACTTCACATATTATGTGCTTTTTAATTTGTTCCTTACGCTAAATTTCTTACCCAAACCAATAAAGAACTCACCATTATTTTTAACCCATGCTTACCATAAATAAACATGGCATGTATAAATTGTGTGTTACATGTTCTTCATCAACAATTGGTTGATTAGGGAAACTGGATGGCCAAGTGACATGTTCATCTTTCAATGCGACATTTTTATGTGTTTCTGCTCTTTCATCTCGGATATCGACACCATCAATGACAATACCATCTTCTCGGATTCTCTTCACGTTTGCGTTTTCTATGCAATTTTGGTTTCATTGACTTGAAGATTATATGATGGTATTTTTTTTACCATGATATGTAATATAGTTTCTTTTTAACAGTGATATTATGAGAATGGGATCTAGAGAAGTGTGACTATGTGAGTGTAGGTTGCACTCTTTACATAGACTTTTTATACTATAAAAAATGGTAGGGGTGTGCAAGAAACCGAAAACCCTAACATAAACCGAAAAAATCGAAACCGATTGAAAAACCGATGGTTCGGTTTTTGCATTTTGAAAAAACCGAAGCTTTTGGTTCGGTTTGGTTTTAGCATTAAAGAAAACCAATATAAACCGAACTGATCTTTATAAACATGAGAATATATATATAAGTTCACGTCGAAGCTAATAGACGATAAATATGCTACGCTAGATTAATTCTATCATGTTTAATAACTAATCATTGTTTCATATGCTTATTGAACATGACTAAATAATAATTTTTCTTCTCTATTGTTTTTTTAATTAGGTTTTTATCGTTGCTATTGTGTTGATTTATACAAATAAATGATTTTTTTAGGATTTTATATGATATTTTTTCCTTATTGTTAATGTTGTGTTTCTTGTTGTTATTGTTTATTTAAAGCTTTTAACGTGTCGGTTTATGGTATATTCAAAATTAACTTGTAAAAGCGAAGCTCAATAAATCATATAGAAACCGAAAAAACCGAAAAATCAAACCGAAAATAAATCAAAAACCGAAAAACCAAACCGACACAAAACCGAAACCGAATGGTTCCTAAAAATCAAAAACCAAAATTTGTTGGTTCGGTTTCAGTTTTATACAAAAATCGAACCAAACCGAACCATGCTCACCCCTAAAAAAATATAGCGCCAAAATTCCTGCAAAATTATCTGATACAGGAGTGCTATTTGTGAAAGGGATAAACATCACTTTTGGATAACAACATAGTACTTTGAATTATTGAGATTATCTATTCACAATTATATAGTACTACCAAAGCGGCCACAAAAAAAAACATGACTCATTATCTTTTGTAACACAATCACCATTTCCATCCTATAACTCAAGATTAGGCCATATAACTCCTGATTCCTCATGTGATCATTGTGACAAAATTTCAACCCATAACTAATATTCCACCAAACAAACCATGCATGAACCAACACAAAAATACAATATCATGGAAATATTCAATGTCTACCACTACATTAGATTCATCATGTAGGTGTATGAGACTCTACGGTCCCTCAACACCATTGATCTACTGTGAATCCTATTCAACCATGGTTTCAGAATTCCTAATGTCATGTATGTGCCTATGTGGTTCAGATAAAGAATACACAGCTATCAAAAAATCGAATTTTTTTTCAAGATCCATTCCTTATAACATCTTAACTACATTTCTTCTTTTCTGTTTCCATCTTTGATCCAAATCTTCATTCCAACCAAACCACACAGATTGCGGTCTTGTTTACATAGATTATTATCTATCTCATGAAAAGATATTTGACCAAAGATATTCATGGTGTAATTTATTCAAACCAAAACACACAGTCTTGGTTAAAAGGATGATTTAATATATCTGATGGGGTCGAGTTGTGGCTTGTGAGTGGATTTTCTTTATCTCCAACAGGTAATAAATGTTTTTACCAGCATGATTTCATTTAGAATAACAAAAACATGTAAATATGCAATCAAGAATGATGAACACAAATCATTACTTATATGTTTTGTATTCATACTAAGGGTGGCTAAATGGATGGACTGGACGGGTATGGGCAATGGGTTAAATGGACATTGGTCCATGGACATGGACTAAATGGACAATTTTTAATATTTGGACTAAATGGACTTGTATCAAATGGACATTGGACCAAATGGACTTGGGTCAAATGGACAATATTAAAGGAGAAACAAATAGACTCAGTCCATAATACCCATTTATTTAACCACATGCTTGTCCAAATAGTCCAACTAAAAAAAAGTGATACCCATTTAGTCCATTAGTTCAAAATAAGGGTCCAAATAGCCCAAATTTAAGCATATGGACATAATTTGCCACCTCTAATTCATACATTACTAAAGAACATAAAAAGACAAATAAAGCCACATACTGGTGAAGAAAAATACTACTAATATACTACTACGTAACAAATAAAATGAAACAATAGCCTAAAAATATTCCTATGTCTTGAGAACCTTAGCATGTTTAACTTCAAAGTCTGGAAGATCATCGATGAACATTTATCACATCACTTCATTTCTACTTTTTGAGGTTATCTTCACTTTTTTTGCATCGGTGAAAGCACTTATTATTTCGCCAATGTCCTGATTCACACCATACAAAATAAGAAAAACAACTACAACAAAAAAAACTCTAACACGCATGATTTATAAAAAAGATCACCTGATTGTTATTGTTGTGTGCCAACATTGCATGGATAATTTATGCAAGATCGTGCTTAAAAGAAGAAGATTAGAATGAATGAATTTAAAAAACACGTGATACTTAACCATTGTATATGACAAAAGAACCTCAATATTCTGAATGTTTGTCGTGGATTAAAATTGGTGTTTGTGTGTTGTAGATACCACGTAAAGGTGATTAGAAATGGTTGGACATGGTAAGAAAACTAATATAATCTGCGTGTTCTTGTTTTGTAGGTATCAAGTGAAGAAGAAAGTCATGTGTGTTTATAACTTTATATAGTACATTATGTTGCGTAAAATTGGCAAACTTTCAAAATTTTGAAATTTTCTTCAATGTTCTATAACTATAGTGGACAATGTATGTGGTTCCAAAAAGCATCACTGTACATTTACTGAATTGTAGAAAGTTTGGTACACAGTAATACTATCCACACAGGATAAGAGCAACTCTCCACATATTGCTCAAGTTAGTTATTATAGATAATTTTTTAATTTCAATGGCCAGGATCTTGTTTTGTAGTATTTTCGACGGTTAGGAATAATTTATAGAAACGGTGGACCGGCGGCAATAGAATAGTAATACTAGTATATAATTTTATCTTTTTATATTTAATTTAATTATTTAAACTCCAAATATAAATATTAACCAATTACTACACCAAAAATTAAATCCACATCTCAATACCTTATAAATATCAAGCAAATTACTAGTAACAATTAAGCCCAACTATTAAATCACATAAAGGATAAGCCCATTTATCAATCAAAAGTCCATAATTGATATTAAGTCCAAAAGCACTTATGAATACTAACCTAATCTTTTCTTTATACCTTAATTTCAAAAAAAAAAAGCAGGTATTATCAAATATTCAACTCCAAACATCCTGTTAACAAGTTGGATTACAAGACTCGTATTAAAGGTTATGTGCGTATGTGGGAAATACAATTTCGTGATGTTGAGGTTTTGTTGGCAGATTCAAACACATGGAATGATTGGCTGACAAACTTGAAAGTCACATACCGACCGGGTCATGACTCTCTCTTTCTTTTCTTAGTTTCTTTTTAATATAATATTGGGTGTTGTTTGTTTGATAGCCTACGACCGATCAGTTTGGTTCATGGATAAATATGGTCTAAGACTGAAATCTTTTGAAATTTCTTTCAAGCGTTAATTTTACAAAGTATTTTATTTAATATTTTGTTTTAGTTTTTTTCATATGCTATTACTGTTGCAGGCTATGTCAATTAAAAAACTATATTAACTTATGCCTCGATAAGCTTTCGTAACCTAGCGGGTCATAACATGCCTTTAAATTGGATAGTTTGATCAGTCTACTTTTCAAATTAAATTATTTGGTATACTGTCATTTACAAACTATATTAATGTCACAAGTTGGAAAACCCGGTTTTTTGCCGACCCAATAGTTGAAGTGTTCGTATGTGCGTGTATTTTAAAAAAAAATGTGAGGTTGTTTTTTTTTTGCGAATGTGGTCCTTTTACTACGAGCATTTGGTTTGTACTTGATTTATGAGAGAAAAAGTTAATTTGACGCTAATTAATGATATTTAAATCGATTAAAAAAGTCGTAATATAACAAGTAAACCAATCCATTCATCACTCAAAACACACTCTTACTCATTAAAAAATGAAAAAAAAAGGAGAGAATTGTGAAAATGGTCCATGTGGTGGTCCGGGTTTAACACATTCAGTCTTTTTTCTTTTTTTTCTCGGATCCTCTCCCCATGGTTTATCCTTTTAACGGGTTTGGTCCCTATTGCTAACATTCGTTAGTTTTGCTAACGAAATGGTCACGTGACCCTATCACATGATGGGTATTTTTGTCTATAGACCATTGGCTGCAATATTATAGCTTTATAACACTATTAATCCCTTACCCCACATTTTTTATAATCCAAACGAACCTTAAAAACACACACACACACATGAACATGAACATGAAAAGTGATGTTCGATGTCCTAACTGTGGATCACCATCTGTCATTCGAACATCATTGACTGCAATTAACCCAGGAAGAAGATTTTACATTAACAGGCTTATTAAGTCAAAAATTATCACTAAACGTACTAATGTAAAAAAAAGGTGATACTAGGAAGGCATTCAAAAAGCACTTGCACCGTTCCTTCAAGTTCATTCATATAACGAATCGGCAACACAAACCTAAGACCAAGAAAACCATCAACCACCATATTATTTTGGTTTTGAGAAAAGAATTGGGTAATAAAATAGGTCCGAATTACAGACAGGTAAAAATACGTTGCCTGACTCGTAAACAAAAACTATAAATGCAACATATTTGTTGTTGTTGCTTTATTGTGTGTGGTTTGCATTGTCATTTTTTAACTACATTTTTTTCCTTTTAAAAACATGCAAAGCACTACTATTAGTATAACTGAGGCTAAAATACATAATCAGAACCCTAAGAAAATTGTCATACTAAAATTAAAACGAGGCCGAATCAGATCTAACATGCAACATAAAACTCTAAAGACTGAAATCCTTCGAATCTCGAGCAAAAACTAATCAATACCTAAATTGTTGCTTAACACACAGGCCTACCTATAGTCATATTGTATTTGGCGAAACTAAAACACCCATTAGAAATCTAAAGTGATAATTTAGATCAATCGGTTAATCAGGATTATTTAAAGCTGGTTGCAATTCAAATAAACTATTTAAGGATAGCTTAATGTAAGGTCTATCGAACAAAACACGTAACTTCAAACTTATCAATCCTTCATAAACACAAACAATTTCACCTAAAACGAATAATCCACGCAACTTGACATCATCTAACAAATGATTCTAACCTAACTATCACCACAATTTCGAAGAAAATAATTCGTTAACAAGGCAATTAATTAGCCTAAGTAGCAAATGTATTCAAAGCTAATCATCTTAATCAATATCAAATTAAGCATCAAACCATTCAATAACATAAACATTATACAAAATCGGTTATAATAATAAAGAATTATAAAAGAGATTAAAGTTGAATGAATTTTGAAGAAACGAATTGTAGAGAGAAAATTAGGGTTTGTTTGATTGATTAAATGATGGGGAATGAGGATTGAATTTGGGGTTTTTGATTTGTTTATATTTTAGAGGGACATGTGTTTGTGTGACGTGTGTGGTGGGAGACGAGCGAGTGATATTGTGACACATGGTGGTGTTAGAGTTAACTGTTTGTTGGTGAACTGCGTAGACAGGTTTGGAAACTTTTGACATAAATATACGAGAAAAAGACGGATTTTGTCAAATCCCTTACCTTTGATCCACTATATGGTCAAGCCAAAAGATTTTGACATATATGGTCATGCACAAATACTCAACTGCTCAACTCCACTATAATTATGACACGTGTCCTATGGCAAAAGCTCGACTTACGGTGCTCAACCCTCAAGTGCTCAACTTTTACAGTACTTTTTAAAAATAATATTCTCTCTTGATATCCGTTCTTAATTTTTAACTTTTACCCTAAACTATCAAACTTAACAAATTTAACCCTACACACAACTAAATTTAACTAAAGAGTGATGATCTGGTAAAATCATAACCTTGGAAATGAGATCACAGTTCACCTTATTTGACTTTGTCAATTTACATTTTCCTTTATATCTCTTTGATAACTAATGTGCGGGTCAACATGGGTCGTTTTAAGTCTTATCATAACTTAGTTTTAACGTATAATTGGAGGCCATGGTTTGCATTTTACTATTTCTAGACATCACTTTACCATATTAATGTATCTGATAAAGATTGTCAATTTTCGGGTCCTTTTTTTCTAAAAATTGGAACCTCTAAACATGAAAAATGGCTATCCCTTGGATCAAATTTCTTGGGAGAAAATTGAAGGTATATTTCAGTTCCGTTATAAGAATCATTTTAATCATGTAACGTTAATCAAAACTTTTGTATATTTCGTTTATGTAAAATGTGATTCGTTTGCTGATCTAATAAATGTCCATACTTACAGATAATATATCGTTCATACTCCATAGCCTGTTTAATGAATATGGGTACAACCTTACAGTTCATTAGACTCGACTGAGGATATGTCTTAATTCTTCATATATATATAGTTGGAGTGATCATCAGTAATTGAACAAAGAGCAATGTTGATGCACATCTAAACATTCTTTATCGTGGTTTATATCTTTTAATAAAATGGCACCTGATCGTGCGGGTACTTCAGGCAATCCACATGTGGACAATATCAAAACAACAGATGAACATGTTGATGCATATTCGTCTATACGAAATGTATCTGTTCAGACAGGTGAAGAGTTTTCTCCTGAATTTTTCCGTAAACCAAGATTAGGCCTTCCTACAACAAACGAAGAACCTTTTCATGGATTACCTATAGAAGTCGAGAAAAATGCATATCCAAACATAGCAAGCAGATACGAACAAAACACGCCTTATAGACATGTTTCAAGTGTCTCGGAAGGTTCTTATTTCGGGAAGATGAAGTTTCTATGCAGTTTTGGGGGAAGAATATTGCCAAGACCAAGTGACAAAAAGCTTAGATACGTGGGAGGGATTACTCGGATTATATCAGTTAATAAGAATATTGATTATCGGGAACTTGTGATGAAGACTTTAACTGTATGGAACCAACCTCATACGATAAAGTACCAGCTTCCTGATGAAGATCTCGACGCATTTATAACTGTATGTTCAAAGGATGATTTTCATCATATGATAGAGGAATATCATGAATTGGAGAATGGTTCTCAAAGGTTACGTGTATTCCTTGTGCCTCTAAATGATCCCGCGAGCCCATCTTTTTTACGATTCAGTTAGCCAGACTAGTAATAGTGACTATGAATACGTGATTGCTGTAAATGATATGACAGGGTTTAGTCTTAAATCGTGCTCTAATAAAGAATGTATTGTTGGGGGCTACAACGGACTTTAACCAAACTTATCAGCAAGAGTTGCCTGCTAGCTCTTTGGACATGACGTTGAATGTCTCAAATCCTAATATTATGCAAATGCACAATGATATCATGACACTGGACGTACAAGCAGCGTCATCTGGAGTGACAGCTCAGCTTACAGGTCTGATGGGATATAGTGAACCTGTGAACCAGCAAGACAACTTTCAAGACATTAACAAGCTGTATATGGTATGGCAAGAAGATATGATAAAGTGGAACGAGCCACATGATTTAGAGTTGACTTCTGATTTGACCAACTCACGAGAAAATCAGCATACGACAAGTCAGGATCTTGGCATGGTCTGCATGACTAAAACCGCTTGCCTTTTGAGCTCAAGTTCAACCGATTATAACCCTCCATCCAACGATATGGAAATTCTAAATTATGTCAATTTTACTCCCATTAGCAGTGACGTATCTCTTGGTGAAAGCTATGAAGATAATATTGATGGAAAAAACTTTTCACAGACATCAGTGGATAAAATCGTAGGCGATCTATCCGCTAATCCTGTTATGGTTGAAGATGTAACTACTGATCTGTCACATGGCATCCCATTGTCTATTGAAGTCGAATAACTCTCCATTCACCGGGCTTTATTTGGTTTTCGAATAGAGTCCCTAAGCAAAAACGGACTCCGATGTTCATGCTTCATACTCGTATTTATGATGAATCGAATAAGCATGAGCGTAAGAATCCCCCTGTTGCAGATTCATTCCCCCTGTTTTGGTTTGTGGTTCCCCTGTTTTTGTTGTTTTTCCCCCTGTTTGGGGTTTCGAGGCTTTATGATTTAGATTGGGAGTGTAGCTCATATGGTAGAGCGCTCGCTTTGCATGCGAGAGGCACGAGGTTCGATTCCTCGCACTTCCATTATTTGTAGTAATCAAGGGGAAAGGTTTTAATAGCTAAAATTTAGGGTGCTGATGGCGAAGCTTCCTGTTTACGTACGGTTGCTCGGATATAAGCTGGAGAATTTGAGCATGGCGGTGGAGAAGTTGAGCAGTGGCGGTGGAACAGTTGAGCAGTAGCGGTGGAGCAGTTGCGACGTGGAGGTGGAGCAGTTGGGCATGGCGGTAGAGCAGTTGCGACGTGGTCTGCTACCAGAATTCAGAGCCGGATTTGTTTCAGGCTAATGGCGAAAATATTCTGTCAATATGTTGTTATATTCTTGTCAAGCTATGTAAATATAATGTTTATGAAGTTTTAGCATATAAACTACTAATCTTTTTTCTCACTCATAATGTGATCTATTAGTTTATTATTTGTTGTTGTACTATAGCTTTTTAGTACTAAATGTGTTTGATTCTAAGTGAATGATCTTGTTCATGTTTAGATATGTAGCAACTGAATTGGCTACTGATATGATTGTAAGCGTTGGAGACATGAAATTTTATCTACACAAAGTGCGATACATAGTTTAGTATTTTTTGCAATACTCCGTACATTACTTTTCTTTAACTGTCAAATGAAGTAGTACATCCATTTCTTATTTTGTAGTTCCCATTGTTGTCCAAGAGTGCTCGCTTGTAGAAACCTTGATGTGTGTAGTTTCATCAGATGTAATGGTACTGATAATGGAAAGCTGAGCCTTCCCGATGCATTCATTGTCTTCATGATAGATTGGCCACCATTTTATTCTATCATTCTGCATACCATGAATACGCGTATAAGTTTATAATCATGTTTATCATAAATTTCAAATATAATTACTAACAACTTACAGGATTGTCATGTAGGGATGAAACGGGGATAACTGCATGACCCTGGATAATCCTCTTCCCCCTGCACTTCTAGCAGAAGGGCATCTCCTTGGTTCTCTGGGAAACTAAAGTCACAAACAATATAATTAAACTGTGTAATTTAAAAAAAATTGGCATAAAGAACAAGTATTTTAATGATGAAAAAAACTTACAAGTCATGGGAATCGCCGGTTCCAGGCCTCAAGCATATGCCTAAAGTTGATTCGGTTTCTGCATGTTCTTGAGAACTTTTAAGTTTCAATAAACATGTCACCGGTTTTGCAACATGATGATATCTTATAGTTATTTGATTTGTACTTAATAGGATTTCGTTTGTTATATACGTGGGACTAAAAAGAACAAACCTTCGCATGGAAGTGAAAATGAAGACAATCCTAATTTGTGAATCTTTTTTTTTACAACTTAAGAAACATGTAGAATGTATTCAACTCCTGCTTGCATGTAGATAGCACTTTGCTGAGAGTATGTGTCCTTAAGTTTTCGTTGTGGGATGATTCTTACTCTTTTCACTGTCAAATCAAACACAAATTGTTATTTGAAAGAAAGATGCGTCAATATCTAAGAAAGATTCAGACTGTATGTATTTGACTATGTTAATTACATGTTGAAACATATTGAAAATATAAAGGGTTAAAATGAAAATATAGCTCTGATATCTAGAATAAGAAAAAGGGTACTTTTTGCATTTTTTTTAAAAAAATATTGTACTAAAGTCGAGCATTTAGGGGTTGAGTACTGATGGTTTATCACTTGCCATAGGACACGTGTCGCAATTCTGGTGGTGATGACCAAATGTGTCAAAATCTTTTGGTTTGACCATCCATTGGATGACAAGTGCTCAACTTGACCAAATCCGTCTTTTTCCCTAAATATATGTTTATTCACGATCTCTTCCAGCCTAATTTTTAATTAAAATATTATTTTCTCATTTTTTCATTTATAAAACTTATACATACAATCATTCTCAATTTTTTACCATTTATCACAACCCAAACTAAATATATAATTTTATCGTTTTTATATTTAATTTAATTACTTAAACTCCAAATATAAATATTAACCAATTACTACACCAAAAATTAAATCACATCTCAATACCTTATAAATTTCAAGCAAATTGCTAGTAACAGTTAAGCCCAACTATTAAATCACATAAAGGATAAGCCCATTTACCGACCAAAAGTCCATAATTGATATTAAGTCTAAAAGCACTTATGAATTCTAACCTAATCTTTTCTTTATACCTTAATTTAAAAAAAAATGCAGTCATTATCAAATATTCAACTCCAAACATCCCGTTAACAAGTTGGATTACAAGACTCATATTAAAGGTTATGTGTGTATGTGGGAAATATAATCTCGTGATGTTGAGGTTTGTTGGCAGATTCAAACACGTGGAATGATTGGCTGACAAACTTGAAAGTCTCATACCGACCGGGTCGTGACTCTCTCTTTCTTTTCTTAGTTTCTTTTTAGTATAATATTGGGTGTTGTTTGTCTGATAGCCTACGACCGATCGGTTTGTTTCATGGATAAATATGGTCTAAGGATGAAATCTTTTGAAATTTCTTTCAAACGTTAATTTTAGAAAGTATTTTATTTAATATTTTATTTTAGGTTTTTTTCACGTACTATTACAGTTGCAGGCTATGTCAATTAAAAAACTATATTAACTTATGCCTCGATAAGCTTTCGTAACCTAGCGGGTCAAACATACATTTAAATTGGATAGTTTGATCAGTCTACTTTTCAAATTAAATTATTTGGTATACTGTCATTTTACAAACTATATTAATGTCACAAGTTGGAAAACCCGGTTTTTTGCCGACCCAATAGTTGAAGTGTTCGTGTGTGCGTGTATTTTTTTAAAAAAAATTGTGAGGTTGCTTTTTGTTGCGAACGTGGTCCTTTTACTAAGAGCATTCGGTTTGTACTTGATTTATGAGAGAAAAAGTTAAATCGACGCTAATTAACGATAATTAAATCGATAAAAAAAGTCGTAACATAACAACTAAACCAACTCATTCATCACTCAAAACACACTCTTACTCATTAAAAAATGAAAAAAAGAAAGTAACGTTAACCATATTTTACCACTTTAAACGGCTAATAAATGTGAATCATACAACCACTAAGCCAAACAATGCAAAAACACCATATTTGAACAGCTCATAACTTTTATGTGCGCTTTAATCGATTTATACATTCACTTCATGCGCGCCTATGGACTTTAGTGCATGCACGCTTGATTCAAATTCTTTCGTGCACATATTTTTTTTATTTTGAAGACGAATTAATCGGTTTATAAAGAACGGTTGAAGATTTGCTTATTTGGATTATAACATGTGTTTTGTTGATGCTAAAATCCTCCGGTAGGGCCTACGGGACTAGGAGCCTTCCACGTAAGCTATGAACGGATGCAGCACCTACACACAAGAAGCAACATACGTTAACTCGCCCCGGGTGTTATCCCAAGACCAAGCTCCGGTGTGAGAATGAGTAATGGTACGAAATGTGGTATGTGATATTATGTGGTATTATGTGTGTGTTGTCAGAACATTCAATGTGTACAAAGATATAAATGAGGGCTATATATAGGGTACTGTTGATACCTTGTGATGTGACAGTTCATACCTTGTCTTGTTTCCCAAAATGGGTCTGTGTACTGTTTGGGACTTGACACTGTTTCTTTCTCCTTTGAGCATACGCCAATATCCTGGGTGGGGCCTAGGATCATGTGACATCATTGCCGACGTCATGGTATTGTTCACACCACGTGGATTACTGTTCCGGTATTCTCCTCCGGTATATGATCCGGTGAATGACACGTGTCTTGGTCTCCGGGCACTTTCCGGGACCACACACGAACATGTCCCCCCCAGTATAATGTTATCCGCAGGGTGACGTTATACTTGCTTGGGTTTTTGCGGGCTTTGGGATGTCATGGGCTTGGGCCCAAGGTGGGTTTGTCGTTTTGTAGGGGTAGCCTTATCGCTTGCCACGTGGAGCACACTCATCAGCCCAAAACGTCCCTGCGCTTGACACGTGTGCTCCCCATTAATAACCCCTCACACCTTTCGAGGATTCCTCTATATATACTTCACTTTTTTCACATTTCTCCCATTCACTTTTCACTCAAAAACTTTTACTGTGTGCTTCATCTGCGGTCTGCCTTCTTCCTTTCTCTCAGGTAGGTTTTTGTTTCCCGGTTGATCTTTTGTTTCCGTCCCTCTTGCATCTCGATATGTCCGACGACGAGTCAGACGGTGTTGCATCTAGCTTCGGCTTGACGGATCCGAAGTGCGATATGCATATCCGGTGTTCCGAGATGACCACCGAGGAGTTAGATCTTGTGATTGACGAGTACCGGATACCAAAGGAGTATCGACCTCAACTCCTAGATCCGAACATGACCATGGATTCATTGCGACGGAAGAGGCACATAGGTATATACTTGGAATTTTTTTGGTACATGGTGGGCTCCGGATTTCATTTTCTTCCTTTTTCTTGGCCGTGATTAAGCACTTCCGGGTGCATATTTCCCAGCTGGTTCCCATCGGTGTGAACCGGTTGTTATGTTTGAGATCCGGTGCAGGAGCCTAAACATAGATTACACAGTTGATTTGTTTCGGGTTTTCTATAAGCTGGGTAAGCAGGGTCATTGGTTTTCTTTCGTCAGTAAGGTGCACAAAAAATCATTGAAGTTTTGTATAGAGACTACATCCAGCTTGAAGGAATGGAAGAAGAATTTTTTCTTGATTGACCATAGAGTAATTACGGATGCCATGCCTTGGAGAGATCGAGACACGTGTGTTTCGGATCCGTTTCCTCGTACATATAACCTGGCTGATGCGGATTTGCTGGCTGAAACTCTGATCCAATTGAGGCCGCCGCACAAAGGCTTGCTATACTTGTGTGGTTTGTTTAGACCGTTGTCTCGTCTTGACTGTCGACGTGCCCTTCGAGATGCAAAAGGAGATGGTAATATTTTATTCTTTAAAATCCTTTTGTGTTTCGCTAACCGGATCTCTTTAATTGTTCTCCTCTCTTCCTCCTTTCTTGTTTCCACAGAGTACACGATGGAACAGTTCCTACGCTTGCCTCGGTGGACCGGAACAAAGGTGACTGTTGAAGAAGAGCTTCCGGAGAACCAACGAACGGTTGATCGTACCGCGCAGCCCTTGAATGTCGGTGAAGCTATCCATGCCCTCACTGCGGCACACGAAGCGGTTCAACATGCGGATCCACGAATTAAGGCTGCTCGTGAACGCCGAGAGGCCGCTACTCTAGAGAAGAACCTTGTTGAACAAAGCCAAGATGTTCTGGTGGAACCCACAGGTAAGAAGAGGAAAGGTGAGGGAACGTCTACCAGAACCAAGAGGAAGCATCCCTGCAAGACGGGACCTTCTGGACCCGGATCTTCAAGTAAGACCCTTTCTCCGGACCCGGTTAGTGTTGCTCAGCCGCCTAACCAAGGCAATCCTTCCTCGATAGCTCAGAGCATTTCTTCTGATACACATTAAGAGGCTAATGGGGGAGACCAGCAGTCTATGCAGCCCCACCCTCCTCCTAGGGACAACCGTGGCAAGAGACTTGCACAGGGTAAGTTTTTTCTTATTTCGATTTCCTTTTGCGCGTCCCTTCTCTTTTTTCTTTTCCGCTGACTTCCCCGGGTCCTTTTTTAGATGCAGACCAGGACATGATCGTTGAGGAAGAAGGAGAAGAGGACGACAACGATACGGGTTTAACACCGTTTGTTCCGCCTTGGAGGCTTTAGAATAATGTTCTGATTGACAGCCACTTTGCTGCTAAGGAGCTGCTGGTGCACATAAGCACTCCGGCGGAACAGAGGGCTTTGGTCGCCCTTTCTGACCATGAGCTCATTCGTCAAGGATATAATGCTTTAGCTCGTACCGCCCTCAACCAAACTGAGATAATCCATAGATTTGAACTGCTTAACCATGACCACCGGGCATTTATAAATTCCACCAACCGCAATGCTGCTGACTTCCAAGAGGGAAAGCTTTTATTAGAACAGATTTCTGCCAAGCATAAGCAATTGGAGGTTGAGCACTCCGGATGTTCGTCTCGGGAGGCCGAGCTGAAGGCTCGCGTGGAAGCTCTCGAAGCCGCAGCTCTCCAACAGGACCAAAAGAATCGTGACTTGGAGTGCACTCTGGGACTCAAAGAGGAGAAGCTTGCCCGTGCAACCAAACGAGCTTCGGATGCTGAAGCGACCAACATCAAACTTTCAGCAAACTTGGGTAAGGCTGATTCGGATCGTCAAAGGACTGTGAAAGATTTTTTTCCCTTGGTCGTTAAACGTTTACATGGTAGTTCTGAGTACCGAAAACATGTTGCCGAGGTTACGGCTGTTTGCTACTCCGGTGGGTGGTACGAGGGCATCAAGGTGAAACCGGTCGAAGGAGTCCTTTGATAAGACCTTATCCGAAGTAGAGTTTTTCGACGAGGAGGCGACCAAGGCCTGAATTGCTAAGTGTGACGAGCTCTTTGCTCCGTCCTATCGGTTCATTGAAAAGGTAAGTCAATCCTTTAAGTGCTCCATTGGCAATTTGATGAGCTTGACTCTAGACGTACCGGAGGGTGTCATCATCCCCCCAGTCGTGCCTACCCATTCATCAACCTCCCAAGCAGATGGAAGAAACGGGACCAAGTGATTCACCAATGCTTTGCTTAGTTATTTTGTATCGGAGCCTGTTCTGATTTTACTTTTGTGATGTATTAAATTTTTAACATTTTATTCGCCCGGAGCATGTTCCAGTTATGACTTTCTATGTAATCAACATTTGTGTTTTGCTATCTGATCTATCGGACCTGTTTAGTTGCTTATAACTGACTTGCTTTTTCTACAATTTTTCAATGACGTTTCTCTATGATAATTGATGATTCCCATTATTTATACATCGCTTACATGCGTCCCTTCATTCGGTAGGATGGGGAAAGTTCCCTTGCACCAACTTCGGCCAACCGTGGGCCGTCCCGGATGGCACTCTTGGTTAACATGAGTGTGTCCCGGCTAGCACTCTCGGCTTTCTTTACGAGTGGACCGCCGCCCATTAGATTTCTAATCTTTATGAGCGGTACCGTGCTTCGGTTGGACGAGGCTTTTAGCCTTTATGATGGTGAGATTTTTGGCCTTTATGACCAATAGGGCCGCCACTTGATGAGGCTCTCAACCTTTACAAGCGGTCTTATGCTTCGGTGGATGAGGCTTTTAACCTTTACCACGGCTGATGAGGCTCTTAACCTTTACAACCACTAGGGCCGCCACTCAATGAGGCTCTTAACCTTTACAAGCGGTCTTACGCTTCGGTGAATGAGGCTCTTAACCTTTACCACGGCTGATGAGGCTCTTAACCTTTACAACCAATAGGGCCACCACTCGATGAGGCTTTTAACCTTTACAAGCGGTCTTACGCTTCGGTGGATGAGGCTCTTAACCTTTACCACGGCTGATGAGGCTCTTAACCTTTACAACCAATAGGGCCGCTCGATGAGGTTCTCCGACCTTTACAAGCGGTCCTCTTCCTTCGAGTTGATCAAACTCGTCGGGGGGATTTGGTGTTTTGTTCTTGCGGTTGTTCTGTTAGTATTATGCTTGCTAGGTATTTGTTTTTGAAAATTTCCTCCCCACTGCCGGGGGGATATATTATATCATAAATAATCATTTTTTGTTACATAAAACAATTTCTTAGATTCATAGCATGCCACTTCCTTGGGATTTCTTTTCCCTCCATAGTTTCTAGTTTGTAGGAGCCATTCTGAAATGCTTTGATGACCCGGTATGGACCTTCCTAGTTCAGAGCAAGTTTTCCCGGATTTATCACTCGGCTTGCTTCTTTTTCCGGTAGACAAAATCCCAACTTTGAACGCAATGTGCCTAACCCTTTTGTTGTAATATTGTTCCATCTTCTTCTTATACTTGGCTTCTCTGATGGCTGCCATTTCCCTTCGTTCTTGAACGAGATCTAGGTTTAGCCGGAGCTCTTCCACGCTTGTCTCTTCATTGAACATGAGTGTCCGGAAGGTCTTCATTCCTATTTCGGTTGGGATGACTGCCTTGCTTCCGTAAGTCAGACTGAACGGGGTCTCACCATTGCTGGTTTTCATCATGGTTTGGTGAGCCCATAAGACGCTTGGTAATTCGTCCACCCATCCGGTCATCTCCCTTCCTAAACGGGCTTTAAGTCCGTGCATGAGTGACTTGTTTGCTCTTTCGACGAGCCCGTTGGTTTGTGGATGGGCCACAACAGTGTTGATTTGTTTGATTTGCCACTTAACGCACCAACCCTTGAATGGATCATTCACAAGCTGCGTTTCGTTGTCCGTAACAATGATGCCTGGCACGCCAAACCTACATACTATGTTCTCCCAGACAAAAATTTTCACGTCCTTTCCCCGGACCTTTGCTAGTGGTTTAGCTTCCATCCACTTGGTGAAGTAGTCTATGACCACAATGATGAACTTGACCTTGCCTGGCGCTTCAGGAAGGGGACCCAGGATGTCTAGGCCCCATTGGTAGAAGGGTCAGGGAGACATGATCGAGGTCATGAGGGTCTTCGGCACTTTAGGGACTAAGGCGTGGATTTGACAAGAATCGCACTTCACTACCACCTCGTATGTGTCTTGATACATCGTTGGCCAATAATATCCATGTCTCATTATTTTCGCCACCACCGACCTGTACCCGGGGTGCATCCCGCATCCTCCTTCATGAACCTCTCGGGTGATGTAGTTTGCCTATAAGGGGCCTACACATCTCAACATGGGAGAAAGATATGACTTCTTAAACAACACTCCCCATTCGATAACGAACTATGGTATTTTCATCCAGAGTTTCCTAGCCTCATCCGGGTTGGTGGGCCATACACCCTCTTGCAGGCATTTGAGAATTAGGGTCATCCAATTGTCCTCTTCTTCTTCCACCACATCGTTTACTTCTTCCCTTTCGATCGACCGAGATGCTAATACTTCCACTAGGACTTCTTTTGTAAGATGGTTGAAGGCGACCGAGGCTAGCTTGCTCAGAATATCCGCTTTTTGGTTTTTGTTCCTCGGAATGTGCTGGATTGCAAACTTATTGAACTTGGATACCCATTCCATCGCCTCGGCGAGGTACTTCTTCATCCGCTCATTACAAGCGACGAATTCACCATTTATCTGACATGCGACTAGCTTCGAGTCTACTTTTGATTGAAGGGTTTGGGCTCCCATTTTTTCGGCCAACTTTAACCCGGCTAGCAGGGCCTCATATTCGGCTTCATTGTTTGAAGTTTCGAAGTCCAACCGAAGAGCATAAGTATATTCCGTGCCGGAGGGGTCTATTAGCACCAGGCCCGCTCCAGCCCCTTTCGAGCTTGCCGCCCCGTTTGTAAAAAACGTCCATTCTGCTTCCTTGGGGTCTAACTCCTCCATGGTACAAATTATCTTCTCTCCAGATGGCGTCTCGGCCAAGAAGTCCGCTAACACTTGACCCTTTATCGCGTTCCGGGGCACATAGTTGATTGCATACGCTCCCAGCTCAATCGCGTATTTGGCTAACTTTCCTGATGATTCGGCCCTTGACAACACTTGTTTGATCGGCTGATCAGTAATCACTTTGATTGGATGGGCTTCGAAGTATCTCCTCAGTCTCCTTGACAAGTGGAGCAGGCACAGGACTAGCTTTTCCAATGGGGCATACCTTCGCTCTGCGTCATGTAGCACTCGGCTAACGTAACGGATCGGAGCATGCCCTTGCTTTCTTTCCGCCATGAGCACTCCGCTGACAGCGTCTTTGGCCATTTCCAAATAGATGTACAACGTTTCTCCCTTGACGGGTGTGGTTAGGAGTGGTAGATCCATGACTACATTCTTCATCTCTCGAAAGGCGACTTCAGCTTCAGTGGTCCATTTGTATTCATCCCGATTCTCCTTGGTAATATTCTTTAACGTTTCGAAGAAAGGAAGGGAACGTTCAGCGGACTTGGAGACAAAGCGGTTTAATGCTGCCAGCTTGCCACTTAGCGACTACATTTCCTTCAGGGTCTTGGGTGACCTCATGTCCATTATGGCTTTCGTCTTCTTGAGGTTTTCCCTTATTCCCTCCGAGGTGACCATGTAGCCTAAGAACTTCCCTTCTTCTACCCCGAAGGAACACTTCTTGGGATTAAGCTTCATATTGATTTTTCGGAGGTTGTTAAAGGTTTCGGCGATGTCAGCCAGGAGGGTTGTTTCGGAGGCACTCTTGATGACCATGTCATCCACGTATGCCTCTAAGTTCCAAACTATTTGCTCCTTAAAGGTCGCACCCACGAGCCTTTGATAGGTAGCCCCTGCATTCTTGAGCCCGAAGGGCATCTTAGTATAACAATAGGTTCCCTGATCTGTGTAAAAGGCTGTCTTTTCTTCGTCTTCCTCGTCCATCTGAACCTGGTGGTAACCTTTGTAAGCGTCAAGAAAATACTTACATTTGTTGCCCATCACCGACTCTATCTTCAAATCTATTTCCGGGAGGGGGTAGTAGTCTTTCGGGCAAGCGGAGTTAAGGTTTTTGAAGTCAATACACATCCGCCAGCTGCCGTCCGCCTTCTTGACTAGGACCGGATTAGATATACAGGTGGGATACCTCACCGGACGAACAATCCCTGCTTTGACCCATTCTTCTACTTCTCTGGCCACCACCCCACTCTTTTCCTCACCGAGGACTCGTCGCTTCTGTGCGACCGGAGTCATCGAATGGTTAACATTCAACGAGTGCTTGATCAGCCTTTTGGGTACCCCGTTCATGTCAGTTGGGGTCCATGCAAACACATCCTGGCTTCGCCTGAGCAAATCGATTAACCGTTCTCTCCCTTCCTCAGAGAAATTTTTCCCAATTACTACTAGTTGGTCCGGATGAGCCGGATTTACTAACACTTCTTCCGTGAGTGGGTGGTCTGCTTCATCTCCCCTGGGCTTTTCCTCCTCGACCCTATGTTTTATGACTGTCTCAGCTGCTTGACCTTGGTTGGTTTTTTGTTTGTCTTCAAGCATTCGGCATTCGGCTATGATGGACGCTCTGGGGACCAACGTGGCTATCCCTCTCGGAGTTGGAAACTTGAACATGGCATGGGCGGTTGACGGGACCGCCCTTAATGCTCTAATGCCGGTGCGGCCTAGGATGACATTTTAGGGGGACATAGCTTGCACAATGGTGAACTTCAAGTTGACCGTACGTCTCAACTTCCCCGTTCCGAACGAGACGGCCATTTCCACCTTTCCTAACAGCGTCAACTCTTCTCCTGAGAAACCAACTAAGCTTGACTGTGACGGCTCCAACCTCTTTTTAATCGAGGGGCACAAGTGGTTAAAACAATGCTCGAACATGATTTGGACTGATGCGCCGTTGTCCACGAGCATGCGTCTTATCAAGTGTCCCTCTGCTTCTGCTTCTATGATTAGCGGTTCATCGGAGGCATCGTTCCCGTTTAGGGAGGGAAAGCTAATGGGGGCTTGCATCCAGTCCCAGTCTTCCGGAGTAGGTTCTTTCCTCTTCTCCCCGGTCTTATATGACCTCACCATGTTAATTGTCTTCCTTCCGCCTCTATGGTCATCCTTAGGCCTAGAGGATTTATCCCTGTATCCGGCCTTAGGTTCATGGTCGCGGACTAGATGATTGAGTTTCCCTGCCTCCAACGCTGCCTCTAACTGCCTCCTCAGCTGGAAGCAGTCATTGGCCAGATGTCCTTTTTGGCCGTGGTAGTCGCAGTGCTTGTTCATGTTTTCCCTTCTGACCATTCCTTTGGTGGGTTCCGGCCGGGGTAGCCAGAGATGAGTCTCGAAGGCTAGTATTTCCTTCGGAGTCCAGGACAGAGAGTCTATGGCAGATATGGGGAGAGGTTTCCTCGCTTCGTATGGACGGGGAGGTGGGTATTGTGGGTACGGCTGGTATAGCTCCTTCCCCTTGTCGGACCTTCGTCCGTAACGATTTTTCCCCTTGTACTCTCCTCCTCCGTGCCTTTCGGACTTATTGAAAGGCTTGGTTCCTCTCTCGGTATATTCCCCTTTGGGGAGCTCAGTGGTCCGAAATGCCTCTTCCGACTTGACGTAGTCGTCGACCCTCTTCATCATCTCGTCAATGGTCTGGGGTGTTTTATCTGTGAACCTTCGGGCCAACTCTGGGCATTTGCAATTGCTTACAAATGATGAGATCAACATTACGTCGGGAGCACCCTCAATATAGCTGGTCTCATCCGTCCATCTTTCCTTGAAGTCCGGAAGGCTTTCATGAGCCTTCTTCACTATTTTGGTCACGTCGATGGCCTCCTTCGTGCATTTCCTCCTTAATGCGAATCTCCTAACAAACTGATCTCTCAGGTCCACCCAATTATCTATACTCCCATTCGGTAGGCGGTCAAACCATCCTCGAGCGGCATCGTCCAGCGTCTGCTGGAACATGCGGCACCATACCGGCATGGGCCAATCTCCTTGTGTCGCGGCTCCGGAGAACCGTGTGACGTGGTTGTCTGGGTCCGTACTTCCGTCATACAATTTGAGATGAGGAGGTAAGATGTGCTTTGGGGATGAGTATTGGATGATTCGCCTCGTAAAGGGTGAACGAGACACCTCCTTATAAGGCTCCGACAGGTCTTCTTCCGGTTCTTCCGCTGTCACAGGCTTGTCCACGTTCCTTCTTGGCTCGGTTTCTTCGAATGATAGTCGGATGGGAGTGACATTGTGTCTGACCAACCGTGAGTTATACTCGGAAATGAGGGCTTGAAGGCTGGCCAAGTTGGCTTCGGTTTCATTGTTAAGTGTTTCACGGTTTTCGTTATTGCCCCCCGAGCCCGAAGCCTCGGTAGGGGTGACTGGTGATTGTTGAGGACCCGCCATCAAATACTCAAGGTAGTTTGAAGTTTGGGTCCCACGGATGGCGCCAAAATGTTGATGCTAAAATCCTCCGGTAGGGCCTACGGAACTAGGAGCCTTCCACATAAGCTATGAACGGATGCAACACCTACACACAAGAAGCAACACACGTTAACTCGTCTCGGGTGTTATCCCAGGACCAAGCTTCGGTGTGAGAATGAGTAATGGTACGAAATGTGGTATGTGATATTATGTGGTATTATGTGTGTGTTGTCAGAACATTCAATGTGTACAAAGATATAAATGAGGGCTATATATAGGGTAGTGTTGATACCTTGTGATGTGACAGTTCATACCTTGTCTTGTTTCCCAAAATGGGTCTGTGTACTCTTTGGGACCTGACACTGTTTCTTTCTCCTTTGAGCATACGCCAATATCCTAGGTGGGGCCTAGGATCATGTGACATCATTACTGGCGTCATGGTACTGTTCACACCACATGGATTACTGTTCTGGTATTCTCCTCCGGTATATGATCCGGTGAATGACACGTGTCTTGGTCTCCGGGAACTTTCAGGGACCACACACGAACATGTATTTGTTTGTTTTCTTTATGTTTTTATCAGCGGATACTCTGCAATATATATATTAAAGTTTGATTTGATTTGATTCTCTCACGCATAACTACGAGTGAAAATTTTGTTCAAAAAAAAAACTACGAGTGAAAATGTCATTTTTTTGGTCTTCAATGGCCTTTTAATTAGCCGGCTACCCGCGCAATGCGGCGGCGGATAGCCGGTGACTAATTTCGTTGATTTGGGTAAACCACAAAACTACCATTACAAAAACAAACATCTTTTATGGAGACATCGACCACACCTTTGCTCGAAATGTATACAAAGAAAAAATATTAGACACGTTTGATATAAGACACAATCATATAAAGTACATTTACGAGTACTTGAGTTTCTATAAAACAAAAAGGAATCTTTCTACTAACCACGAGTCCACCACTACTCTTTGAGAACATGTATTACATTATCACAAGTAGATCTATTTGGTCATATCCTTCAAACTAAACTACAATATATTTTTTTCTTCTGTTGTAGTCACGAAAACCACCAAATCTACAACCAAAATCACCAAAGCACATCAAACCTTTTATTTTTGCGACTGATGGTGGCAGCAGTGACGATAGTGGTGGTAGAGACGAAAGTGGTAAAAGCTGTGAGCATGAGGATATGGAGAAGATTTTATACTTTTATACAAGTTGTTTTTTTAATTATTCTGAAGATATTGAGAGAAAAGAGAAATGAATATGAATGTGTATGAGAGCGTGTTTTATGATAGTTTCTATATGACCTGAAAAACGGTTACTTGTTTCTTATATTACTAGTGTCACATTCATACATAGACTGTTACTTTTCATTTAAAAAAATGTTACATACGTTCTGCTATAACAATAATTTCAGGTTGACTGAATAATGAATATACACTTTGAACAATATTGACTCAATTGTTAAACTTCTTTTTTTAGCAATGTTTTAAACTGAAAGTTTTAAAACTTCTATAATTAAAAAAAGGCATAAAAAAAGTAGTAAGATTTGTATTGTATTTCTTGTGTAGCCGTGTAGGAGCCTTCATGGGTTGGTGTTTTCCTTAAAGTCTTTTTTTCGTCGATTGTCTCGATTATGAAAGTGGGATGTCTTTGTTGTAATGTTTTTTTTGTAATATTCTTTTGTTGTGTTAATATATTGATGTTTTTCCTAGAAAAAAAAAAGAAACATACAATTCGTTTAACTCACTTATCGAGATTTTCTTTCTAATCATATTATATTATGTAATATTGTTCAACAATACATAATTTTTTGTAGCGCCTTGATTTCAGGTGCGAGTTTTTGTAAAATATCTCAACGAGCGTTCAATATATTTTCTTTAACTCTTTTATAGACTTTTTTTATCCCTTAAAATTTATACTATTATATAAAGTATTTGGGACCTTCTAAAAATAGCAAGACTGAAAATTCAGACTTTTTTACCTACTAAATAAAGCAAGTTGTTGATATATTCATCAACACTAGAACGATACCCGCGCAATGCGGCGGCGAGTACCTAATAATGAATTTTGAGATTAACAAATATTAGTCTCTTACTCATTGTAAAGTTCTAAAAATCGAATTAAAAAACCCACTAAAATTGAAAAAGACTAAAAGTTAATAAAAATATATATCAAAATGGATATCGAATTAAAAAGCACAAATTTCCAAAAAATATAGTGAAATTATATTATAAAAATAATAAATAAATAAAAATATTTTTCAATTTAAAAGAAAAAATGTTGTTACAAAAGGTTGTTACAAAAATTTGTTACAAAAGGTTGTTAGAAAATGTTATAGTATATAATGTTGAAGATATCAACAACTTGCTTTATTTAGTAGGTAAAAAAGTCTTAATTTTCAGCCTTCCTATTTTTAGAAGGTTCCAAATGCTTTATATAGTAGTATAGATTATATATAATATAACATTTTCTAACAACCTTTTGTAACAAACTTTTGTAACAACCTTTTGTAACAACTTTTTTCTTTTAAAATGAAAAATATTTTTATTTATTTATTATTTTTATAATCTAATTTCACTATATTTTTTAAAATTTTGTGCTTTTTAATTCGATATCCATTTTGGTATATATTTTTATTAATTTTTAGTCTTTTTTAATTTTAGTGGATTTTTTAATTTGATTTTTAGAACTTTACAATGGGTAAAAGACTAATATTTGTTAGTCTCAAAATTCGTTATTAGGTACTCGCCGCCGCATTGCGCGGATAAAAAAAAAGTGTTTGAACAAACATAGACCATTGATGGTACATTTTATCCGCTAAATAGTAGTAATCATTTTTGTATGTTTTCTCATATGATAGATGAAACTTTCAAAGCATATCGTCAATAAGGTATCAAATAAGTTTCAACTACACAAATCAATGAAGCTTATTTGCCTCAAAAAAAACCTAAACATGTATGCGAAATACAGAAATCAAGTGATATAACAAATCCAAACATTAGAGTCGGGCTGGTCCGCTTCTGTAAAGCCCATCCATATCTATATCTCCTAGAAAATGAGTGACGTCATTCAGGTCATAACAACAGGCCAGATCTAAATAAGTGGCCCCCTTATTTTTCAACCCTATCATCTTTAAAAAAGAACCCTTTCTTTTTATAACCCTAAAACCCCCAGTCCGCCACCAACCTGCACCGATCAGAATAAACCAGTTCACATAAGAAGAGGCCAGATCTAAAGGTTCTAAACGATGGATCAAGCAAGGTTACTAATTTAACTCTATTTCCTTTCAATATATACTTACTTTTTTTTACTTTGTGGATACTTTCGCACGATTTGACTTTGCGAGTTTAAACCTGCGATTTTTTTAGAATATAAATTTTCAAAAATTTGCTCATTTTTTCTTTTGTTTTCACACTTAGCTCAAAAACGGATATAGGTTTACTAAGTGGTTTTTTAAATCACACAAAAAGAAAATTGTAACTTTGTATGACGAAGTTATGGCCAAATATCATAGCAACCAAACGAGAAAAAGTTATAGTATTTTAGCCAAATACTTTTTTGGGTGATTAAAAAAGCCACTGAACGCGAAAAAAAATAGAGATCTTAAGCTGAGCTTAAAAATCGAAAGAAAACGGAGCATCATCCAAAAGCTTCACAAACCCGCATACTTTGTGGGTGTTTCGATATTTCTTACATAAAGATTACGTATTTTGTGAAGTTTTTTTTTTTTTGTCATTTTCTCTTAGATAAACGAAATGAAATATTGATTGCTGATACAGACAGGTATTTCTTCAAGTTGCATTGCCAACAATTATCAAGTTGACTGGAAACACCGAAGAAAACAGGAAACGCTTAGCAATTTCCTTTGCAGCTTATCTCGTGAACTCTGCTCTACCTGATATACTAGACGATGATCACTTTGTTTTCAAGGCTGTGAATATTGTCACGGCTATCTTAGCTGTTTATGCAGCATTGTCTATGTTGGCACCAAAGTGGTTTACATGGTATGTGTTCCTTGCCATCATATTCATTGCTATTATAGCTTTTGTGTGCCCATAATGAAGTTTTGTGTGCTGCGAAGAAGGCTCGCATTGTTGTTGTTGTTGTCAATCAGTACTAAGACTTTCTGTTGTTGTAATAATTAAGCATTTCGAACATTCTGATATTGCTCATTGAGTTGTAACTCTATTTATATAAATTTTCATTGCCTTCAGTTATAAGAATCCCAAATGTGTGCTAAAATAGTTGAATTAGGGCCAACGGTAGTTTCTTAGCTCATCAAATGGAACATTTAACATTTTAATCCACAATGATAACTTTCCAGGCTCAAACTTTTCCAAACACACCTCTGAACTCCATTTCTGAACCAACAGAGGTTTGCCATTTACCATCCAGGGTACTGTTGTCTATCACATAATTCACACCAATTTGATGTCTAAATTTGAACACGAACATATCATTGTTATGAGCTATGATTTACCCCAGTTCTTGTCTTCCCCACACTCTCATCAAATCGTATTTCAGTTCCATAAACGGCATGTTCATTCCACCTTTTACTTCCTAAAGCTACTAACTCCTCTTTAAACACCACAATTTCATGGCATTCTCATTCAATGCAGCAGCATTAGCATATTACTTTGTTCTAGTCTCATTTTCATTCACGTTCGTTTTATCATTTACAACATCTTCTATCTTATTTTCCTCAACTATGATAGTATTTTGTACAGTTAAATTTACTTACAGAAAAACTAGGGACAAGATGCATTTTGGAAAATCGGTACTTTTCACCAAACCTTACACCACACATGAAAAATTTGTGTGGTTCATGTACCCTCGGTCCGCCCCCATACAAGTCTAAGGAAATAAACCATCTATACGAGACTATAGTTGTGAAGTTTTTTGTATGCTTAAAAGTTTTAATGCTACTAAACCTGCAGGCTGCAGTACCTTCAGTTTACTTAGTTGTGCCTCCATGTGTTGCTTGCTGGGGATTTGAAACACAATTTTTGGACAAGGTGCATTTTTTAAGCGAATAACACTGCGGAGAGAAATTCCATGTAGTTCATACGCACCTCCAGGAACCCCTAAAACTCCGCCTCCCGGATAAAATGTCAATATATGAGTTAAATTAATGTACCTGTAACACAATGATGGTGGTATATATTTATACTCAAAATTGTTATATTTAGTCTTTATGTTTGCCTAAGTCGTGTCTAGGGATTAAGAGTCGAGTAGCCTAATAACTATGAATAAAGGTCGGTTGGCAATGTCTAAGCCCAACCCGACCCGTAGGACTTGTTATAGTCGGTTCCCCCTCATCTCTATAAAAGGAGGTGAGGGGGAACAAACCAATTACGTCATTCTTTCAATAAACTGATCGGGAAACGATTAGGGATATTACCTTGTGTGGGCGTCGATTACTTTTCTGTCGATTCTGCTGGTGTGTTCTTCGATCATATTATTCCACATCTAGTTAACCAGGATTGTAGGGATTAAACCCTACAAGTGGTATCAGAGCTTCGGTTCGCGAGGCTGGTTACTAGGAACGATCGAAGAAAGATTGGTGTTTGAGGTTATTGAACATCAAGGTTGCAGCTGGGAGATCGATTTAAAAGGGTATCGTTGGGTTTTGATTTTCGGTGATTGAAGATCGACCTTTGCCATTGTTTTTCTATCCTGGTGGTTTGGTAGCAGGTAGAAGAAGAAACAAGGAGACGGTTGTGTGTTTTTAATTTAAGTCAAACACAGTATACACACTTCAAGGGGTTTTCTTAGGGCTATTTTTATTGGGCCAAATATCTTAATTTGGATTTAAAAATAGTTGGGCTAAGATATACTACTAATTAATTTTGTTTGTTTGGTTTAAATATTATAAAATTAAAAGGTAGTGTTTTGAAGGGTATTTACACAAGGGGACTTCGTAATTCGTGATTGTGAGGTTTAACGTATCACAAGGTTTAGCGAGTTACCGAAGGGACTTTGTCGGTTTGTGATTGTGAGGTTTTCACAAGGTTTAGCAAATAAACAAAGAGATTAAAGAATGACGGGAGCCAAGTTTGACATCGAGAAATTCGATGGAACTGGTGATTTCAGGTTATGGAGAATCAAGATGCGTGCTTTATTAATCCAGAACGGATGTGAAGCAGCTCTGGAGGTTTTACCCGCGAATATGGAAGATGAAGAGAAATCTAAGCTTGATAAGAATGCTCACAGTGCCATGATTTTGTGTTTAGGTAACAAGGTCCTGAGAGAGGTTACCGGGGAAACGACTGCAGGGTTTGGTCAAAGCTCGAGTCTTTGTATATGAAAAAGTCATTGGCCAACAAGTTGTACCTGAAGAAGAAGTTGTTTACATTCTACATGCCGATTGGACGGAAGATTTCCGAGCATATAGATGAGTTCAACAAAATCGTTCTTGATTTAGCAAATATTGAGGTAAAATTCGAAGATGAAGATCTTGCTTTATTGTTACTCACGTCTTTACCAGCATCATACGAACATTTTGTGGATACCTTGCTTTATGGACAGGAAGATTTGACTTTGGAGGACGTGATGGCCACACTAAATTCAAAGGAAATCAAAGAAAGGTTCAAGGCGAAGGGGGATGATGGTGAAGGGTTATATGTGAGGGGAAGAACTGATCGCAGGAATTCGCATCAGTCAAAGGGAAAGTCAAGATCGAAGTCTCGAGGTGGAAGACTTAAATGCTTTATTTGTCAATCTGAGGAGCACTTGAGAAGAGACTGTCCGAAGAATAATCGCAAGAAGTCAAAAGGTTACGTCAAGAAAGATGATCAACAAAGCTCCAGTGGTTCGATTTACGATGATTCTGAGGTGATGATGGTGATGAGTGCAGAAAGACTGCAAGACTGGATCATGGATTCAGGAGGTTCATATCACATGTCACCCAGGTTAGATGTATTTTTTGATTTTCTGGAATGCGATGGGGGCATCGTACTATTGGGCGACAACAGGGAGTGCAAGCTCAGGGGTATTGGCAAGGTAAAGGTACAATTGAAAGATGGGTCAAGTTTTGTGTTACACAGTGTCAGGTATATTCCTGAATTGAAAAGAAACTTGATATCGCTGGGAACTCTTGAAAAAGAGGGATATACCGTAAAATTGCAGTCGGGCAAAGTCAAGGTGATTAATGGTTCTAGGGTTATTATATCTGGAACCAGAAGGGAGAACTGTGTGTACTCTTTGGATGGCCATGCATTGGCCGGTGAGCTTAATGCTAGTGTTGAAGAGAGATAGTCTTGTGCAGGTTTGGCATAAAAGACTAGGACATATCAGTGAGGCGGGACTACACGTGCTGGAAAAGCAGGGTTTGTTTGGCAAGAAGAGTCTAGGTAAGCTCGATTTTTGTGAGAATTGTGTTCTGGGAAAGTCACATCGAGTCCGTTTCGGTGTAGGAAGGCACACTACTCAGGGAGTGATAGACTATGTTCATTCAGACTTATGGGGTCCATCTCAGGTGGAATCATTGGGAGGTAAGAGGTATTACTTATCTATTGTCGATGATTATTCCATAAGGGTATGGGTTTATGTTCTCAGGTTCAAACACGAAGCATTTGAGAAGTTCAAAGAGTGGAAACAGTTAGTAGAAAATCAGACTGGGAGGACGGTTAAGAAGCTTAGGACGGATAATGGTCTTGAGTTCTGTAACCGGGAGTTTAATCAGCTATGTACTGAGAGAGGGATTGCTAGACATTTGACAGTTGCCGGGACGCCGCAGCAGAATGGGTTAGCAGAACGGATGAACAGAACTCTCATGGACAAGGTACGCTGTTTATTAATACAGTCTGGATTGCCCACGACCTTCTGGGCGGAAGCGACATGTACGGCCGCATATCTTATAAATAGGTCACCATCGACAGCGATTGAGAAGAAGACACCTATGGAGATGTGGTCGGGACATCCTAGTGATTATGGGATGTTGAGGGTTTTCGGCTGTGTCGCATATTCACACGTTAAACAAGGTAAGCTCGAGCCGAGAGCGGTAAAGTGCGTTCTCTTGGGGTATCCTGAAGGTGTGAAGGGATACAGACTATATAGGCTTGATAATGAATCACCTAAAATAGTCACAAGCAGGAACGTGGTCTTCAATGAAAGTGTCATGTACAAAGACACGTTGAAGGATTCTGGTGCAGGAAATGATAAGTCTGTTGAGGAATTACAGGTTGAGGTGGAACTGCAGAGGTTAAATAATCATACGCCTGAGGAAGACCAGACAGGTCAGGAAGATCAAACAGGTCAGGAAGATCAGACAGATCAGGAAGACCAGACAGATCAGGAAGATGGCTATGATGAAGGTGCAGGGATTCAAGAAATTGATCATCCACCGGATCTCACAGATTATCAATTGGTTCGGGATAGAGAACCAAGGACAAGAACGAAACCGGCAAGGTTTCGGGATGAGAGTAATATGGTTGCTTACGCGTTCGCTGCAGCAGAGGAAGAAGATACTCATGAACCATTGACATACCAGGAAGCAGTTGCTTGTGAAGACATTTCTAAGTGGAAAGCTGCTATGAAAGAAGAGATGGATTCTCTGAAGAAGAACAAGACCTGTGTGTTAGTAGATCATCCAGCTGGGCAAAAGCTGGTGAGCTGCAAATGGCTGTACAAAATAAAGGAAGGGATTGAAGGTGTTCAAAAGCCTAGGTACAAGGCAAGGCTGGTGGCTCGTGGATTCACACAAAGAGCAGGTATTGATTACAATGAAGTATTTTCGCCGGTAGTTCGACACACATCTATTCGGGTTATACTTGCATTGACTGCGTGTAAAGATTATGAGCTGGAGCAGCTTGATGTAAAAACGGCGTTTTTACATGGAAATCTTGAAGAAGTGATCTACATGAGGCAACCACCGGGATTTGAACAAGGTAACAAGGTATGTTTGTTAAAGAAATCTCTTTATGGTTTGAAGCAGTCGCCTAGGCAATGGTACAAGAGGTTCGATGAGTATATGCTGAGCAACGGGTTTAAGCGTAGCAGTTACGACAGGTGCGTATATTATAGGAGTTATGCACCAGGGGAGTATATCTATCTACTGTTATATGTAGACGATATGCTGATTGCTTGTAAAAGCAAGGCTGAGATCGCGGCTACCAAGTCTTTGCTTAAAAGGGAGTTCGACATGAAAGAGCTCGGGGAAGCAAAGAAGATTCTTAGTATGGAGATCGTCAGGGATCGGAGTCGCAAGATTCTGAGGGTGTCACAATCCGGGTATGTTTCTAAAGTTTTAAACAGGTTTAGAATGGACAATGGGAAGTCGGTACAGACACCATTGGGTGGGCACTTCAAGCTGTCGTTGAAGGATTGCCCAGTTAGGGATTGTGATGTTGAAAGAATGAGTAAGGTGCCGTATGCAAATGCGGTTGGGAGCTTAATGTACTTGATGGTATGCACGAGGCCAGACATAGCGTATGCAGTAAGTGTAGTTAGCAGATATTTGGCGAATCCGGGTAAACTCCATTGGAAAGTAGTGAAGTGGATTATGAAATATTTGCAGGGCACTGTAAACGTAGGTTTGGTGTATGGGACAAATCGTGGCAACCGTGTGGACGTAACAGGTTTTGTTGACTCAGACTACGCTAAGGATCCGGATAAAGGTAGGTCTCTCACTGGTTACGCATTTTTAGTACAAGGATGTGTTGTAAGCTGGAAAGCAACGCTACAACACGTGGTGGCTCTCTCAACTACAGAGGCAGAGTATATGGCCCTTACGGAGGCTGTTAAGGAAGCTATTTGGCTAAGGGGACTCTTGGAAGAGTTGGGCGTGAAGCTCAACACTGTTGCAGTTAATTGTGATAATCAGGGCGCGATTCACTTATCGCGGAATCATTTTTTCATGAACGGACAAAGCACATCAATGTGCGTTATCACTTTATCAGAGAAGTCTTGGAAGCAAAGACGGTTGAAGTTCTGAAGGTGGGTACTGAACACAATGCTGCGGATGTCTTGACGAAGGTGGTACCTGGACGCAAGTTACAACACTGCTTGAAGTTGCTGAGTGTTGGGATAGGCTAATATAAAGTCTAAGGTGGAAATTGTTATATTTAGTCTTTATGTTTGCCTAAGTCGTGTCTAGGGATTAAGAGTCGAGTAGCCTAATAACTATGAATAAAGGTCGGTTGGCAATGTCTAAGCCCAACCCGACCCGTAGGACTTGTTATAGTCGGTTCCCCCTCATCTCTATAAAAGGAGGTGAGGGGGAACAAACCAATTACGTCATTCTTTCAATAAACTAACGATTAGGGATATTACCTTGTGTGGGCGTCGATTACTTTTCTGTCGATTCTGCTGGTGTGTTCTTCGATCATATTATTCCGCATCTAGTTAACCAGGATTGTAGGGATTAAACCCTACAAGTTGTAACCCAAAGACTTAGGACTAATAGTTGTTCTTAAGCATTAGTAACTGAGCTATTATAAACAGCATACAAGAACCTAATTACGCTTACACAAACTGAAACCATTGAAAACAATAGAAATATGTTACTTTCGAAAATAGCTTACTCGACAGTCCAACTTGTGCATTGTAGAAACCAGAGCCTACTCGACACCAACTTATGCATTGTAGAAACAAGAGCCTACTTAACAGACGACAGTCCAAGTTATATAATTTTCCAGTGCCAAGATCAGATCATCGACACGAATTTCAATTATCTAATTACCAAGTTTTTCAAAACTATTGTATACTATACTTGATAACGAGCTTTCCATATGAAACAAATATACTTAGATCAAAACAGTTACCCAACAGACCAACAAAGTTTCTGAAGGGACCATTTCGTTACTTTTTTATATAAGCTTATTCTATGCTATGAAGAGGTCCCAAACACTTGACATCAAAGTAAGCATGAGATAAGCACATTAACGTAGTAAGTTCAATATTTGATCTTTATATAAAACTATGCTTTTTATAAGGATATTGCAACACTAGGATAGAGCTGGTCAACTGAGTTGCACCTTTTGCCTTTAACTGCCATTATACCTCAAACTAAGAAGTCCGACCTATACTTATACCGATCCAGTGAGCCTGCATAGCATTGAATTAACATGTAGTCTTGCAATACAAAGCGAGATATTTATTCCCAGCAGTGCTTGTTTGCAGGTGCTACTTACATAGGGTCAACTTTACTAGTTACTGTATTCCGAGCTATACATGGTAGACTCTTACATGACTCTACAGCTAGACAATATATTTGGTAGATTACAGCTAAACGTATGCATAAGGGAGTTTACATATCCAAATACTAACTAAATACATCTTACTAACCGGCAAACAATATTTGTGCTTAATGCTCACAAATTATATGAAATTTATTAATAGGAGCAGTCAATTATGATGGAAACTACAACCATTAATATAACATAGTAACCTAAACTAAACTGAACAATAAAGACCGAATGTGATAGCTACAGCTTGATCCTAACACCTTGCAAACCATTTTCGCCATCATTCAATGATAGAATTTGACTCATCAAGCAAAAGTAGTGTTTCCATGTGCGACCCCGCACTAAATGCAGCAACACGGTCTCCACTAATCCCAACACTATTAATACGTCCTGACGAGGGTTCATAAACTTTAACTTGAGACCCTTCTGAATCATCATCATTCAATCGAAGTACAACTTCACCATTGTTCCTAAACCCCACTACACTGTAGAACGCAAACCTACCCTCACCCTCGACCCTAATGGTATACATCTTTGTAAACGGTTGATTCACACCATCTTTGCCCATCCACACACCACAAACGGGCATCCCACCCTCTCTATAAAACTCAAACAAACCAAGCGACTCATTCACATTCGCCACCTTCACACTCGTCGAAAATGCTAGTGTCTCCGGAAGACGCACTTGACCAAACTCCTCACTTTTCAAATCAAACGAAATAAGAGACCAACCTAGATGACACCAATAAATAATCCCATCTATAAAAACATGAGCCGACAACCAATCACACGATATAAAAGGCGGCGCACAAGTATCCAGAGTTTTCCAAACACGCGAACTTAATGAAAAGACCTGAACCTCCCAAGAGTTTATATCAAACTTAACCGCAACAAGCTTAGGGTCATTAGTTTGAGGACAAACCCCAAAACCAATACCAGATGGAAAACCTTTAGGGACAGGAATACCAACACATTTCCTAACGTTAGGATTCCACAAAACAAACATCTTAGTTCCAAGGTATCTTTGTACCAGCCAGAAAGACATAACAGCCCACTAACGAAACTGACTATCGATGCGTGTTTTAGTAAGCTACGGGGCTCGAGAGGTATTACATGAAACTTTTGTTGGGGGAAAGTATTATCATCGATGATGGAGGTATATGTCGGGACATGGTCTACCTTGTACTGTAAAAGCAAATGATGCGTTTGAGGGTTTGGGTGATTAATGTGGTAGGTTTTTATAAACTCCGGGTAGTCGATAAAAGACTTCCATTGTTTTGAAACAGATCGGAACTGAAAAAGTGATTTCACAGCAAGGCGTTTCATTATTTCTGATTGGATTTCGAAGGGAATGTGGTCTGACATTTTGATTGGTTTTGAATTTGGGTGTTTTATGATATTGACAGAAAATGACGAGCAGAACAGAAGAGTGTGTGTATTTTTATGAAAAATAATATATTGAAAAGAAAGAGGAAATCAATAATGCGCGTACAAGTCAGCCTCTTAGAGCAATGTACGCGAAGAAGCTCGGTTGTGTTATCTTATCATGCTAGCAATCCATAAAATAACTAGGCCGTTAAGTCTTTATTGAATCCCCATCCCAGAGCCAAAGTACAGCATGTTTTAAAAACTAAGATCGGCACATTGTTGGCTAGGTGTACTTAGACTTGTATCACTAACTAGCTGCAAATCCGTATGACTTATTAAGCTACATTTTGTTATGGCTTATTAAGCTACAGTACATTAATTTAAATTCCATTTTTTTTTCAAAAGCTTTAAGATAATGAAGCTCAGAAAACAACTACATGTTGCTTTGAAGTTTGAAGCTCAGCCAATAACTATCTTCTAGCCGAATACTATAGATACTTTTCATATTTTTACGCAAGCTAGTGAGCAACAATATTAAACAAGAGGTTCACTTTACCACTTTATGAGGCTGCAAGCGAGTGTGAACAACTCAAAAGACGACACAAAATGCCAAATGTAACTCGACTATTTCATTCAGTTGTGCCACTCATACATATAAGATAAAACTCCAACATCATACAGTTTATCGTCTTGAATACAGTAACCATTTCTAGCCAAAAAATGATTATAAAGTGCTAGTGATCAATTTACCTCAACACTGTCGGTAATGTGGCAAAGCAATAACACCTCCAAAACTTTGCTTTCAACTGAATCACAATCATCTAGCTCCATCAAATTGTGAAATGAGTATAGAGATATGTAACATACAGAACTTCTATTTCAAGTTCGATGGATAAAATCGAGTATAGGTTAGGTCCAGTCATCTTCTTCATCTTCTTCACTGGAACCACACCGGTTAACATACTTTATGTTTGATGGGAAAATGAGTCCTTCAGCTTTCAAACGAGTGAAAAGCTGCCAACAAAGAAGAGTGACAAGAAGAGAACAGAAATGAATTGTGCAATCCTTGTCTAAATAAACAGTCTAGTTCTAAGCAGTTCATTAACAAAGAGACACTTTCAAAAGGTAGAAATAAAGACATTCGTACTCCAAGAATTAGTTGTAACAAAGCAGCCACGAGAAAGACCATTAACAAGTTACCCTCATTTCTGTGACAAGGTATGTTGGGACGAGCTAGTAGTTTCTTGTGCAATACACAACAAATATGGTATGATGATTTACAATATAGTCTAAGATGAGGTTTGGCTTCTGTAAAGGATTCACCATGCCCAATGCCCATGCTCGTAGCCAGGTTATGTCAAACCCATGACCATAAACCAAAAACTTGGTATGCCTTCTCTTCCTATTTCCGCAGACCCATATCCACTAAACAAACATAACCTAAGATTATCTATCTATTCCTAGCTCCAAAAAACATACGAACATCCCATAAGTAAAGCTAATGATCAATATTTCTTCCACTTTACATATACAAACACAAATATGAAATATAAGAATGGAAGCTTACACCATTGAGCATGAAAATGTCTGCTAATAAACAGAAACTATGAATCATTAAAGTTTTAAAGGTGAAAAGCAAAAAATGTATTGATTCTGACTTTTGAAGATGAAATGCTGACCAAAAACTGGAACAAGTTCTACAAAAACACAGCCTCGTAGCCCCATGACCATCAACCAAACACTTGGTATGCCTCCAGTTCCTATTCCCCTAGACCCATATCCACTAACAAACATAACCTACGTTTATCAATCTATTAACGAACATCCCATAAGTAAAATGTGATAAGTTGCCTTGCTCATTGCATCTTTTGCAGGTGTATGAGTGTGATTGTGTTCTAAATCAGGTATGCCTTCCTACTACATATTAGATGGGTCAGGCAAGTTTGTGGTCTGGTCTTGTTGAGCATTATATAGAGGTCGCAATATGACCCATTCGTTTTATCTTAAAAGCGTCAGCTAATTATTTTCTTTCAAGGTAGAACGTGAACAAGAAAAATGGGTTTAATGGTGTTAGAAGTCGGTCTAAGTCTCTTATAAATTAACACAACCTTCTATATAGTATTATTTGAATATTACGATAATTAAGTGACGTAGTCTTGTTAATAAGAAAATGGTATCTGGTCGACTATCCACACCATAACATTTTGTGACCTGCATGACCCACCAAGCTTGTCATCTCTAAGGGCAATAGCAACCTCAAAATACAATCAGTACAAATTTAGAACTTGACCAATAGCATATCCCCATAAACCGGACAACCCAACCCGATTCAACCTGACCCGTTTTGACCCGAAACCGGATAACCCGATATCTTATATGGTCGGGTTAGTCATTTGAATTTCTCAAAAAGTCTTTATTTGGTCAACATTCGGGACACCAAAACCCGAATCAACCCGACACGGTCAACCTGATGACCCGACCATATATAACACCCCTAGCTCTATGTCAATATACTGAAACTTACACTACTGACATTAAAACATCAACCATGAATCATCAAGTTTTATAGGTGAAAAGCAAGAAATTTATTGATTTTGAATTTTGAGGATGAGATTTTGTCCAAAACCTGGAACAAGTTCTACAAAAACACAGCCTCGTAGCCAGGCTTTGTCAAACCCATGACCATCAACCAAACACTTGGTATGCCTTTGGTCCTATTCCCCCAGACCCATATCCACTAAACAAACATAACCTAAGATTATCTATCTGTCTCTAGCTCCAAAAAAAACATACGAACATCCCATAAGTAAAGCTAACGATATTTCTTCCAATTTACATACACAGACACGAAATATGAAATATAAGAATGGATACTTACGCTACTAAACATGAAAATGAATGTTAATAAACAGAAACCATGAATCATTAAAAATTTATAGGTGAAGCGCAACTTTTTTTATTGATTCTGACTATTGAGGACGAGATGTTGACCAAAACCTAGAGCAAGTTCGACAAAAACGAAACCTGGTAGTGCCATGACTATCAACCAAACACTTGGTATGCCTCGGTTCCTATTCCCCTAGACCCATATCGACTAAACAAACATAACCTACGTTTATCAATGTATTCATGAACATCCTATAAGTAAAGCTAATGATCAATAGTTCTTCCAATTTACAAATACAAACATGACACATGAAATATAAGAATGGAATTTTACCTTTTGACAGTCGCCCCCAATCGTAAGCCCTTTCACATTGCGAAGCTTTAGCATAAAATCTTTAAACATTTCTTCATTCTCTTGGCTATTTGTTGTTGTATTTGTATAATTTAACTCAGCTTCAACTAAAGAAGAGACATTTAATAACAAAAGTTTCTGCATAAACAGATAAGATTGGATTTTTAATGACAAAACATAAGGAGCGTCGATTTCAATAATATCATCACACTCATCCCCATCCCCAGGAGACACGTATCCTCTGAACACCAAGTTCTTAACACTCTTGGAAGTAATATCTAGTCGCCTATAACCATAGCAATCGACCAACCCCAAAGTTTCCAACAACGGACATCCGGATAAAACATTTGGAACCAAATCCTCATCAAAAACCGTTCGAGAAATATATAAGCTTGTAAGCCGACTCCACTTAACGTCACCGGGAGGAATAATGAGACAACCTCCCAACCTCAGACGCGTAAAACACGAACTGGAAAAAAAGAGATCATCCGACAACACAAACTCAGGTTCTAACTCTAACCTAGTTCTTTCTAAACTGAAATAAAACTCTTGAACGTTACGAGTAACAGCATAACGAACACAGTTATTGACTTGTGAGTCGAAGCTAGTATAATAAGGGATATTGAGGTGGAATTTGTTAAGGTTCAGATTGCGAGATTGAGTTAAGGTTTTATCAACAAATGAAACGTATTTGAAATGCAGTTTACGGGTCCAATTCTTATCTAAGGAATCCAAAAAAAACGAGAAAATGAGATTGTGAACACCAGGCCAAAGATTTTGCCATCGTTTGGAGAGTGCACCTGTTCTGATAGCTTCTTTTGTTGATCCTACACGAGAAATTATATCAATTAGTAAACCATCTTGTAACTCACTCATTCTATCGTCTTCTTCTTTTTTATCCATTTTTAAGGTTTTTTTCTTAGGTTGATGTTGTTCTTCCATGGCGGCTGTTGCTAAGAGGGCACCGTACAGTGAGCCTTGGCTTGCTACTAGGGGTGTCCGAACCCGAATATTTCGGTCAGATCACGTCTAAAAGTGTATTCTGGCTCGAATTGACCCGAGTTTTAATTAGACTCGGGTTCGGGTTATATATTTTTACCCTTGATCCGACTTGACCTGACTCGACTTGACCCGAACCCGATCAACCTGACTTGACCCGACTAAAATTACACTCTTTACATTGTATTAGTACTTAATTGAGCCACTTTTCACACATTTTCTTTAAACTCGGGTTGACCCGAACCCGAGTTGACCCGACCCGAGTTAACCCGACCCGAATTGACCCGAACCCGAGTGACCCGAGTTCTAATTAGACTCGGGTTCGGGTATGATTTTTTTCTCTCAACCCGAGTTGACCCGAACCCGACCGGGTCAACCCGAATCACACCCCTACTGGCTACCATGGCGCGAGCCCATGGCGGGAGCCAAATGTACGTTGAGTTATATCACCGGTCAGCGTTATAACTCATAACGCGAGCTCATGGCTCAGCCAACTGTACCGTAGCTCGTGTTATGGGCTAGATCCGTGGATTTTTATTTTTTATTTTTATTTTTTTATTATTTATTTATTAAAAGCGGGGTCATTATAACACCAGAATTTCGATGTTAACTATGAAGAGGAGTTTGGTGAGTTATGAGGTGTTTTTGTGTTATGAGAGAAAAAGCTGATGTGACACATCTTTTTACCCACGGCTTGAGCTCCACGGCTCAATCGTACCTAGCCCTCTAAGATTTTTTAGGATCGGTTATTAAGAGAGCAGAACAAAAGAAACGGCTCGAAAAGATATTAACGAGATTTCAGTGTGTTACAAGATAGTTGGGGTATCATACGACAACCTGCACGTGCTTATGAACTAAACTGATTGGAAAGAATCATGTATCGTTGTATAATATTGCTTAACATGATAGTAGTAGATGAAAAATACTCCCTGTATTTGAAGGATGTATTCGTTACCACAGAACCGAACATGGTTAGAACTTGGATTGAACGATGTGAAGTTCATGATAGGAAATCCAAAGAACTTCGAGATCGAAGTGTGCACCACAAGTTTCGACAAGACCTTGTGGCGCATCTAAACAACATCTATGATGATGAATGATTTGTAATGTCTTTAATTTGTGTAATGTCTTTTTATGTATTTTTTTTTATTTCGTGTAATGTTGTTTTTTAAAGAATAAAATGTTTTTTTTAATTATAAAGTTTTATTTATACATATTTAAATTATATAATAATATTTAAAAAATAAAAAAAGATGTCACAATTTTTCTGTGACTCACTACAACCCCTAAAAATGTGGTGACATAACCTACGTGGTAGCACTTTTTCGTTATGCCATCACTTTTGGCTATGACACTACACTCACCGCACCTTGTGCTCTTAAGATACCCCTTTGAAGTTTAAATCATTAAAATGTTTTCATATCTGACCGTGTCTGAACGAAAGAAAAAATCAAACGATCTGAATAGTCAAAACGTCTAGCCAGATAAGAGGTTTGACTCAATAAGAGTCTATTAAGACATTTTAAAAAAATCAAACACCACCTTATAGTAATGCAACAACTGAATGGTTCATTGTGTTTAGGCATTTCAGATGCGTCCTTTCGTTACGAAGATGGAATAGTTTGATCGGTTTACTTTTCAAAATAAATTATTCGGTATATTGCCATTTCACAAGTTGATTAATATCACCAGTTGAAAAAAAACGGTTTTTGCCCACTCACGTGTTTTAAGAAACGGTTTAAGATTTGCTCATTTATACTTCTATATCTATATCTATACTATTATATAAAGAGGCTAACTCCGATCTTAACTCCGATCTTAACTTCGATCTTAATCCCGAATCTAAAATTTCCAAACCTAAATCAAAACCAAAAATTAAAATATGAAAGTTAAATTTAAACCCTTAAATCATATTTTGTTAAATTGATCCCATCCATCAATAAATTTTTATAGCAAAATTTTGTAACAAACTTAGTAACAAACAATTCAAAAAACTTTTATATTTTAAAATTGAAATATCTTTTGATATATTTATTTTTTTTATAATCTAATTTCACCATATTTTCTAAAATTTCGTCCTCTTTAATTCAGCATCCATTTTGATATAATTTTATTAAATTTTAGTTTTTTCGTTTTTAATGAGTTTATTTAAGTTAATTTAATTTTATTACTACTTTAACTTTAATTTAAACCTTAGTAAAATTGTAATATTTGTTTCTAAAAAAGTTGTTATCGGATACTCGCCGCTGCATTGCGCGGGTACAATGCTAGTTTGAATTATAAGATGTGTATCCATTCCGTGTTTGTTTATATATTTTGTAGCTAGTTTATACTATACTTCTTGCTATCGTATATGCAATGAAAAAGTTCAACCGAGAGCGAAAATGTCATTTTTTTCCCTTTTAGACTAAAAGAGTGGTACTAAACTCACTCATCGTCACGTCAACGCCACATTAGCTTTTTAACCAACTCACTACAATTCACTCAAACTTCTTTTTGGAGGTAATAGCACTCACCCAAACTTAATACAACTCACTACACATCACTCTCACTTTTTTATTCATACGTTTTATTAAAACACGGGTACATAGAAAATTAAAACACATTACAAAATTAAAAGACGATACATAAGAAATTTAAAAACAACATTTAAAAAAACATAAATATAAAAAACATAAATATAAAAAAATTTAAGCATTGGCAGACAAATGCTCGACCAAATCTGCTCGAAGATTGTGATGTTCTTGCGAGGAGCTGATATGCCGCATAGCTTGTACCACGCGTTCTTGGGTTTGAAACACATCTTCCGGTTGAATTTATTCTTCTGTGAACCATTTAGGAGATATCGCTTTTTTTGAACTTTCGAACCATATTATGTAATATGATGCATGTGTACATCATATTCATGATTCTTTCTTTCCGGAAAGCTCGTGCAGGATTGGCTAATATGGTCCATTACACCAAAAGCTCTTTCCACATCTTTTCTTGCTGATTCTTGTTTTTTCTTATATAAAATCCTCTTGTGGTCACCATCTGCTTGTTCGGGAATTGTTTTAACAAGTGGTGCCAATTCCGGATATATCCCGTCCGTAAGATAGTATCCCCATAGATAGTGTACACCGTTAGCCACAAACTCTACCTATGGTGCTCGTCCGGTTTTTAAATCATTAAATAAAGGGGATTGATATAAAATGTTGATGTCGTTGTTCGACCCAGAAACACCAAAAAATGCATGCCATATCCACAAGTCCTGCTACGCCACAACTTCAAGTAAAATGAATGGATTCGGTCCATGATCTCGTCTATCATATTGCCCTTTATAGGCAGTTGAACAACCGAAACACTCCCGGTCTGTACAATCAAGACTTTCTATCATCCCTGGAAACCCGTGTTTTGCTTCATGATGCGCATAAATTTCTCAACATCAGTATACGTGTGTTTCCTAAGATACCCAGCCTCGAATATTTCCATAACAGCACTACATAAATGATCAAGTGATTCTCGAGAAGTTCTTGGGCTCATTTGTAGATAGTCATCTATAAAACCAGGAACGACGTCGTATGCCAATTGACGAATTGCCGAGGTGCACTATATCAACGCCGAAATACCTTCTTTTCCGGTATAATCCACATTATTACGAAAGTATGCAGAATGGTGAGTCACTTCACTGACTATCTGATGTAGCGTGAAAAACAACTCTTCCAACTGATGTAGTTTAAAAATAACAAGGATAGAAAATTGAATCTGTTGATTCCAAGGAATGCCAGACACAATCCTTCCAACTATCGTTGATTCAAAAAGAATACCGATAATCAGGTAAACTCCAATAATCGTTGATTCAACGAATACCCGATTACTTGGATGAAATCAAACAATAAACCCTAACTCGGATTTAAGTTGATTTACAAAAGACTAAAAGTCTGTAATTTTTATTCATAACTCAAAAACTGAATACAATAAACCTCGAGCCTTATTTTTATAGGATAACTAAACTTGGAGAAAAAGTTAACAAACTATTCTAGAAAAATAAATTAAGAAAACTAAATAAAATACTGACATAAAAACTAATCTCCAGCAGACATAAAATAAACCTCTTGCGTCATTTAAGGAAACTAAATAAAATGTAGACACAAACATAATCTTCAGTAGACATAAAATAATGCTCCCACATCATTCTTCCCTTCTTTGAAAAGACTCGACCTCGAGTCTTGATTGTCCTAAGACCGAACGCATCGACCATGATAGTTTGGATAATTGTATAACAAATATTATTAGACACAATTACATTGTCTTCAATGTTGTCTTGTTCTCCATCAATCTTTTTTTCTCAATGACATATTCAATATCTGTATCATAAACTAGCATTGGTTCTTCTTTATATTCATCAAATATGGGAGGTCCATCATAATCATCACTAGCTGCACCATAATCTTCCCATTCATCAGAAGATAAACCATCACTCTCAAAAAATGGATATTCTAACATCTTAATCAAGAACTTCGGCTCTGATACCAACTGATGTAGCGTGAAAAACAACTCTTCCAACTGATGTAGTTTAAAAATAACAAGGATAGATAATTGAATCTGTTGATTCCAAGGAATGCCATACACAATCCTTCCAACTATCGTTGATTCAAAAAGAATATCGATAATCAGGTAAACTCCAACAATCGTTGATTCAACGAATACCCGATTACTTGGATGAAATCAAACAATAAACCCTAACTCGGATTTAAGTTGATTAACAAAAGACTAAAAGTCTGTAATTTTTATTCATAACTCAAAAACTGAATACAATAAACCTCAAGCCTTATTTTTATAGGATAACTAAACTTGGAGAAAAAGTTAACAAATTATTCTAGAAAAATAAATTAAGAAAACTAAATAAAATACTGACATAAAAACTAATCTCCAGCAGACATAAAATAAACCTCTTGCGTCATTTAAGGAAACTAAATAAAATGTAGACACAAACATAATCTTCAGTAGACATAAAATAATGCTCCCACATCACTATCCAGTTGAAAAGGGGCGACTCATTCGAAGAACCTTCCTGAACTCTCTCTCATCGTATCGTGGGTTCGTCGAAAAAAAGACGCAACTAACCGAGCATGAGCACCTATTCGGTCTCGAGTTATGACGTTTCTTGGTAATCGATTAGCATTGTGTTTTCTCTTAATAAACTCCAATGCTTTTCTAATAAAACTCTACTTGCGTTTCGCTACGACTTCTGGTTTTTCAGTAGCAAAAAATAACTCGTATTCGTCGATATCTTCCATTTTAGTGATTTAGGAAGAATGTGTATGAGATGTGAATGTGTGTTTGAAAAAAATACGAGTTTTAGTAGGTATTTATAAGTAAAAAGGGGTATTGAAAAAGTTTTTTTTTAAATCATAAAATAACGGATATAAAACATGTGGGGTCAGTTATATAAACCTCACGCTGGGTGAGTGTGGTATGCATTTTTTGGCTTGTCACTAACTCGCGCACGAGTTCTAGGCAGAGGGGTTGGAGAGTAGTGCGCGACTATAGGGACTCACGGGTGAGATTATCCTCACTCTCTTCAACTATAGGGCCTTATTTTGTGATGTATTTCTTGTGTAACAACCTTCATGGGATTATGCTTTTCTTAGATTCTCTTTTCGTCAATTGTTTCGATTATGAGAATGGGATGTCTTTGTTTGTAATGTTCTTTTGTTGTGTTAATATATTGATGTTTTTCTTTAAAAAAATGAGAAAATACAATTCGTTAAACTCACGTATCACGATTTTTTTCTTACCATATCATATTATATGTAATATTTGTGCAATAATAACTGATTCTTTGTAGCGCGTTGATTTCGTAAGCAGGTGCGAGTTTTTTTTGAACGATTTTTTTTCTTGATAAAAAAAGACGTTCAAAAAAATGAGTGACGTCATCCAGGTCATAACAAGAGGCCAGATCTAAATAAGCGCCCCTGACTTTTCAACCCTATCATCTTACAAGAAAAAACCTTTCTTTTTATAACCCTAAAACCCCAGTCCACCACCATTACCTGCACCGATCAAAATAAACCAGTTCACATAACAAGAGGCCAGATCTAAAGGTTCTAGACGATGGATCAAGCAAGGTTACTAATTTGACTCTATTTTATACGTACCTTTTTAATTTAATTACAAAAATACTCATTTTTATCAAGGTACTCACAAAATATCCGACTTATATCAAAAAATTATGGAATAATTATAAAACTCGCAAGGTTTGACGTTGTGAGGTTAAACTTTGTGATTTTTTAGACCTTATAAATTTTCGAAAATTGCTCATTTTTCCTTTGGTTTTCACACTTAGCTCAAAACACGAGAGTTGTAAATATACCTTTACTCGTCAGGTGGAAGTTATGGCCAAGTATCACAACGACCAAACGAGAAAAAGCTGTTATAGTATGTTAGCCATAACTTTGTCATAAAAAGATCTTTTGGGTGACTGAAAAAGCCATTGAACAAGAAAATAATTGGGATCTACAACTTCCATTTTTTTGAGCTAGGCTTGTAAATCGAAAGAAAATACAAACCTGCATATTCACACAATATTGTCCCCAACAACAGATTCTACAACTCCCCTCATATCCTTCCAAACATTGCTTATATTGTACAAAATTTAACTTCTTTACTGCTATTATTTATCCAGACTATCCAAAACATTTTCCACTAGATTAGGATCTGATTCAGGATACGTATTTGACTATTTATTATACCATTATTGAGGCCACCTTCAGTTACCACTACTAATACTTCTTCCTTTGAGTTGTAATTGCATTGACCCATTGAACCCATAGATTTTCTTTTCTAACTGCAATATTCCACAAGTGTTTAACCAATAAGACTTAGTTCCACTACCTTATAGGTTTTATTCAAGACCCCCTTGAGATTTTAGGCTTGCATACCATGTTCGATGCAAATTTAGAACTTCCCTTAGTCAATTTTCTTTTGTTGGCTTGATTTTCCTCAAACCTCTCACTTTCCATTTGCTTCGTTTCCTCCTTTATTTTATCTCTTCCAAACACATTGCAATGCGTGCAAACGGGGAGCAGTCCATAAGCATTCAACATTAACATATTTTGTGAACTTCTGATCACCATCCTTGTAGGAAATTTGTGTGTGTGAATGGTTATAATCTGGATATCAATCTGAATCGTGTAATCACTTTCAGATCAAAGTATTTCGACCCTATATGCCTCGGGTTCACGAAATCTTCAATCGGATAAGACAGATTGCAATTGAAATCTAAGGCACGAGAAACCAATCAGAAAACCTACGAATGTTATGAATGTTCTAACCGTGAAAGAAACCAACCCTGGTGAAAATAACCAGACAAAATAATTGTTTAACAGTTATTTTTCCAACTGTCGTGTTGGTTAAGAAAAGATGCAGCTGTTGGGTTTTTAGGCAGGAAACGTTAATACCGTTTAGTAAAAATCGTTTAGGTTCCCAGCAAGGGGCTCTTCCCCTTGACCCCGCAAGGGGGCGCGGCCCCCTTGACCCCCGCATTATGGTCGTGACGATATCAAGCTAACTTTGACGAGCGTGCACTCCGCACCTTCTAACCCGTTTTAGCTAAACTTGTTTAAGGCCATTGGTCTCTAAGTAAAACACAATTACACAAAATACATGTGATAACACTAAAATTACCAACAATCCTTGTTCTTATACAGTATCTCAACCTTGTTTTCTTTAAATCTTTCTTGGCATCTAATTCCACTAAGATTCTAGCGATGGTAGCATATCCATCACTAATGGTTTCCCCAAGCTACTAGCCATAGCACTTGATCCTTTGGCTCAAACTTTCCAGGCTCAAACTTTTCCAAACACACCTATGAACTCCATTGCTAAACCAACAGAGGTTTGCCATTTACCATCCAGTGACTATTTTCTATCACATAATTCACACCAATTTGATGTTTAAATTTGAATACGAACATATCATTGTTATGAGCTATGATTTACCCCGGTTCTTGTCTTCCACACATTCTCATCAAATCGTATTTCAGTTCCATAAACGGCATGTTCATTCCACTTTTTACTTCCTAAAGCTACTAACTCCTCTTTAAACACAACAATTTCATGGCATTCTCATTCAATACAGTAGGGATAAAACATGAAATCAATCACACTACTTTGACTAGCAGCAGCATTAGCATATTACTTTGTTCTAGTCTCATTTTCATTCACGTTCATATTATCATGTACATCTCCTATCTTATTTTCCTTAACTATGATAGTGTTCTATATATTTAAAATTACTTACAGAAAAACTAGGGACATGGTGCATTTTGGAAAATCGGTACTTTTGACCAAACCTTACACCACGCATGAAAAATTTATGGTTCATGTACCCTCGGTCCGCCCTCATACAAGTCTAAGGAAATAAACCATTTGGTAAGTTCTATGTCTATTAGATACGGAATGTACTTCTAAAATGAATGGTATAAAGCTCATACTATAAATGTTTGATAAATATGGCATCTGCTTACTAGTAAACCGTTAGCTAAATGGGTTGATTGGGTTGAAAACACCTAAGTGCGTATCTTTCTATGAAAGTACCTAGTAACTATTTAAATATTTTTTTATTGTTGTACGAAACCGACAACAAACCCGAAGTTCGTTAATGCAGAACCGTTAGATCGCGAGTTGTATCGAGCTCAAGTAGCGAACACGAGAGACTATAATAAACCGACAAATATATGCACACGGTATACTCTCAACTACCTCTTTTTTAATAACCCTAATAAAGACTACATTGAGGAAGAAGAATTCAATGAACTAAAATCCCCCTCATCCCTATTTATAGAGATGAGGGGTAGGCACCTCCTTAAGTCAAACAGAAAACTTCCTATTAGCCTAAATACTTCCTAATACAAGTCTATTCCTAATCTATATTACAAAGTACACTTAAGTCCCTAACCTATGTTTAATATTACTCCCAATATTCTAACAATTTCCACCTTAGGGGTAACACTTAAACATAATCGATACTCAACACCCTTTACTGGTGTTGGAACCTCGATACCTCTGAAATCTCGCTCTAGCCTTCGACCTTCGTGAGACCACAATGACCGTGGCTCTGATACCACTTGTTGTACGAAATCGACAACAAACCCGAAGTTCGATAACGCAGAACCGTTAGATCACGAGTTGTATCAAGTACAAGTAGCGAACACGAGAGACTACAAAAAACCGACAAATATATGCACACGGTATACTCTCAACTACCTTTTTTATTAATAACCCTAATAAAGACTACATTGAGGAAGAAGAATTCAATGAACTAGGATCCCCCTCATCCCTATTTATAGAGATGAGGGGTAGGCACCTCCTTAAGTTAAATAGGAAACTTCCTATTAGCCTAAATACTTCCTAATACAAGTATATTTCTAATCTATATTACAAAGTACACTTAAGTCCATAACCTATGTTTAATATTACTCCTAATATTCTAACAATATTTCCCTATATTAGCTTTCATAGACTCCTTCACGTTCTTCTTCTCAACAACATTACCCTCCGCGCCCTCTTAACTAGGTACTCTGGTTACCGTAATGTTTGCCCCCACCTTTATACCAAGTTTTATCTTTTCCTGCTTATTTACCAAGCAGCCAGTGTTTGTCTTTTCTTCAGGTTGTTTGTCCTCTAATCGTCTTTGAGCCACTGCAACATGATCGTTACTTACCTAAAAAACCTCAGCTTCACGATCTCCTTGAGCTCCCTACAGTTCCACCTCAAACCGTATTTGAGCCACTGCAACATGATCGTTACTATCCTGAAAACCTCAGCTTTACGATCCCCTGAGCTCCCTGCAGTTCCACTTCAAACCAAACACGTTTATCAACCTGTACTCTATGGACTCTTCTTTTAAAACCAGGACCAAGTTGTTTGAACCCAACTTTTTTAGAACCTCCATGCTTGTGTACACTAAACCCATCGAAATTTTCGATGTCAAACCTAGTTATAAAACTAGCCATTCTTCTTTATCCCTTTGTTGTTTGCTAAACTTTGTGAAAAATCTCACAATCACAAACGGACAAAGTCCCTTCGGTAATTTTCTAAACCTTGTGATATATTAAACCTCACAATCACGAATTACGAAGTCCCCTTGTATAAAGAAAAACCATTGCTTTATCGATATAACCCTAAGAGAAACCTTCTTAGAACTCGATAAAACCAAGTAACCCTTCAAAAGAACACCCTTTCTTACTCAAATATCGATCGAGCCTTGGAAATTAATCTTTCCAACAAATCGACAACCCTTGAATCAAGAAAGTACCCGACTCCTTTTGAAGTAACCCTTGTCGTACTCTTAATTTTTCAAAACCAATCTCTAATATATCCTTAGAAATCTTGCAACCTCGACAAGTCTTGAATCTTATTTAACCTTGCTACAAACCTTGTCAAGTTGTTTCTTAACCAACTAGTCTTGTCACTAAGGTGGAAATTGTTGAATATAGTTTCCAATACTAGTTAGTATGTTGATTAGGATAACTTTCTTTAATGTTACTTTGCTAAGTATGGTAAGTGTGTCGACTGGGCTTGGCCCGAGTCTGTAACCGACCCCCTCACCCTATAAAAGGAGGTGAGGGGGTGATGCACAAAACACACGCATCTTCTATTCTTTCAATGTAATCGATCTTTAATCAATAAAGTTAACGTTCGGTTACCTTGTAGTGTGTCATTCGTCTGGGTTTTGTTTGTTGCGACTCTGCGATCTTCTTTAAGGGTTCTAGGTTCCGCATATCAATCTTCGGGTTGTTGGGTTATCGATTCCAACATTTATGAACATGTTAATTTAGGCAAAAGGTGTTTTGGTCTTAATGTATGCTCTCTTTGATTTATGTTGTCCTACAGATCCCAAATTCGAGCATTATGCATAGTACAAAAGTCATAGTCAAGCAAACTCAAAACAGTTTTCCAATTGGTACCTGCATCAACCGCACAAACATCGACAACGAATATTTTGTGGCATTTTTTGTTAAAAATTTCAACTGGGCCGTGTTTGGAAATGATCTCAAATGGTACTGGACTGAATCACAGCAAGGGAAATTAACTTACAAAGATGTGGACGACCTTCTTAAGTTATGTGACGATAAAAACATAGCTGCTCGTGGACACTGTCCCTTTTCGGACGTTGACAACACAGTTCAGGAGTGGGTCAAGAACCTCAGTAAAACAGACTTAGCAACAGCTGTACAAACAAGATTAACAAGTGTACTAAACCGTTACAAAGGAAAGTTTAAGCATTATGACGTGAATAATGAAATGCTTCATGGCTCATTTTACCCTGACCGGTTAGGCCAGGATACACGACCCAACATGTTCAAAACCGCAAACCAAATAGACTCATCAGTCACATTATTTGTAAATGATTACCACATTGAGGACGGATGTGATACGAGATCAACCCCAGAGAAATACATAGCCCAAATCCTTGATCTACAACGAAAGGGTGCACCAGTTGGCGGCATTGGGATTCAAGGATACATTGATAGTCCATCTGGTCCCATTGTTTTTTCGGCTCTCAACAAGCTAGGAACTCTTGGACTACCCATTTGGTTCACTGAGCTTGATGTTTCATCCATAAACGACGAGCATATTAGAGCTGATGATTTGGAGGTTATGTTTCGTGAAGCTTTTGCTCATCCGGTTGTTGAAGGTATAATAATATGGGGATTTTGGGAGTTGTTTATGAGTCGGGACAACTCTCATTTGGTAAATGCTGAAGGTGATCTTAAGAAGCTGGCAATCGGCTTCTTTAGCTTAAAAAAAGAATGGATGTCTCATTCTCATGGACATGTCAATGAGCAAGGGGAGTTCAAGTTTCGTGGTTTTCCAGGCACGTATGAGGTCATTGTGGGTACAGATTCTAAGAAAACTGTCAAGAATTTTGTTGTCGAGAAGGGTGATTATCCGTTGGTAGTGATCATTGATCCTTAACTGATCTACATTATGAATTTATTAAAAAGTAAATTCGAAAGGAAAGTTATGTTGTTTTGTGGTGTGGTTTGTTTCGATTTTTGTTTGTTTCTTTACAAACAAAATTTTTTTTGGTTTAGTCTCAATTAACTAGAATACAAGATGCTATTTTGATTGTTATTTTTATGCACTATCAGTACCTCGTGTATTTCGAAAAGAAATGGTCTTAACTCTTAACAGTTGATGTATTTCTTCATGTTCTAAATGATGTTGACGAAAAGAGATGTTTGTTTTGGAGAAACAAGCATGTGGCAACATTTGTGCCATCATATGCTCAACGGGACTAGTCAAGATAATGAAAAATGGGGTTGGGTAAGCTACAAAGTGTGATTAGTTTAGGGTTCAGGGGTTCTTTCAAATGTGACAATCAAGTGGAAGCTTATAAACTGCAGACCAAGCATGTCGTGTGTCGCTCTTGAAGAAGCGCTTCTAGATATGTAGTCTTTATGGAGGTTTGCATATGGAGGCGGCTAAAGCTTTGGAGTCCATTTAAGCAGCTTAAATACCGTCAAAGCCGAGAAGACCATTAGAGCAGCTCATGAACGGAAGAATCTTAATTGATGCTCGGCTCACTCCTTTTGTTTCATAACTTGTTTGATTAAGATCACACAATAAGATTAGCGTCTTCAATTTCAAGGAAACGGAATTTTGTTTCATAAACTAGAAATTGACTTTGGTTAATATCAAACATGAACGTTCATGGTAGTGTTGCAATTTTCGGGATCCATTTTTTCCTGTCAGGTTGTCATCTTGGCGCTTGGTGATGGCCTCTGCAGTGGTCTTGGTGTGTGGTTGGTAGCATCACCACGTGGTCGACCACTACCATAGTAGCCACCGTAATGTTTCTTAAATGTCTCACATGATTTCTTGGTTCATCTTAATAAGTCAATATACCTTGTCCCACATCGGAAGAATATAAAAGTAGACAGCTGTTTATAACTTCAAATGTCATTTTTATATTAAACAAGTGAATTCGGTTATAAAAAAATTGAATTGTATAATCTAAATTGTTTGTTTTTAAAATTTTCTTTTCATTTAATTCTTTTTTATAACATGTGGTCATAAATTACCACAAATTATTACAAAACTTATATTCATTCACTTTAAAATGGTCTTAACTCTATATAAGAACACGATGTGTGGATTCCAAGCCATAAACATTAGGGCAAATGGCATAAAAAGGTACTCAACTTAGGGTGTGTTTTCAGTCAAGGTACTCAACTATTTTTTTGCACAAAAAGGGTGTGAATTTTATTTTTTAACCGATTTGGGTTTTTTTCATCTCTTGTTAATAAACTAACGATCATATTTTTTATTTTGTTAAATGAAGGTTTTCTGAAATTAAAGGTTACTTTGTCAATAGTTTCATGATTCTTGAACCTCCATTATTTTGAAATGGGGAATGTCGCTAGAGATGATAAAGGACCAAAAATGCCGGGCCAATGGAACACTGATTGAGAAATGTCAGTGGAACCTGGATAGTTTCTTTGACCATTTCGAATCTGATTCCGAGGATAGTGAAAAGTAAGAGAATGCTAGTGACAAATCAGATTCTTGAAAAGATTGAATTGATTGATGTAAAACTATTATGCGTAATGGTAGTTGGTTGTGCAATTAACAGAAATCTGATTTGGATCTCTAAAGAAATAGGTTTAGTTTCGCTTAAAAGGTTCTTACGTAAACATTGTTGTCTGACTTTACTGATTGATATGATTGTTAGTACTCAGCTAATTGTTTGTTCTAAATGTGGGAAACGGTGTGTACTTTTATTAAAACAATAATAAAATTAACAGAAAACAAAGAACAGAATTAAATAACAAATAAAATTGAAAGCAGTAAAACTAAGACGAGGCACGTGTTTAACACGCTTCCCTTAAAACAGATTCGCCGTCTGTTTCCCAGGGTACAACGTCTAAAGCTGTTGTACAGTCGGACTAGACAAACTTGCCTGAAAGATCACGGAAGCCTTCTGCGTTTCTGATCGAGAACTGCTGGAAAAATCGTCTGGTAATGGAGTATGAAAAGCTGCGTTTTTCTGATGATTAAACTGAATGAGACAGATTTATTATATAGTGAAAATTTGCCTTGGTCACCAAGACAAAATATTATGTTCCATATAAAATATTCTGACAAATCTGTTATTTCTATAACACGATTTGCAAATCAATTATAAACACAAATTTATTCTTAGAATAGATTACAGAATTTTCTGGAAAAAATCCGAATTTGCAGCAAAAAAGATACCGAAATCTGCCCGCACCCAAGCCAGTTTTCGGAGCTGCATTCGTGTCCGCAGGTCGCGCGCTCGTGCACAAGTTCAGTAGCTTCGAACCCGTTTTTGGCCTAGAAATCCCACTTTCTGCACCCCCCCCCCCCCCGCGCGTAGGCGTGGGAGTAAAAACCCACAAATGAATATTGTAGGGTAGAAACTAGGATTTCCTTATAAACATGTTTTCACTTCATGTTTCAAGCGATGTGGGACAAATATTTTTCCAAATATTGTGTTTCACGTGACTCACTTTGAGACACGATATCTCATTCATATTAACTCCATATTGGACATACTTTAGCTCGTTGCGAAGCTCTCTTTGAGGAGAACGCAAAGCTACTAAGTACTACGAATATATATAACATATACATATATAAAACTATGTCCAAAGTATTGCAAAAACCATATTTTGCAAAACATTTTCCAACAATCCCCCACATGAATGGGAATCGGTCGAAAACACACGAAAGTTTCGGCAAAATTTCTGCGGTTAAGTCCTGCATAGGATAGGTAGGTGTAACCCTTTGAACCTTCCCTTATGAGATGCACTTAGTCTCCTAGATCTGAGTAGACGCGATGTCCTTGAACTCAGCCTCTGTTTACGTAGACGACAATACACACTCACACAAGACTCTCCCTGACCTTGTCAAGTCCTCATAGTCGTGTTCGTTATGGTCATGAACACTCGCCTGGTTCTGCAAGAGCTCTTAGAAATTGCACCCCCACAATTTCCTTCGAAGCGACCCCACTTCTCTCTCACATAGGTGATTTCATCTTGAATCATTAAAAACATATGTTTTATGATTTCATCTTGAATCATTATGCTTTATGATTTCATCCTGAATCATTAAGCCATATGTTTAACCTCTCAACAAGTCACATTGTTCTAGGAATGGACTAGGAAAGTTATTTTATTAAGTAACTCCCCCACATTGACGTGACTTCCCCCACATTTCTATGATTAGGTTGTCCTATTGAACCCAGATCTTGGGATCTCCAGTCAACTGGGTTAGGTTTTCCTTCATAGAAACTCATTCCTTCAAGGGCTTTAGTCCCATTCCTTTAGACGACTTACTAACTAACTCTCTGCTTAAGCCTTTCGTAAGCGGATCCGCAATGTTATCCTTTGACTTCACATAGTCAATTGAGATAACTCCTGTTGAGAGTAGTTGTCGTACCGAATTATGTCGACGACGGATATGTCTAGACTTTCCATTATACATTGTGCTATGAGCTCTGCCAATTGCCGATTGACTATCACAATGTATACTAATGGCCGTTACCGGTTTAGGCCACCTGGGTATGTCCTCTACGAATTGACGTAGCCATTCCGCCTCTTCTCCGCATTTATCTAACGCGATAAATTCTGATTCCATCGTGGACTTAGCTATTACAGTTTGCTTGGAAGACTTCCAAGATATAGCGGCCCCTCCCAGTGTAAACACATATCCACTGGTCGATCTAGAATCCTTTATGTCAGATATCCAATTTGCATCACTGTATCCTTCAATAACAGATGGATATCTAGCATAATTCAGTCCATAATCACGACTGTATCTCAAATAATGAAGTACCCTAGTCATAGCTTTCCAATGTGCATCACTTGGATTACTATTATATCTACTTAGCCTGCTAACAGCATATGCTAAGTCAGGTCGGGTACATGTCATCAAATACATCAACATGCCAATAATTCTTGAATACTCTAATTGGGCAACACCTGCGCCTCTATTTTTAAATAGATGCAAACTGGTGTCAATTGGAGTTCTAGCTAGGCCGGAATCCCCCGCATTATGAGTATTGAGAATTTTGTCCACGTAATGTGCTTGACTTAATGCAATTCCACTATGAGTTCGTATGATCTTTATTCCAAGGATCACATCAGCCAAACCCATATCTTTCATGTCAAACTTTGATTTCAACATGTCTTTAGTAGACTTGATCATCTTGTCGTCATTGCCAACGATAAGCATATCATCAACATAAAGACACAAGATTACATATCCACTATTCGTGTCTTTGACATAAACACACTTGTCGCATTCATTAATTTTGAATCCACCCTCTAGCATGGCGTGATCAAACTTTTGATGCCATTGTTTTGGAGCTTGCTTTAAGCCATACAATGACTTAACAAGCCTACAAACTTTGCTCTCTTGTCCAGGAGCCATGAAACCCTCGGGTTGGTTCATGTATATTTCTTCTTCTAAATCTCCATTTAGAAAAGCCGTTTTCACATCCATTTGGTGAACTTCTATATTTCTTAATGCGGCAATAGCAAGAATCATCCTAATAGAAGTTATTCGCGTAACAGGCGAATAAGTATCAAAGTAATCTAGACCTTCGCGTTGTCTAAAACCTTTGATCACCAATCTTGCTTTGTACTTATCAATGGTGCCATCAACTTTCATCTTCTTCTTGAAGATCCATTTATAGGCTAGTGGTTTACAACCAGGAGGTAAATCCACGAGCTCCCAAGTATGATTTTGTAAAATAGACTCTATTTCATTAATCGCTTCTTTCCATCGAGGCCCTTCCGAGGAATTTACAGCTTCTTGATAAGAAGTGGGTTCATTTTCTACCATAAAAGAGACAAAATCGAGTCCAAATGATTTCTCGGTTCTTGCCCGTTTGCTTCTTCTAGGTTCAACCTCTTCTTCCTCGGGTTGATCTTGTCTCTCATCTTGGAGATCATTATCATCACGTTGTCTCTTATCTTGGACAACTGCATCATCTATTCTAGATGTGCTTCCATTTTCCTTCTTTAAACAAGGAAAAATGTTTTCAAAGAAGGACGCATTCCTTGATTCCATAACTGTGTTCTTGTGTATATCTGGATTTTTCGAATCATGTACAATGAAACGATACGCACTACTATTCTTAGCATATCTGAAACTAGGATTTTTAGTCCTTTAAAAGTAAGTTCGTTTTCTCCTCGATTCGACTCGAATTGAAAGCCAATTTTATCGTTGCGACTTACTTTGTTTTTGGTTAATAAAATATTTTTTGGAATTTTTATAACTATTAGAAAACAATTTAAAATTAAACTAACGTAAAAAGACTATTTAAAATTAAACTATTTAAACAAATTTAAAAACTATTTTAAATTTAAACAAAACTTAAATCTAATTTAATCTAAAAAGAAATTACTATTATTCTATTTAAAAAGAAAATACTTTTAAGCTATTGAAACCTTAATTAAACAAATATAACAACAAAAAAAAACTCTTTAAAATTTATCAACTAATTTATTTTGAATATTACTTTTACTAATTAATAAGAAAAATATTTCTAAAACTATTTTTTTTTTTTTTTTTTTTAATTTAAAAACTATTAAGTAAATTTGAAAATCTATGAATTAAAATGAAATTAAATCTGACAGTAATAAATAAAAGTGACTATATTAATAAGAGCTGAAATTAAACACAAAAGAAGTGTTAGAACAATGGGTAACACGTTGGCTGTGTGAAAGGCAGGTCTCGAGTTCGAGACCTGCAGGTGACAGTTTTTGTATTACTATTTTTTTTTGGACGAAAAATAACAAAACAAACAGGCCAAATGAGTCTGTTGGCTTAACTTCACAAAACAAGCAATATCAGCAAACCAGTAAACCATATAAGCACTTCAAATAAGCAGAATGAAAAGCTAATAAGCATAATATTACTCATAAAGAAAATAACAAAGCCAGATTCAAACTAGACAAAAAAACAGTTTAAAATAAAACAGACTACTATCAATTTATAAACTACTCAGATTCAGATAATACTTAAGGCATAAAAAAAAAGAACAGTTTAAGAAAATAAACCTAGTAAAAAGAACTTATATCAGCCAAAGCAAGAATAAATCGAAATACGCAAAGAAGTCCTATAAGCAAACATAAACTGATAATAGGCAAGTAAAAACAAACAAATCTGAACATCAGGAAGGTAGAAGCAAATAAGCATATAAAAAGTAACCTAACCATAAGCAGATAATAAGCAACCCCAACAAATCCTAAAAGCAGAATCTAGACTAAAATATAAGCAGTAAGCAGATTATCGAGAAGAGCAAATTATATAAGCAAATAAGCAAAACAACAATTAAACTAAGCAAATAAAAATAATTAAGCTGAAAAATCAAACAGCAATAGACAACTAGTTTATAATAACTAAATAAGCTAAATACCTTAATAAACAAATAAATCTTAATACTAGTTAGTGACAAAAAGCAAACAGTGACAAACCGAAGCTCAAGCAGATTCAAACCAACTTAAATCCAAATAATTACTAAAACAAAAGCAGATTAATAACTATAACAGATCTAAACTATAGCATACGAATAAGAAAAAAACTAGAAACTCAAGAAAAACAAAGAAGATCAAACCCGGTGACGAAACCGTTGAGAAGAAGGGTGAAGCGCTGAGCCCCCTTAATACCGAAACCAAACAACACCGAATATCAACTTCATCATCATCTTCACCAAACGCTTATTCGTTCCAAAATCAATCAACCAAAAACTCTACTCGAACAGTATCCGAACCGATCATTTTTTTTTCTTTTTTTATTTATTTATAATAACTTATATTATAACCGAATGAAATAAGAATAATAGTAGCTAAAAACTGGATTTAAAGATTTAAATAAAAATTTGGCAGAATTTAAAATGAAACAGAAATAATAGGAATCAACTTTTTTATTAATAATAAATCAAGATTACAAAACTGGAATTAAGAAAATTACAAGATTAACTCTAAAACTAATTTTCTGAAATTTAAACTAATTTAATCTCTACTCCTAAATTAACTAATAAAAAAAACTGAAATTAAAAATAATGAAAAGCTTGATCTCTAATACATGTGAAAGGGGGTTTTTATAGGAGAAAACCTGTAAAACCCGTATTTTAAATCGAGAATTTATAAATACGCGGTTTATTATTATTTTACGCGGGATATTTGCCAGCAGCATCTGTTGCGCCGCAATTCATGTGTCTTGCGCCGCAACTCTTGATCCGCAGCACCATGATCCGTAGGCCCTTAAACTGCGCCGCAACTCATGTGTCATGCGCCGCAACTTGTGATCCGCAGCACCATGGTCTGTAGCCCTTCATCTGTTGCGCCGCAACTGGTGGGTCTTGCGCCGCAACTCGTGATCTGGGCCAAGCCCGTGTGAAGGAAATAAAACAAACGGGAGAGTATTCTTTTTATCCTTTCTAGGCCGACACATACAAACATACAGAAACCCTAGAAATCAAATCAAGCCGCCACATATCCTTCTCTCCTCTCTTCCCTGCCGCGACCTACACAAAGAAAAAAGGGAGAAACATGGCTGCACGATCCGCGAGGAATGAAGATTTCATTCGTTGTTTTAAGTACCCTAAACCCTAAAACGAAACATGAGGTAAAAACCTAAATTCGTTTTATTTATTCTTCTTTTAAATTGATATTAAATCTGAATTTAAAAGGGTTATTAAAAACATGTTTAAGTGGTGGTTAATGTAGGGGGCGTTTGGCAGTGAGTTTAATAAGCAGAAATTAAGGGTGTTTGGCTACCAGTTTTAAAAGATATTAAGGGGTTGGTTGGTTCGATTTATTTAAATACATAACACGAGTCTCACCTTTTAAATTAGTAAGACACGGGATTCGGTTTCGATGCTTTTGTTAAATAATACATGGTTACGGGTTTTCATCTTTACAAGTAATTAGCCGTAACATGTATATTATTTTCAAGGTAAATAAAATTAATAAAACCCGACTTATTATTACGAGTGCATTATATCTTTATTTAATTAAATCACATTATATTAAGTTAAATGCATTTAACCTATAGTTTATTTAAATGATATGTAATAACCAATAAACTATACATTATATCTTTATGACTTAGAATATTAATCAGTAAACACTTAAGCTTATTTATTAACCTATTTAGCCAGTTTATAACTATTTTGGTAACTTTCTATTTTGGTAACTTTCTATTTTAGGAAACCTGCTAATTTTGGTAAGTACTTAATATTATTCAGTAAGCATAATAACACATGGAATACCAAAGATACTTAATCAGATTTATCAGAATGGAAGATAAACACAGATTAAAGTTTAGAACAGTAATCAGTCGACTTATTTACACGTCCGTTAATTTATGTAGTATCCGTGAAGTCATATTCGATCCGTCAGCTTTCGATCTTATCTCGGTACTGGACAAGAGGTACGGATTTTCCGTCCTTTCAGTAAGGACTTCCTTTCTATGCATGATTAGGATTTCCCATCTTCAGCCAAATGTTTTTCCCCAGTATATGTTTAAGTTTATCAGTAATCATGTTAATAACGAAATAAATTGCCTGAGCATTATATACAAGCACGACCAGTTTATGTACTAGTTACGGAGGTACCGTAACCACGGCACTAGAGGCACCGGTGTCGTGACTCACATGCAGGAGAGTGATATCCTGCATCGTCCCACTCATGTTCAGTTGGCCATTTTTATATGTATGTTTTAGTGGGGCGTATGGATGCATCCTAGGCTTATAAGTGTTTCATGTTATCAGGGTGAATGTGGTGTGTGCTCTACATCCTTCACATTGGAGCTGATCCCTCCACCCAACACAATTATTTAGAGGTCACCCCTCTACAGCATGACGAGGTCACCCCTCCAGTTATTCATGCACGGTTGTTACAGCACGTGACCTATATAAGCTCTGGCAAATAAAATACAGTAAATGCATGTTTTCAGAATTAATGATTATATTTCAGTATCAGTATATATGAACCAGATTGCTCAGATTTTATGCAGAGTTCTACCACAAGTTTCATATCAGTCTTACAGTTTCTGTATTCTATCGCTTGTGTCTTTCAGTATATTCTTATCATGCTTTATATCCGTTCACTGAGCGTTATGCTCAGCCGTAGTTCCTTTCATGTTCTAACGGCAGGTACACCAGGACGCTTTTAGGATTCTAAGAGCGTGTGCATTTGGAATGGAAGCTATACAGACTCCTTATTTTATGCACTTGCATTATTCTGCTTATGTGGACATTGTTTAGTCCTTTCTTTCAGTATTTCATTTTCATGTTTTGGGCTTATGTTTGGATTGCCGAAGTTTGATTCCGGTATTTCCTTTATGGTCAGTTAATGTTCTAGGACATTTACCTTATGCTTTGATGACACGCCATAAATACACGTAACGGTCCATTTATCCAAGTGGGGTGTTACAATTATGGTATCAGAGCACAAGGTTCGACCTGTAGGCTCTAAAACTTGACCTGTGACTAGTGGGTAGTCACCAGGAACTTCCCAGATTTTGGCGTTGTTATCTTTCATGTTTCTCATGGATTATTCAGTCAGTTTTTCTTCATTTATCAGTCCGTTTTCTTAAAGTTTTGACTAAGTAAAAGGTTAGTACATAACTAGCCATATTTAGTCGCATGTGCTTTTAGCGAGTCTTCGTTTTGGTGAACTGACCATAGGCGTTCACCCTTGCCGTTCAGATCTTGTATTGGTAAACTGACCATAGGCGTTTACCCTTACTAATGTCAGATTCATGTTTTCAGTCATATATTACTTAGTGAACCAGCCATAGTCGTTCCTTATTTCTCAAGTCAAATTTCATGCTTTTCAGTCAAATGATGTTTTGTGAACCGATCCACAGTTGTTCACCTTTGTCATATCATGACATTTTATAAATTTTGACAAGTATGGATTGGACTACAGCCATCCATATTTAATACCAGATTATAAATTTCTATACATGACAGTTCTCAGGAAATTTTGACCAGTATGGATCGAACCAGAATAGCCCATACTTAGTCTCATGTTTCCTTCCTTGAAGTACGTGGATTGAACCTTAGCCGTCCACATCAGTTAATATTACACCTCAGTTGATTTAACTTTTTGTGTTCCTTATAACAGTCAAATTTTATACCCTCACGTTGATGTCATCTACATGATGATTCAGTTTCATGTCTCCTTACGAGGATTATGTTTTCAGCAAAGTGATGATGCCTTCAGGCTAAAATATAGAAGGATTACAGTAAAATCCTATTTCGTGATAAATCATGTTCTGGTCTTTATCAATCATGTCTTCTGTCTTCATACTGAACATTGATGAAACTCTGTTTAATCATACTTTCAGCCTCTATACAACCAGCATTAAGTCCATGCAGAAATTTTCAGCCATCATAGTAACTGTTTCAGTTCAGTTGCTAACCAGTTAAATCAAATTATTTTCCGTTGAGAATGTCAGACAAGCGACACCAGTATCGATCATCCCATAAAATTTCCACCAGCTCCATGTACAGTATTCCATATGTACCCCATGTACAGTGTCTCAGTTATACTCCATGTATAATATTTCACGGGTACTCCAGGTACAGTGTCTCATATATGCTCCATGTGCAGTATTCTTTGTGTACTTCATGTACAGTAGCCCAGGTGTACTCCAGGTACCCTACTCCATAGATATTACTAATCGATCCTTAAACATCGCGGACGTTCCCACTTGTCGATATTCTACCAGGTGCTGATGCTGCTCGTGAGTTGAAGATTTTACCAGATGCTGATGCTGCTAACACTCTGAAGACCACACTGATGCTGATGCTGCTGAACCTTGGAGATTTCTCGAGATGCTGACGCCGCGGAACGAGGACGAAAACTATAAACTTGAAATTTCTGACAAGAATAAATTCAACCACCAGACGCTACCATTCGATTTTATGCTGTTACCTTCTCAGTTAGATGTCACACTTCACCCAGCCAACTTTCATTCAGAAGAGTGGTAACCGGAACCCAGCCGGCCACTCAGCAGAATAGTCACATGAATCACGGTCATGATAATGACCGTCATAAATTGGCAGACAAAGCAGTGGTGACAATCATCGTGCTTATAATTAATCAGTCAGTAACCATCGGAACTCCGGAACGGACATGACCAACAATACAAGAGGTCAGTGGTCTAACCAGTCCGCCAATCCTAGCAGTTACCAAAATTTTCCAGCCTTGTTCATATTCATCTATTAAAACACGTGCCAAGACATCAGTCAAGACATAGTTCCCAGGTATCAATTCGGAAGACACATATCAGGGCACCCGTCATGATACACGTCATACGAATATCTTCTCAGATGTACGAGTCAGAGCTCCTAATTCCAGTATGTTCCAGGCAAGACCCTCAGTGATTCAGGGTATCTTTTAGAAAGGGGTATACTCGTTCTGTTATGCCACGCATAAAACCAGACCATTAAAAATTCAGTTACCATTATTATTCAGGAAAAACACGCAGTATTCACTCTGTGAGGTTACAGACGAACCCATTCAGTGAAAAGTCTCCATGTCCACTTCATGAATCCCTAGGCCAGCTTTATCACGCCAGGTAGTCATCTGCATCTCACTCAGAAAGGACTCAACAGTACCACCATATTTATTAAAGTTTTTTTTTTCCTTCAGTTAACGACGAGATCCGTCTTATTAAATTCCAAATATATTCATTATATATTTTGCCAGAAAAATCAGTACAAGCTGTTTCTTCCTTACGAGCGCGTGACTTACCAATACATAGTTACGAAGACTTTTGGCTATCAGTTGTAAATTCACTTCTGAAATTCCTCGAATCCATGACCAGCAGATTATCCTAAAATTTCCCGATGTCATTCTAGAAGGTGTTCCAGAAATTCACACCTACCCACGAGACATAATTTAACATCGAGCTTGCCTCAAGAACAGAACCTGTTTTCAAAACTCTTTATTACAGGGCTCTAGCTACGATTAAAAGAGTTGCAGCAATTGCTGTAAGAGTTACCAAGACTAGGCTTTATTCGCCCTAGCGCACCATCGAAAAATTTATCAGATCACCATTTTTTTTTTTTTTTTTTTTTTTTTAAATCAATGTTCACTCCATAAATAGCAGGTTTACCTGACCTGCTACGATATCTTAAATATTTTTCAGAACAAATTGCGATCATGCCACCAGTAGTGGTGAGAGAAGAACATGATGTTTTCGGGATTGCTGCTGAACACGTTAAAATCTCTAAAAATTTTTGAATTTTACTTCTGAGCTCCCTAATGCTCCAACTATAGTATGAAAATGTATGAATAAATTTTCCTTGAATTCTCAGACAAATTTGGCAGTACTTTCGTTGACAAGATTTTGATCTCCTAAATTCTAGAGAAGGACATGGGAATCATCTTTTCACGACCCCGCAGATTCTCCGATAGGAGAAAAATTATATACGCAAGTTTTCTAGATGTATATTTCAGATGAACAAGGTGGCATATCTGAACCACCCTATTTCAACAGAAAGAAATTCCAGACAATCCTGCGAAGGTGAAGGCCATCACCTGATGGTCCCGACTGACGACTATGAACGTAGTATAAAATTTCTAGAACTCAATTGACTGCTACCGCAGAAATTGCCGACAGTCATCACTAGAAATTCTTCTATGACTATTCAACAAGATTTCCACCAGAATGTTCCATAATCCCAGACAAACACTGATAGAATCCGCATCACACATTAATGCAACTATGTTCATATCTAGATGCCTGACCTACTGCAGGTTCAAGATAGAACACCGACATGCTATCACTACAAGTAGAAACTCTAGACCGAAAAGAGATAAGACTCCATGGAGATTGTTATCAGTTTACCACAGACTCAGAGAAAGTATGATACTATCTAAGTTATCATCAACCATGTAATCAGCCTACGCGTCTCTTTCATCCGAAAGGATCACGTAGTAGCAGATCTGCAGAAAATTTTAAAATTCAGCAGTAAATCGTACGAATTCAAGGCTTTCCTTTGACCATCATATCAGACAGAATTCATGTTCACGATCAAGTGTATGTTTACGTCTACTTTAAGTTCATGTTTATTCTCACGTTCCCGTTTACGTCTCATTCGCAGTATGATGCTGATCAGTTCATCTTCTATGCTATCTCCTGATTTAAGCTCACGTTAGCGTTCATAACGTTGTTTACGTTCAAGTTCGTGTGCCATTTCACGATGCACGTTTCTCAGTTATTACCGAATACGGTTACAGAAAGCTTGAGAGAACAGACTCAAGTTTAGCACCACTATTCCATGACCAGGCAGACGTTTCACACCTCAGGCCGTATCGTTTGGCATTCATTCCTCAGGCAGCATACGTTCATGATATATTCTAGTATCACGTTCACAGTATGATTCGCGTATCATATTCTAATTCCATACCAGCGCTCCTCATATAATTACGAACCACGTTCACAATTGCTCACTTAGCATGTTCACAATTGTTCACGTAGTTCGTCCCAATATATATTCTTAACAGCTTTCTCCGCGATATAAATATTATCTTTTCAGAATAACTATATGTACCGTTTCATGTATACTACATGCAATAGCTTATTCATTCTATCACATTCAGAAAATCCATCTTAAGTATGGGACCAGAAACCAGTCAGCATCATCAGGACAGGGTCAACAGGACCAGGATTTTATTTATTATGTTAGACATTTGAAGGGATCGTTTCGAGCGGGAGGCCACTCGAAACGGAGGAGTCCATCCGGACCTCTCATTGTTTTCTTCAATAAATTTAGTTATGTTCTTTCAGTCATGTCACGTTCCATGTTCTCTTCAGCCATGTCACATTACATAATCATTTCAGTCATGACAAGTTTATACTTATCAGCAGCATTATGTCTTAACTAGAAGACAATTTATCCTTCAGCTTAATTGTCTTTTCAGTCTACGTGTTCTTCAGTTCTTATAACTTCATCAGCTTATCATCGTTAATTCGAGGACGAATTATTATTTTTAGAGGGGAAGAATTGTAAAACCCAGTACGCCGCATTTTAATTCGGGGACGAATTATTATTTTAGAGGGGAAGAATTGTAAAACCCGTATTTTAAATCGAGAATTTATAAATACGCGGTTTATTATTATTTTACGCGGGATATTTGCCAGCAGCATCTGTTGCGCCGCAATTCATGTGTCTTGCGCCGCAACTCTTGATCCGCAGCACCATGATCCGTAGGCCCTTAAACTGCGCCGCAACTCATGTGTCATGCGCCGCAACTTGTGATCCGCAGCACCATGGTCTGTAGCCCTTCATCTGTTGCGCCGCAACTGGTGGGTCTTGCGCCGCAACTCGTGATCTGGGCCAAGCCCGTGTGAAGGAAATAAAACAAACGGGAGAGTATTCTTTTTATCCTTTCTAGGCCGACACATACAAACATACAGAAACCCTAGAAATCAAATCAAGCCGCCACATATCCTTCTCTCCTCTCTTCCCTGCCGCGACCTACACAAAGAAAAAAGGGAGAAACATGGCTGCACGATCCGCGAGGAATGAAGATTTCATTCGTTGTTTTAAGTACCCTAAACCCTAAAACGAAACATGAGGTAAAAACCTAAATTCGTTTTATTTATTCTTCTTTTAAATTGATATTAAATCTGAATTTAAAAGGGTTATTAAAAACATGTTTAAGTGGTGGTTAATGTAGGGGGCGTTTGGCAGTGAGTTTAATAAGCAGAAATTAAGGGTGTTTGGCTACCAGTTTTAAAAGATATTAAGGGGTTGGTTGGTTCGATTTATTTAAATACATAACACGAGTCTCACCTTTTAAATTAGTAAGACACGGGATTCGGTTTCGATGCTTTTGTTAAATAATACATGGTTACGGGTTTTCATCTTTACAAGTAATTAGCCGTAACATGTATATTATTTTCAAGGTAAATAAAATTAATAAAACCCGACTTATTATTACGAGTGCATTATATCTTTATTTAATTAAATCACATTATATTAAGTTAAATGCATTTAACCTATAGTTTATTTAAATGATATGTAATAACCAATAAACTATACATTATATCTTTATGACTTAGAATATTAATCAGTAAACACTTAAGCTTATTTATTAACCTATTTAGCCAGTTTATAACTATTTTGGTAACTTTCTATTTTGGTAACTTTCTATTTTAGGAAACCTGCTAATTTTGGTAAGTACTTAATATTGTTCAGTAAGCATAATAACACATGGAATACCAAAGATACTTAATCAGATTTATCAGAATGGAAGATAAACACAGATTAAAGTTTAGAACAGTAATCAGTCGACTTATTTACACGTCCGTTAATTTATGTAGTATCCGTGAAGTCATATTCGATCCGTCAGCTTTCGATCTTATCTCGGTACTGGACAAGAGGTACGGATTTTCCGTCCTTTCAGTAAGGACTTCCTTTCTATGCATGATTAGGATTTCCCATCTTCAGCCAAATGTTTTTCCCCAGTATATGTTTAAGTTTATCAGTAATCATGTTAATAACGAAATAAATTGCCTGAGCATTATATACAAGCACGACCAGTTTATGTACTAGTTACGGAGGTACCGTAACCACGGCACTAGAGGCACCGGTGTCGTGACTCACATGCAGGAGAGTGATATCCTGCATCGTCCCACTCATGTTCAGTTGGCCATTTTTATATGTATGTTTTAGTGGGGCGTATGGATGCATCCTAGGCTTATAAGTGTTTCATGTTATCAGGGTGAATGTGGTGTGTGCTCTACATCCTTCACATTGGAGCTGATCCCTCCACCCAGCACAATTATTTAGAGGTCACCCCTCTACAGCATGACGAGGTCACCCCTCCAGTTATTCATGCACGGTTGTTACAGCACGTGACCTATATAAGCTCTGGCAAATAAAATACAGTAAATGCATGTTTTCAGAATTAATGATTATATTTCAGTATCAGTATATATGAACCAGATTGCTCAGATTTTATGCAGAGTTCTACCACAAGTTTCATATCAGTCTTACAGTTTCTGTATTCTATCGCTTGTGTCTTTCAGTATATTCTTATCATGCTTTATATCCGTTCACTGAGCGTTATGCTCAGCCGTAGTTCCTTTCATGTTCTAACGGCAGGTACACCAGGACGCTTTTAGGATTCTAAGAGCGTGTGCATTTGGAATGGAAGCTATACAGACTCCTTATTTTATGCACTTGCATTATTCTGCTTATGTGGACATTGTTTAGTCCTTTCTTTCAGTATTTCATTTTCATGTTTTGGGCTTATGTTTGGATTGCCGAAGTTTGATTCCGGTATTTCCTTTATGGTCAGTTAATGTTCTAGGACATTTACCTTATGCTTTGATGACACGCCATAAATACACGTAACGGTCCATTTATCCAAGTGGGGTGTTACAAAACCCCTAAAAACTTTCTTCTCTTCCTTGGTGGCCAAGGTGTAGAATCACAGCCGCATCTTTCTTCTCTCTCTTTTCTTTCTTGATCTAACGGTGAGATTGGCCTGTGAGTCCGGATTGCCAGCGTGGATTATGTGAGGACCACAGTTGGGTGCTTGATCCGAAAATTAGGGGGATTTAATTCCCTTTTCATTTGAATTAAACAATGATGGTAAAAGCCCCAAATGTTTCTGATTAAAAGGGATGGTAAAAAAATTAGGGTTTGTGGAAGGTAAAAAGCTGCGTTTGAGATGGGAGAGAAAGGGAAAGTGGGGAATGACTTTGTTATTATCGAATGTAATGGGGTGAGGTAAAAAAAACGATTTATTAATAAGTGTAAGTGGGGTGAGTTGGTGGGTATTGTGGGGAGTAAATCGTGTGTGGAGTGGTGCACGGGAAGAGTGGGTGAGGGTTTTAAATTAACAAACGTTTTAATAAAACGTTGTGAATGAATCAAAGTTTGACAAAAATCTTTGACCAAATTAAAAACAGATTTCATTCGTTTGTTTTAGGAATGGGCTTGGCCCAACTGATTTTTCGTCCAATGTCATTTAATCAAATGGGCTTGTGGGCTTGGAAAGTTTTAGTAACCATTCATCTAAAAGAAAATAGTTATTGGGTTTTTAGGCCCAATACCCAAATGTGGGACCCACTTTGCCCGTAAACTCGTCAAATGATTAAATCCGCTAAAGTCAAGTTTGCTTTTGGCTCTTAAAATCTTTTTCTTCATTCTCGTGTCGGTTTTCGTGATCTTGGCACACTTTTGTCTTTTGATCTTTGTCTAGACTCTTTCTTGACTTTTCTTCGACATTTGACCGTGAAATCCCGTGTTTTATCTTCTTTTGATCATTTGTACCTATTTATCACACAAAACACAAAACCACGCGTAATTCCGACTTTTACGATATAAAACACATGATTAGGTCTTGTTTTTCCTTGATTTTAGTGGCAAAAGGATAAGTGTTTACACACTTATTAAATCCCCTACACTTGACCATTGCAATGACCCCATGCAATGCATTATTTTAAAGCAAAGAGTTACATTTTTCTCATAGTTAATCCATCTCGGCCTTTATTAAGATATACTATTATTACTACGACGGAAAGATAAAAACTTAAAAGGAAACAAAAATTAAATAGAAAATTATTTGATGGAAGGAACTCGTAAAGAAATCTAAGACTTAAATTAGGGCTTTGGTGTCATAAATATTAATCACCCTCAAGTTTCACGTTCCCCATACTAAGCTTAAAAACGAGATCATTGTTATTACAAGTTAGCACAACTAACACTTACTCATGTGGTTTAGTTAATCACTTAGACTCCCTTATTCCTACGGTGTATCTCTTGTATTTTATTTTTGTCTTGAATGATCACGAGGATGCATTTTTGACTTATTTCGATAATTTATTAAGGCCGAAAATAAAGTGGGACGATTTAATCAATAGTTAGCTAAAGGACAAAATCTTTTAAAACGGCTTCTCGAAACCTCATAAAGTTCATATCTTGGCATAACTCGTTTCACGATTTGAGACCTTTCTCGGACCGATATTTGGCTTGTACTTCAAACTTCAAATCTTGAGAGACGATCTTGAAATTATGGTCTTCTCTTCATTTTGGTATACATCTTCATAAGGAGTGAAAGATGCTTCATACGTTGACCACGACTTCTTCATTTATCCTCTTCTTTATTTAGGATTTTGATATACAACGATTCGCCTCCTTTTCGGACTTGGATCTATTTATCCTCATACCTTGTTAGGGTCTTTTTGGATAGACTTCTCCATGATCTTTAGGGGAGTAATTGCTTCTCGTCGTGTGTCTTGATCCTTCATATTGATTTGGATTAATGATCTTCACATCATCTTAGGATCTTTAGCAAAAAGTGAATCTTCATGCCTTGTTAGGGCCTTTTTGGACTCGGGTATCCTCATGCCTTGTTAGGGCCTTTTTGGATAAGCCAATCTTCGCGTCCCGCTTCAATAAGTTATGCCTTGGCTATGAACTCTAATTAATACCGAGCAACTTTTAAACGATCTTGTGCTAGAAGCTAAGTAACCTTTTAAATCGTACAACCTTATTTATTGCAAATATATTTATTAACAAGTGATGGGAGAAAAAGCTCATAACTAACTCACATAAGTTAATGAAAGAATACCGAACTTATAATTAACTATATCATCTCTCGTTCTCCACAATTTAAAATCTCAAGGAATGAGACTCGTGGATGCTTAGCCTAATAAACCAATTAAGGTCCATATGGTTAAGGATACTAGCTAGAGTAAACTTAGATAAGTAAACTCGGGTTGAGTCAAAATATTCACGACGGGCCTAATATATCAAAGACATCTAAACTTGTTAAAACCATTTTATTTATTTTTATTTTTGACTTTATTCTTAAAATGGAAAATAAAAATATGATGCAAAGAAAAGAAAATAAAAGAAAAATACTACAAGGCCAAAATAGATCAAAAATTTGAAAAATGTTGAAAATTTTTAAAAAAAATTCCGGTAAAATGGGGTCAAATTCATGGAAAAGGCCACTAAAATTCGATAGAAGGCCCCCCTACACTTAACATAAACATTGTCCTCAATGTTTAAGCATGTGGGCGAATAAACTCCCCTACACTTAGGACATTGAGTACGTTGTTTAAAATCGAGCTAAGGAAGGGACAACTAAAGTGATTACATTTATTCGTTTTAAGATAGAATCACAATAGCAAAAACTCATCGAAGGAACCGGGTACACGGGTAACACGGGAACACGGGTCACGTCAAAAGCACCAAAAGTGGATCATCAAAGCACATGTACCTACACAATCACAACACACAAAACAAACAACCTACACGGCTCCCCCCCTACACTTATTGTAGAAAATAGATAAAAGATAAAAAGATAGATCATCGGGTTGCCTCCCGAGAAGCGCTTGTTTTTGTTAACCGAGTCACGAGCCTGACTCGACCCCGAATTAAATGGTCCATGGGGAAGCCTCGAATGTTATACCGGGATCAAAAATCTTATCCTCGGTCCCGGAGGAACATAATAAATGAGAGGCAGGAGGATAAGTCATAGAAGGGAGAAAAGTCCGCTCAACATACGAGAAGTATGTGAGGTCGTGATCCACGGGAGGTGGGATGGGTAAAGGAGACAAATTGTCATCCTCCAACGACATAGGATGGTCACTATTCGGCAAAGCCGTAAAGGTATCAATCAAAGAATGGTCAATGTCACCTCCCGGGTCAAAGGATTCATCCTCATGAACGTGAATCTCTTCGATTTCTTCATCATAGATAGGCTCGTCAAACAAAGGTTTGTCGTTCCCCTCATTGAGGATTTTAGAAATTCTCTCGAAAAGATCACGATCAAGTACGAAACCATCATTCATTTGTGGGATTTGTTGATAAGTTAAATCCTCACGAATGTGGTAAACGTAATTCTCATTAGAGGAGTGTTTATTAGGTAACTCCTCGAGAATTGGATGTGTGGTCATGTGAGTTGGTTCGTCATTATTAAAAATAAGACGTTCCAACTCATCAAGTTCGGCCTCGATTTTGGAAAAATCGACCTCACTTGTAGGTGGAAGTGGAGGTAAAAGAGCTAGCTCTCGGTCGATAATTTCCTTAATCTCGGGCTCGAAGATGAAATCATCATACTCACCACATATAGAACTCTTATTGGAAGAATCAATTATCGCATTTGGATTTGTGAGTATGTGATCATGGACTAGCGGAACGACCGTGTCCGTAAGCTCAGCAAAAGTCGGCACATCATAAACTTCATCAAAGAATTTGTCGAGCCCAAAATCGCTAATCTCACTCGATGTATCAAGATCCTTAGTTGCATTTGGGATATTGAGAGAAGGGATTACAATTGCACTAGGACATTGAGCACAAAGATCACTCCAAGAAATAGTAGTCTCATCGTCATCATAATAGTAAGAACGCACAAGAGGAGGAGTAGAAACACTAAGAGTAGATACTTGCTCTTGTTGTCTTTCGTCATGCAAGCTAATTTCGAGTTGTTTTAAGCGTTCTAAAATTTCATCCAAACTAGTGCTTTGTTCCGTAAAAGAAGGTTGATGAACGACGGAGTTTTGTGGGGGTTCAAAATTTTGAAAACCGGAATTATAGCACGGATGTGGCTCATAATTCATCGGTTGACAATAAGAAGTATCGTGAGGACCCCCACAATGATTGCAACACGGGTATTGAGAAAAACCCGGTGCATGTTGAGGATAGGGATCGTCATAGACGGAAGGAGGGGAGAAATTTGTGTGAGAGGAGAAGTACGAATTTCTAGAATTGCACAATGGACAAAACCCAAATTGTGTATTGTCGATATCGGAACCACACTTCGCACAAGTACACCATGGACAAATTGGAAAACCAAGCCATGGTCTCCCACACCGAACGCAAGACAAATCCATGAAGAATTATAAATAAGAGGGGTTGAGAAAAAAGAATTAAACACAATAGAGGATAAAGAAGAATATTTTTGTATTTTTTAGAAAAATATATATTCACAAAAAACAAAAGAAATCGAATAAGAAAAATACAATAATACGTAATATTTTTGGTGTAATACGTTTAGGAAAACGTATTACTTTTGGATTTTTTTTAATTTTTTTGGTGCAATTCTTAGGAAAGAAATTGCTTTTGTGATTTTTTTTTTTTTTTTTTTTTTTGTATTTTTATGTTTTTGATTTTTTTTGTATTTTTGATTTTTTGTTGCAAGAAACGTAACGTTCAAAAAGAACGGATCCCAAAATCCAAACGTCTTCACGAAAAATCGTCAATCGTACGAGCGAAGCGGCAGCGGCGCCATTTTGAAACTAGGGTTTTGCAATCCTATTTTTGTTCGTTTATCGTTCCTCGACTCACTCGAATTGATTTCCATATAATCGTAACGACTTGATTTGTTTTTGGTAAACGTAATTTTGGTATTTTTGAACTACTTTTAAAAACTAATAAAACAATTTAAATAAAACTAATCTAATTTAAAAAATTAATCTAATAAAAACTTATTTTAAAACTTGAACTCAATTAAAACTAATTTATTAAATTAAACTAAAAACCTTAAAAACTTTAAAAGAAAATATATTTTAAAATAAAAGTTAATAAAACTTAATTATACTATTTTAAAAGAAAACTATTTAAAAATCTAAACTAAAATTTAAACTAATTTTAAAAGTAATTAAAATATTTTTTTTTATCTTTTTATTATTTAAAAAGAGATTAAAAGAAAATTTAAATAAACATTTTAAATAAATAAACTTTAAACTAATTTAACTAATTTAATAAACTGACAGAAAACGTAAAGCCTATATTAAATTAATAACGCAGATCAATACACAAGAAAAAGTGGATAGATGAGATGGTTATGCTGTTGGACTAGTGAACGAGAGGTCCTGGGTTCGAACCCCAGGACAGACAAAATTTTTGCTATTTTAATTTTTGGAACTATTTTGGAATTATACTACTGCTCAGAGTTTGAAAGCAATAACAGTACAAGGAAATAAGCATATAAAACAAGACTGATAAACTATAAAATGATATAACAAATACTAATAAGCTATAAAATGAGAATCAAATAAGCAAGCAAACATCCTAAATAAGCAGTTCTAAATAACTATAAGCAAACAATAAGCAAATCCAAACAGACTATAATCTTAAAACAAGCAAATCCAAATCAAAAGAAACTTAAGCAGATTACTAGAACAAATAAATTAAAGCAGATTACTAAAACTCAAACAATAACATTAACCCAACAATAAGCAGGTTAATCAAATGAAGGACAAGATCTAATTAAACTTAAATCCAAACAGTGCAAAAACTAAATAAACCGATCAATCAAACTAAAAAAAAAACTTAACAGCAAACTATTCAAGCAGAATTAGCCATAATCATTAACCAAAAAAAATAACATGAGCAGATTAAAATCAATCGAAGCAAATTATAAAAATCAAAACATAAAACTTATGAAAACTAAAAGAGACTTAGAACCTTGGTGATGATATCCGTTGCGACGAAGAGCGGCGCTGAGCCGTCTTAACAATCTAAACCGAAACCCAAACACAACCTCCGAATCAACGTCTCGCACCAACAATCATCAGAATCTCCATCTTGAACCAAACCGTAACCTCGAACATATATATATATATATATATATATATATATATATATATATATATATATATATTTTTTATATTAAAGGAATTCGAACAGTAATAATAGAAGAAAAAAAAAACAGATTAATGAAGATTATAATTAAACTTTGCAAGAATTTAAAGAGAGACGAAAATTAAAAAACTACTTTTCATTAACATTCATAAAAAAAATTACAAATCTGGAAATTGAAAAATACAAATACTCTAAAACTAATTTTCTGAATTTAAAACTAATCTAATCTACTCCTAAAATTTTAAAAAGACAGTAAATAAAAATAAAGAAAAAAGCTTGATCTCTAATACATGTGAAAGGGGGTTTTTATAGGAGAAAACCCCTAAAAACTTTCTTCTCTTCCTTGGTGGCCAAGGTGTAGAATCACAGCCGCATCTTTCTTCTCTCTCTTTTCTTTCTTGATCTAACGGTGAGATTGGCCTGTGAGTCCGGATTGCCAGCGTGGATTATGTGAGGACCACAGTTGGGTGCTTGATCCGAAAATTAGGGGGATTTAATTCCCTTTTCATTTGAATTAAACAATGATGGTAAAAGCCCCAAATGTTTCTGATTAAAAGGGATGGTAAAAAAATTAGGGTTTGTGGAAGGTAAAAAGCTGCGTTTGAGATGGGAGAGAAAGGGAAAGTGGGGAATGACTTTGTTATTATCGAATGTAATGGGGTGAGGTAAAAAAAAAACGATTTATTAATAAGTGTAAGTGGGGTGAGTTGGTGGGTATTGTGGGGAGTAAATCGTGTGTGGAGTGGTGCACGGGAAGAGTGGATGAGGGTTTTAAATTAACAAACGTTTTAATAAAACGTTGTGAATGAATCAAAGTTTGACAAAAATCTTTGACCAAATTAAAAACAGATTTCATTCGTTTGTTTTAGGAATGGGCTTGGCCCAACTGATTTTTCGTCCAATGTCATTTAATCAAATGGGCTTGTGGGCTTGGAAAGTTTTAGTAACCATTCATCTAAAAGAAAATAGTTATTGGGTTTTTAGGCCCAATACCCAAATGTGGGACCCACTTTGCCCGTAAACTCGTCAAATGATTAAATCCGCTAAAGTCAAGTTTGCTTTTGGCTCTTAAAATCTTTTTCTTCATTCTCGTGTCGGTTTTCATGATCTTGGCACACTTTTGTCTTTTGATCTTTGTCTAGACTCTTTCTTGACTTTTCTTCGACATTTGACCGTGAAATCCCGTGTTTTATCTTCTTTTGATCATTTGTACCTATTTATCACACAAAACACAAAACCACGCGTAATTCCGACTTTTACGATATAAAACACATGATTAGGTCTTGTTTTTCCTTGATTTTAGTAGCAAAAGGATAAGTGTTTACACACTTATTAATATCCAATAAATATACAATCCACAGATTTAGGTCCAATCGTTTGGGTCTTAGGTGTCGGCACAACTACCTTGGCTAGACACCCCCACACTCGTACGTACTGGTATGATGGTTTTCTTCCCATCCACAATTCATATGGGGTTTCCTCTTTATCCTTACGAGGTATCTTGTTTAAAAGATAAGTAGCCGTTAGAATGGCTTCCCCACACATGTCCCGGCTCAAACCAGAACTTAACAACATGGCATTAACCATCTCTTTCAAGGTACAGTTCTTCCTTTCGGCAATACCGTTTTGCTGAGGTGAATAAGGAGCAGTAAACTCATGTCTAATTCCATGTTTTGCACATTTTCCAGCAAAAGGAGACACATATTCACCTCCTCTATCACTTCGTACAACCTTGATTTTCCTACCAAGTTGATTCTCAACTTCGGTTTTGTATAGAACAAACTTGTCTATAGCTTCATCTTTACTTTTCAACAAGTAAACGTAGCAGTACTTTGTGCAATCATCAATAAACGTGATGAAGTACTTATTGCCACCTTTTGTGGGTAGTGATTTCAAATCACATATGTCTGTGTGTATCATATCAAGTGGTTCGGTTTTTCGTTCAACCGATTTGAAAGATGATCTTGTAAGTTTGGCTTCGACACAAGTTTCACACTTATAATTTGAATCAATATGAAAATTTGGTATGCCATTAAATTTAATCAAACGACGCATTGAATTAAAACTAACATGTCCAAGACGGCCATGCCACACATTAGAAGACTCAATCAAGTAAGCAGAAGAATTCATTTTATTGATAGCATTCTTAACAACTATTACATTGAGCTTAAACATACCATTCAGGGCATACCCCTTACCAACATACATTTGATTCTTAGAAAGTACAACTTTATCAGACTAAAAAACAAGACGAAAACCAAACTTATTCAAAAGCCATCCGGACACAAGATTCTTGCGAATCTCCGGAACATACAAGACTTTAGTCAACTTGAGCTCTTTCTCGGATGTCATCTTCAAAATAACATCTCCTTCGCCCTTGATATCAGCAGTTTCAGAGTTGCCCATGTACAGCTTCTCTCCATTGTCAACCGCTCTGAAAGAGTGAAACATACTCTTGTCAGCACACACATGACGGGTTGCCCCAGTATCAACCCACCAATCATTATTATTAGAACCTACCAGGTTAACTTCAGAGATCATGGTAACGACATCAGACACCATAGAAATCATGTCCACATTATCATTCACCATATTAGCCTCGCGTGGAGTCACCCGCTTTGGCGCTTTACAATTAGCAGCACGATGACCTGGCTTGTCACAGTTGAAGCAATTTCCTTGGAACTTCTGCTTCGCAATTCCAGCCTTAGGAGCAAGGTACTCAGACATCCCTTTGCTCTTCTTGTCATTCTTCCCTTTTTCTAAAGCTCTTGCCTTTAGACTTTGAAGAAGACGAACCATGCTCAACCATATTTGCCTTGGCAGAATCAGGTGTATAAGTGTTTTTCTGAGCCAACTTGTTGTCCTCTTCAATACGAAGACGAACAACCAAGTCTTCAACAGTCATCTCCTTTCGCTTATGCTTCAAGTAGTTTTTAAATTCTACCCAGCTTGGAGGTAACTTTTCAATGGTAGCAGCAACTTGAAAAGTTTCACTCAAAGTCATACCCTCAGCATGAATGTCGTGTAGCAAAACCTGCAGATCTTGAACCTGAGTTATCACACTCTTTGAATCAACCATCTTGTAATCCAAAAAGCGAGCTACCACGAACTTCTTTGTACCAGCATCCTCAGTTTTGTACTTGCGTTCCAACGACTCCTATAATTCTTTGGCAGTCTTAGTCTTGCAGTACACATTGTACAAAGAGTCCACCAAACCATTCAGAATATAGTTGTGACACAAGAAGTCTGAATGTTTCCATGCTTCAACAGCTTGCACGGCTTGTTGATTTTCGGGTACACCTTCTCTAGGAGGTTCCACCTGAGGTACAGTCTCCTTTAAGAACTTCGCAAGGTTCAAAGTAGTGAGATAGAAGAACATCTTCTGCTGCCACCTCTTAAAATTATGTCCATTGAATTTTTCTGGTTTTTCAGCATGATTAGCAACTGTGTGGGGAACTGGCGCACCAGTTACATTCACAGTAGTAGTTGCAGGAGTTATAGGAGTGCTGGTAGATATCCTGAAAGATCAAACAAGATCAAAACACAAACATTTAGACAACTGTTATAAATCTGTATATAAGAAATTCAATCATGATCTCTATATACTTATAGTGGATCTGCTTCAAAGAAACTCAATCTTGGTTTCAATGAATCAGATGTAATTATCAAACGTATCAGTTAAGAGAAACACAATCTTGTTTTCAATAAACTGATTAGAACAACTGCTAAAAAAAACCTTAACTGTTAATTAAAATCTGTAAATTAAAACTGATTTCCAGTGAAACTCAATCCTGATTTCGGTAGAAACAGTTTATAAATAAATCTGATAAAATTATTAATCCGATTTAATAAAAGTTTTAATTATGTTAAACAAAATCTGTTTTAAGATTGTGGGAAACGGTGTATACTTTTATTAAAACAATAATAAAATTAACAGAAAACAAAGAACAGAATTAAATAACAAATAAAATTGAAAGCAGTAAAACTAAGACGAGGCACGTGTTTAACACGCTTCCCTTAAAACAGATTCGCCGTCTGTTTCCCAGGGTACAACGTCCAAAGCTGTTGTACAGCCGGACTAGACAAACTTGCCTGAAAGATCACGGAAGCCTTCTGCGTTTCTGATCGAGAACTGCTGGAAAAATCGTCTGGTAATGGAGTATGAAAAGCTGCGTTTTTCTGATGATTAAACTGAATGAGACAGATTTATTATATAGTGAAAATTTGCCTTGGTCACCAAGACAAAATATTCTGTTCCATATAAAATATTTTGACAAATCTGTTATTTCTATAACACGATTTGCAAATCAATTATAAACACAAATTTATTCTTAAAATAGATTACAGAATTTTCTGGAAAAAATCCGAATTTGCAGCAAAAAAGATACCGAAATCTGCCCGCACCCAAGCCATTTTTCGGAGCTGCATTCGTGTCCGCAGGTCGCGCGCTCGTGCACAAGTTCAGTAGCTTCGAACCCGTTTTTGGCCTAGAAATCCCACTTTCTGCACCCCCCCCCCTCGCGCGTAGGCGTGGGAGTAAAAACCCACAAATGAATATTGTAGGGTAGAAATTAGGATTTCCTTATAAACATGTTTTCACTTCATGTTTCAAGCGATGTGGGACAAATATCTTTCCAAATATTGTGTTTCACGTGACTCACTTTGAGACACGATATCTCATTCATATTAACTCCATATTGGACATACTTTAGCTCGTTGCGAAGCTCTCTTCGAGGAGAACGTAAAGCTACTAAGTACTACGAATATATATAACATATACATATATAAAATTATGTCCAAAGTATTGCAAAAACCATATTTTGCAAAACATTTTCCAACACTAAATACAAGTGAATACAAGCTATATTGGCCCGACATTTTTGGTCCTTTATCATCTCTGGCCACATTCCCCATTCCAAAATAATGGAGGCTCAAGAAATGAAACTATTGACAAAGTACCCCTCAATTTTAGAAAACTTTCATTTAACAAAATAAGAAATATGGTCGTTAGTTTATTAACAAAAGATGAAAAAAAAACCTAAATTGGTTAGAAAATAAAGTTGGCATCCTTTTTGTGCAAAAAAAAAATTTTAAGTACCTTGATTGAAAACACACCTTAAGTTGAGTACCTTTTTATGCCATTTGTCCTAAACATTAAGAACAGAAACTTTGCAATCTTCTTGGCTTATCTGGTGAAGTATGCTTTAGCTAATATACAAGACGATGATCAGTTTGTTTTCATGATCGTTTACATGCATTGTTACGGTTATCCTATTCCTAGCTCTTCATTCACCTTTGTCTATGTTGTTACTTTTTTTTCTTTCTAAAACGGTCGTCTATGTTGGTACTACCAAAGTGGTTTACTTGGTATGGATTTCTTGCCATCATATTCATGACTATTATAGCTCTTGTGTGCTCCTACCCATGAAAAAATCATTGTATGCTGTGAAGAAGGCTAGCATTGTATACTGAGATTTTGTGGTGTTGTAATAATGAAGCATTTCTTACATTCTGATATTGCTCATTGTGTTGTAACTCTATTTATTCATAAGGACATAAACGGAACTTGGATAAATTTATTGGAAGGGCCGAGTTAATTTATTGGGAGGGCCGAGCTATTTGTGATGGTAAAAATGTATTTTCTTTAAGCAAATATAAGTAAAATCTAAAAGTTTGGGAGGGCCGTGGCCCTCCCCGGTCTCCACTAAGGTCCGTCTATGCATAAGGATTTGCTAATGTTTACATAATTAGCACTATGATGTCCATACATGTCACACTTAACATCACATACCATGTTTAAAAATGCTTATGTGTATCTCTTTTTACATATCATGGTTTAGCACTTTGGCATATCAAATCCACTCCACGTCCTAACAGCTTGATGTTTGCGTTTTTGGCATATGAACTTGATGTTGATGACTGCTAAACTGATATTCAAATTGACCAGAATTTTTCATACTGTTTGTTGCTGGTCACTTGCTTTCTTAGTTTCTTCGTTGGGTTGAACTATAAAGCGTTTTCCTATATGTGTATATACGATTTGAGGTGATTGTCTCGTTTTCCTGTTTCTGACCTAATGGGATTTAAGGATTAGAAGATGTTGGAATTTAGGAGTAAACTTAAATATAGTTTAGGGACTTAAGTGTACTTTGTAATATAGATTAGGAATAAACTTGTATTAGGAAGGTGCCTACCCCCTCATCTCTATAAATAGGGATGAGGGGGGATCCTAGTTCATTGAATTCTTCTTCCCAATGTAGTCTTTATTAGGGTTATTAATAAAGAGGTAGTTGGGGGTATTCCGTGTGCGTATATTTGTCGGTTCTTTGTAGTCTCTCGTGTTCGCTACTTGTGCTCGATACAACTCGCGATCTAGCGGTTCCGCGTTATCGAACTTCGGGTTTGTTGTCGGTATTGTACAACAAGTGGTATCAGAGCTACGGTTAGTCGTGGTCTCGGAAGATCAAGTGCTAGGTGTCGTGGTGTCGAGGTTTCGGTTTTGTGAATCGAAGAGTAGCGATCGCTGACAAGAAAAAAAAAGTTTTCGATATTGCTAATCGTTTCTTTACAGTCGACTAACGAGAGGAATAATAACTTTTGGTTATTATTAATGCAAAAGGTGGTCACGTGTAGTAGACTTTATTATTTCAACACTAAAGTGAGAATATTATTTATATTCATAATCGCACATCGCATCTTGGAATACTACAAAGTTGACAAGGAAGTTGATTAGAATATTAGTTCAATTAATATTTGACTTCACTTAATCGATGGTCTTTTGTTTTTAAAAGATCGAGTTCATTTAATCGTTTTTAAGGTTTATTTAAAGACAATTAAATTGAAGGTCTGTTGTTGCGGGGTATTCTTGTGGTTTAAGTTTAGATCGTGGTTTGTTTAGGTTTTAAACTAACGATCAGGTTAACTTATTCGAAATCGAGGGTTTAGGGTTTTCTAATAAATTCGATTTGCAAGAAGGGTATTTTCTTGTGGTTCAAGTTTTGATCGTTGTTTTCTTGGGTTTCAAGTTAGCGGTCAGGTTTGCTTGTTCGGAATCGAGGGTTTAGAGTTCTCTAATAAATTCGATCTGCAAGAAGGGTTTTTCTTGTGGTTCAAGTTTGATCGTGGTTCGCTTGAGTATTCAAGTTTACGATCGGGTTGCTTGTTCGTGATCGAAGGTTTAGAGGTTTTCTAATAAATTCGATTTGCAAGAAAAGGTTTTAGCAACAACGGGTATATTGCACACGGCTTGCGAGGCTTGTCGGTAAAGTTGGTTAAGAAACAACTTGACAAGGTTTGTAGCAAGGTTAAAGAAGATTCAAGACTTGTCGAGGTTGCAAGATCTCTTAGGATATTAGAGATCGGTTGTGCAAAATTAAAAGTACGACAAGGGTTACTTCAAAAGGATTCGGGTACTTTCTTGATTCAAGGGTTGTCGATTTGTTGGATAGGTTAATTTCCAAGGCTCAATCGATATTTGAGTAAGAAAGGGTGTTCTTTTGAAGGGTTACTTGGTTTGATCGATTTCTAAGAAGTTTTTCTTAGGGTTATATCGATAAAGCAAGGGTTTTTCTTTATAAGGGGACTTCGTAATTCGTGATTGTGAGGTTTAATATATCACAAGGTTTAGCGAATTATTGAAGGGACTTTGTCAGTTTGTGACTGTGAGGTTTTTCACAAGGTTTAGCAAACAACAAAGGGATAAAGAAAAATGGCTAGTTCTATAACTAGGTTTGACATCAAAAATTTCGATGGGTCTAATGTACATAAGCATGGAGGTTCAAAACAAGTTGGGTTCAAACAACTTAGTCCTGGTGTTAAAACAGGAGTCCATGGAGTACATGTTCATGAACGTGTTTGGTTTGAGGTGGAACTGCAGGGAGCTCAGGGGGATCGTGAAGCTGAGGTTTTTCAGGTTAGTAACGATCATGCTGTAGTGGCTCAAAGACGGTTTGAGGTAGAACAACAGGGAGCTCAAGGGGATCGTGAAGCTGAGGTTTTTCAGGTGAGTAACGATCATGCTGCAGTGGCTCAAAGATGGTTGAAGGACAAACAACCTGAAGAAAAGACAAACACGTGCTGCTTGGTAAATGAGCAGGAAAAGGTACACCTTGGTATAAAGGTGGGGGCAAACATTACGGTAACCGGAGTACCTGGTCAAGAGGGTGCGGAGGGTAATGTTGCTTGGTAAATGAGCAGGAAAAGGTACACCTTGGTATAAAGGTGGGGGCAAACATTACGGTAACCGGAGTACCTGGTCAAGAGGGTGCGGAGGGTAATGTTGCTGAGAAGAAGAACGTGAAGGAGTTTATGGAAGCTAATCTAGGGAAATTACAGAAGTACAATGCCTGGTCGACAAGGTGGTTCCCGGTTCGAGGTTCCAACACCGGTAAAGGGTGTTGAGTATCGGTTATGTTTAAGTGTTACTCCTAAGGTGGAAATTGTTGGAATTTAGGAGTAAACTTAAATATAGTTTAGGGACTTAAGTGTACTTTGTAATATAGATTAGGAATAAACTTGTATTAGGAAGGTGCCTACCCCCTCATCTCTATAAATAGGGATGATGGGGGATCCTAGTTCATTGAATTCTTCTTCCCAATGTAGTCTTTATTAGGGTTATTAATAAAGAGGTAGTTGGGGGTATTCCGTGTGCGTATATTTGTCGGTTCTTTGTAGTCTCTCGTGTTCGCTACTTGTGCTCGATACAACTCGCGATCTAGCGGTTCCGCGTTATCGAACTTCGGGTTTGTTGTCGGTATTGTACAACAGAAGAAGAAGAAGAAAGGAATTGAACAGTAACTTGAGAGATATTTACAGCATATTAAATTTCTTGATGAATGAACACTAGCAGTGTCTCATCCAAGCTCCAAATTTTAGGAGCTTTTGTGACCGGACAATTCAACCATTTTAATCTGATGATATAAAAATGTGGTACTAGACTTTACCGTTGGTTACATGGTTTGATAAACATTATACTTTTATGCACTTTGAATACATTTCACCGAGTCAGTATCAGAATGATACACAATCCAAAAGAATTGCCTGTGACACACCTTTCAAGTCTATTGAATTTCATATGTTCTATCCTAAAATCATATTACCGGCCGTATCCATGAGTGTCAACTAATCACATACTCGTTATAATATGAATCAACTTGCCAAACCTTTCCTGTACAAAATAAACACGTTTTTTAAGCCAGTTCTTGAAAAATAAGGTGTACTTACTAAACTATCGTCAAGCTCAAATGTTGCAGGGCAAGCAAAAAATTTGATACTGGCTCCAATTCTCAAAGCTCATGCGAATATGTTACTGAACTCGTTTTACGTATAAGCCAAATTGTCAGACACGAAAGGTTTGCTAACGGTAACGTAAAACCGTCAACTGTGGGAAGTAATGTTGTTCCTTAAAGGAATTATGACCCTTTCATATTGGGTTAGAGTCTTGAAGATCAATGTTAATCTGTTTACAATAACTTAATTCATGCCGTCTTATTTTAAACGTTACTTAAAGTGATTTGTTATGCTATATGAAACAACAGTCAATATGACACATGAGTCAATATGTCCGAGTGGTTAAGGAGACAGACTTGAAATCTGTTGGGCTTTGCCCGCGCAGGTTCGATCCCTGCTGTTGACGATATTATTGTTTTAATATTTTTAATGAAATTCTTGTTCTGAAATAACTATATTCAATGTTAATACTCTGTAATACTTAAATGCAAAGTTCTAAATAGCCTAAGGCCAAACCTCTAGCATTAGCGGTTAACGCAAAGCTTTTGCGTTTTTAAAACATGACTCACGCCTACATTGTATAGCCATAACACTTTTGGTAGAGTGAATGGTCTACCAGTTGTTGCATCCTCTTTGTTTTTATTACCATAGCTGACGAAGGTATGTTTGATTTGTTGGCAAGAGTCTTTCCAGCAAACGATCTTTTGTTGTTTCCCTCCCAACAGTTCCTCAAAACTAGGGTGGAAAATTAAAAGGTCCTAGCATTGTATTTTTCATCCTGTTCTCGGAGAATTATATATGCATCTTCTGTAACCTTCTATACTAAATCCTACTTCTTAAACAGACAAAGTGCTTAAAGCCTTACCAACTGCAACACTAACACAAAGCATACAAGTCATATGACAAACCTGATAAATGAACTTAAGTAGCAACCGAAAGTACTGGCCAGTACATGGAACCTGACCAGGAATAACATGCTCGCAAAGATGCCAATTACCAAGTCTATAAGCATGTACTCGTGTGCCAAAAACTAACACCATCATCTATTTCTAGGCAGTAGGCATAACTAACTCAAGTCATGAGATTTAACTTATCTTCCCTGGTTTTAATGATCTGTAACTAAAAGTATAATCAATTTGACTGTCCCTAACCATGAGTTGCTGTCACAGATTAAGCTCAAACACAATTAAAGAAAAAAACTTCTGCACATCTCGGCAATTAGACCAGAAACAATTACGTAAAGATAACATTCAGAAGTCTGGCTGGAGAAAAGACTTGTGCACAATTAAAAAAAAACAAAGACAATTTCATAAAAAGAGCACTTTATTAAACCAAACAAGAACTACCATTTTCAACAAACACTTTATTAAACCAAACAAGAAACAGGAGGTTCAATTACCACCACGAAGATGAAGAACAAGGTGGAGATTGGGGCCCTATTCTGAATTTTATAGTCAGCAAGGGTACGTCCATCCTCAAGCTGCTTCCTGCAAAGATGAGCCAAAAAGATTTGTATCAGTCTGAGCACAAGATGAAGATCAAGGTGGATATTGGGACTCCAACATTCTTTCTGGATGCTGTAGTCTGCAAGAGTACGGCCATCCTCAAGCTTTTTTCCGGCAAAGATCAACCTCTGCTGGTAATGCTCTTGCCAGCAAGCCTCAAAACAAGATGGAGAGTGGACTCCTTGTGGATGTTGGAGTCCATTTGACCAGCTAAAATAACGGCAAAGCCGAGAAGACCATTAGAGCAGCTCATGAATGGAAGGATCTTAATTGATGCTCGGCTCATTCCTTCAGTTTCACAACTTGTCTTGATTAAGATCACACAATAAGCTTGGCTTCTTTAATTTTAGGGAAATGGAATTCTGTTTCATAAACCAGAAATTGGCTTTTTGTTGATATCAAACATGAACTTATGGTAGTTTTACAATTTGTGGGATCATTTCAGATGGTGCAACAAATCGACATCCATTTTTTCCTGTGAGGTTGTGATCTTGGCGCGTGGTGGTGGCCTCTGCCATGGTCTTGGCGCGTCTTACTGTATCTCAATATGTCAATGGCTTGTCCCACATCGGTAGAAAGTAAAAGTAGAGGACTCTTTATAACTTCGAATATCGTTATACTTTCAATGTTGTAAGTTATGGTCGTACAAAAATTTAATTATATGATCCGAACTTGTTTCATTTTTCTAATAATTTATATTCATTTAATTCTTTTTCATAAAATGTGGTCATAAATTACGGCATATTATTACAAAACTTATATTCATTCCCTATAAAATGGTCTTAATATATATATAAAAGAACATACAAGTCGTAAACACGATGTATACGAACCCAGAGTCATTAAAAACAGAAACGTTTAGCAATTTCCTTGGCGGCTTATCTCGTGAACTCTGCTTTAGCTAATACTCCGGGTTTTTTTTTAGAAAGGCAACAATTTATTCAAAAAACTAACAAAAACAAGATACAAAAATTGGCAACCCAAACTCTTAACAAGACAGTTAAGAAGAGAGGGTCCCAAACACAAAGCAAAACAACAGGAAGAACCAATACTAAAGGGAAAAAACCACAACCACAAGACGACACTGTCACTAACACACACTGAAACACAGCAGAACCAAACACTGCTGCCAATGCCAAACACATTCCAAAACACTTATTTAGCTAATACACCATATACAAGATGATCATCAGTTCGTTTTCAAGATCGTTTACATGCGTAGTTACGGTTATCCTAGCTCCTCATTCAGCTTTGTCTAAGTTGGTACTTTTCTTTGAGACCGGCAGTCTATGTTGCCATGTTGGTACTACCAACAGTGGCGGACGCAGAAAAGTAGACAGTGGGGAAAATTTTTTTTTTTTGCTAATAGTAAAGAGAAAAAACTAAAATTTGAATAAAAAATCGAGTATTATAGCTTAAAAATTGAGAATTTTTAGGTTTTAGAGTGCTAAATATTGAACTTTAATGTGTGAGTGGGGGGCAATCTGACTTTCGAGTGGGGGGCATTTTAAAAAAATGCTCAAAATTACCCAAAAAATACACTATATTCTCGTATTTTTGTCTAGCCATGGGGGGCGCCGCCACCCCGTAGTTAATGATACGTCCGCCCCTGACTACCAAAGTGGTTTACTTGGTATGATTATAAGATGTGTTACGGTTTTGTTCTTATTAGCAGTACTCAACTACAAATACATGAACCTGTTCCATTTTCATTCAGTTGCATGCATTTTAAATTTCATGTATATGCAATGGAGAAAGTCTTTAAAGACTTGGTACTATTTCAAAAAGCTATTTTTAGTGGTTTTCACCATTGTAACAAAAGCTTTTTGGGCTAGCTTTCTACAATGACTTGGTGAATGCCAAGTCTTTGGTAAAAGCTCAAGTCATTGAATGAGTTTAGCATTTATGGCATTAAATGCATCAAGTCTTTATAACTTGATGCATTGTAGATGCTCGGGTGTGACATTCAGGTTCAGGACCTCGAATTGAGGCAACTTACTTTATAATGTCGGTTACTTTAAACAATAGTATATTGCAAAAGGTAAAATTCTGTCTCAACATGGTCTTATGATGACAGCAAAAATAGTATCACCTGTTTGATTTGTTGATTTGTCAACCTAACTCCTTAAACAGATCGAAGTGCATCAAATTGCTTCAACTTTTCCTGTAACAGGAACTCGAAGCATATTGAGTCACATGAGAAACATGATGTTGATTTAGGTTTGTAACAGGACGCCTAATGTGATCATCTGACCCTATAAACTCATATGATTTCACCTATCAACCCTAGATGCAATTAATCTATTTCCAAAGTGAAGCCAGTTTGACCAATGGTCGATATTGTCTAGCAGCGAGACACAACCATGAAGTGATGCGACAACCACACTCAAACACAGACAACTATGAAACCATCTACACATCTTAGAAACTGACAAAAAACAAAGGCAAGATTCAAAAGTCTGCAACACAGACAAACCTATTCACCAAATAAGTACTTTATTAAAACTAGCCAACAACTACCATCGTTAACAAACACTTGTACAAGAGTACCGAAAGAAATCGTTCACAAAGTATTAACCACACAAAACAACAGCTTCAGTTCACCACGGAGGTGGACTCCTTCTAGACATTATAGTCAGCAAGGGTACGTCCATCCTCAAGTTGCTTCCCTGTAAAGACGAGCCTCTGTTGGTCAGGAGAGGAGGGATGCCTTCCTTGTCCTGAATCTTCGCCTTGACGTTATCAGTAGTATCAGATTTCTCAACCTCTAGTGTGATCGTCTTGCCTGTCAATGTCTTCCCAAAATATTTGAATACCGCCCCTCAAACGAAGCAAGAGTTGATTACTTTTGGATATTATAGTATGCAAGAGTTCACCCATCCTCTAGCTTCTTGCCAGCAAAGATCAACCTCTGTCTGGTGGAACACCCTCCTTATCTTGGCTTTTGTTAATATAGAACTTATGGTGGTGTTGCAATTTGTGGGATCATTTCAGATGGTGCAACAAAATCGACATCCGTTTTTTTCATGTGAGTTTGTGATGTTGGCGCTTGGTCGGTGGCCTCTGCAATGGTCTTGTGTGTGGTGGCCTTGTGGGTAGCATCACCACATGGTCGACCACGAGTCCACCACCATAGTGACCAGCCTCATGTTTCTTTAGTACATAATTTGCTAGTTTATCTCAATATGACAATAAGTCATGACACTTTCCCACATCGGCAGAAAGTAAAAGTAAGGAACTCTTTATAACTTTCAAGGTCATTGCTAGCTATGTTTAACTTTCAAGGTAGTATCTTTACAAAAATTTAATTGTAAGATACTATCTTGTTTGGTTTTTAATAGTTTCTTTCCTTTAATTCCTTTTAATAATATGTGATCATAAAATTAAGAACAGAAACGTTTAGCAATTTCCTTTACAGCTTATCTCGTGAACTCTGCTCTAGCTAATATACCAAACGATGATCAGTTCGTTTTCAAAATCGTTTACATAAATGCATATATCGTTACGGTTATCATGCCTCGTTCAGCTTTGTCTGTGTTGGTACTTTTATTTTTAACGACAGTCTATGTTGGTACAATGGTACTACCAAAGTGATGTGAAGAAGGCTAATATTTTGTCTTGTTGTAATAAGGAAGCATTTCTTACATTCTGATTAGTGGTGGCTAAATGGTCCGGTAGGGCGGGTTCGGGAAACGGGCTAAACGAGCGTTGGTTCATGGGTGCAAGATAAACAGGCGATTATTAATACATGGACCAAACGGGCGCGGGCCAAACGGACATTGATCAAACGGCCTCGGGTAAAATAATGGACAAATGGTGCAAATTTTTGGTTTATATGTTTTTGCAAAAAGTTCATGTTTTCGTATTTTTTTTCTACGTTTTCGTTAGTTTTTTACGTTTTTGTCAGTTATTTAAGTTTTCATCCGCTTTTGCGTTCTTGTTTCGTCTGTTAAAAGTCATTGTATGCTTGGAAGAAGGCTCGTGTTGTTGTTGTCGTTGTTGTATCACTATTAATTAAGACTTTGTGTTGTTGTAATAATGAAGCGGTGGAGTTTCTGAATAGAGTTCAGCGCGTTATGAATAGCAACGTTATGACACCTAAATTCACAAATGTGGTTTTTACTAGAATTAGCTTTGCAATTCAAAAAGGGCTTGCGGCGCAGCTTGTTGCTCGCTTGCCTTCTACAGTTATGTAATTAAACTTTTAATTGATTGAAATCGTTCTATTTATTTATAGGGATTAGCTTATAATAAACACTCACTTGTTGTGTATGTTCTACTTTCGTTTTTTATTGTTTCGCTTCTTTTATTTGTAAATGATTACCACGTTGAGGACGGATGTGATACAAGATCAACCACAGAAAGTACATATCCCAAATCCTTGATCTACAACGAAAGCGTGCACCAGTTGGCAACATTCAGATTTAAGGACACATTGATAGTCCAGTTGGTCCCATTGTTTGTTCTGCTCTTGACAAACTAGGAACTCTTGGATTCCCCATTTGGTTCACTGAGCTTGATGCTTCATCCATAAAAGAGCATATTAGAGCTGATGATTTGGAGGTTATGTTTCGTGAAGCTTTTGCTCATCCGGCTGTTGAAGGTGTAATAATATGGGGATTTTGGGAGTTGTTTATGAGTTGGGACAAATCTTATTTGGTAAATGCTGAAGGTAATATTAGCGAAGCTGGCAATCGGCTTCTTCAGCTTAAGAAATAATGGATCTCCCATGTTCATGGACATGTTGATGAGCAAGGCGAGTTCAAGTATGTTGTTTTGTGGTGGGTAAAAACCATAAGATAGACATGTACTTTTCATTTTGTGTCATTATGACAAACAAACTATTTTATGTACTTATGTGACCAACAAACTTGTTAAATACTAATATGACTTCACAAATATCCTCCCATTTTGTAACTTTTTACCGACATGTTAGAGTGTTGGACTACTTTTTTCCACGTATTTAACTTTTTGTTAAAAAAAGTAGTACTCCGTAATAAATAAGAAAAGCCTAATGGACTTAAAAATATATGACCCGATCCAAAATGAACATATCTCACTATGTACATTTTCATCGCCACCATCAATGAACATATCTCAAGATGATTTTGAGCAAACTGTTGTTGATGAAACCCCGAATGACTTGAATTTCTCTTTTTCATCAAACAGTTTTGCCTAAAAATAAGCACACCTACATCAATACGTTCATCTGGTGGGTCATATTTTTAACTAGCAAGAACATGGAACACCGACCCATCATCCCAGCAAGAACATGGAACATATTTTAATCATAAGTATTTTTCTTTTTCTTTCCGCTTGATCTTTATAATGATGCTCAAAAGTCTCATTTAAACTATGGATCGAAGGTTTCTGGATTTGATTCTCAGTAACTCGAGTTGGATATACGGACACTAATGGAAGAAAACCAAGAGGAATGTGCTTGCTGCTAATGTCGCAGTAATGAACAAAGGACGGAGCCATAAGTGTTTGTGTGTTGTGCGTTGGTTGTCGAACGCAATGCGGAGGAACCAAGAACAAATAACTTGGTGGCGTTGTTGTTGTAAATCATCGATCAAAGGAGAAATGGAAAGATTAAGGTTGCGATGTGTTTAGGTTTTTGGGGAGCAAAAGAATGGTGTTGCTTTTTGTTGTTAGGAAGTCGAGTAATCAAAGGGTTCAAGGGGGAGATAAGGGTAAGAGTTGGCTTAAAAATATGTTCCATGTTCTTGTTGGGATGATGGGTCGGTATTGGTGGTTTGAGATGGGACAAGATAAGAATCAGGTAAATAAATGGAAATGAACATAAGGGTAAATTGGTCACTTCATGTTATAATTAATTAGTTAATCCACGTAGATAGGAATTACACATGTGGATTACACGTGGATATAAATAATGACGTGGTAAATTAACTGGTGATATTGGTGATATTAACACGTAATTAACAAGTTCGTTGGTCAAAGTATATAAAATAGTTTGTTTGTTATAATGACACAAAATGAAGAGTACGTGTCTATTTTATGGCTTTTACTCTTTTGTGGTGTGGTTTGTTTCCGTTTTTGGAAGTTTGGTGTTCAAAATATTTTGTTTGATTACTTAGTCGATCATGGTGACAGGCGTAATCAATCCGTGTAACCCATTATATCCGAAAAAACATGATATACATGATTCATGATGCACAAATGACACATCTATTTATAATGATATCGTAATATTTGTTGGAAGCTAGGCCTTTGTTGAGGATTCTGTGTTTGCTTCAAATCTACGTTGTAATCTTATGTTTTTTTAGTGTCAATATGAATTGTATTTATTTTCATTAGCTTATCCCACATAGATATAAAATATAAGTGATGAAATCTGTATAACTTAAAGTTCCTTTATACATTTAACGGAGGTTTGACTTACGCAACAAATACTTACTTGTTGCGTATGTTCTTCTTTCGTTTTTTATTGTTTCACTTTTTTTTATTTATGTTCCATTAACATAACTTACAACTTTAGTGCATTCCTTGTATAATAACACAAATTGACAAGTCATGATATTTTTAGGCTCGTAAGCTAGGCCTTGTAATGCAGCATGTATGTAGTTTGCGTAGAAGGCTTTTTATTTGGATTCACCTGGACTAAATTACCCTTAAAAGTTCGAAAATGATTACTCTTTTACATATTATCCCCACTCTCTAAGCTTCTTCTGTACCCAATGTTCTTCACGGGAACAATTAAGAAGATGGAGATGGAGATGACATATATAGACGTTACTTTTGACTGTAAAAAACTGTAGGTGACATGTTAACGGGTTGGAACCATTGATGAAGTCAACTTTTTTGCATCATCTGAGCACACGTAACGGGTTCCAAGTCTGTAAATTAAGTATTGGACTGTGATGGGAAGCGTGGCTACAAAATGAATGTTCAGAGAAGTGTTTGTTTCCTGGCAAACACATCTCTTGCTGAAACAAAGCATTTGGAACTCGAAAAGAAATGTCTCACCATTGATATATTTTTTCATGTTCTAAATGATGTCGACGAAAGGGTTGTTGTTTGTTATGGAGAAACACGCATCTGGCAACATTTTTTCGTCATAGGCTCAACAGGATTCGTCAAGATAATGAAAAATGAGGTCGGGTAAGCTACAAAGTGTGATTAGTTTAGGGTCCAGGCCGGTGTTCTTTCAAATGTGACAATCGAGAGGAAGCTTATAAACTGCAGACCAAGCATGGCGTGTACAGACCGACCAAGCATGGAGGTTCGCATATGGAGGCAGATAAAGCTTTGGATTCCATTTGAGTAGCTAAAATAACGTCAAAACCGAGAAGACCATTAGAGCAGCTCATGAATGGAAGGATCTTAATTGATGCTCGGCTCACTCCTTCGTTTCACAACTTTATTGGAAATATAATTGGCTTCCCTTCTTCTCTCCATCAACATTACAATATATAATACTGTTTAAAGTATTCTAGAATTAATATAGATGGTCTAGGCTCGACAAACTTGAGAAAACCTATATCATAATAAACTAATGTGTAACACTCCCCCGCAGTTGTAGCGGGAAAGGACCGGACGCTCAAACTGGAACGAATTTCTTCAAATAAAGCAGACGGCAACCCCTTAGTGAATATATCAGCATATTGGTAACGAGACGACACATGAAGAACACGAACTTGACCACGGGCAACCATATCACGTACAAAATGTATGTCAATCTCAATGTGTTTGGTCCGCTGATGTTGAACAGGATTTGCTGTCAAATACATACCACTCACGTTGTCGCAATAAACAAGAGTAGCAGATAATAGTGGCATATGAAGTTCACGAAGAAGATTACGAAGCCATGCAGTTTCAGCCACTACATTCGCAACACCGCGATACTCAGCCTCGGCACTTGATCAAGAAAGAGTGTGTTGCCGCTTGGATGATAATATAGAATTTTATCAATCCTTTTTAATCAATGAATGTTCGTTTTCCTCGACTCGACTCGAATTGATATTGGACTTACGTGGATTAATTTGTTTTTGGTGAAATGTATTTTTTTGGTATTTTAAACTAAAAACTATTAACTATTTAATTAAAAGCTAACTATTTTAAAACTATCTTAAATAAATTTGAAAACTAATTTTAAAATAAAACTTAAATCTAAATTTAAATCTAATTAATTTTAAACTAATTACTTTAAATGAAAACTATTTTTAAAACAAAACTAATTTATATTAAATAAAATTTAACTAAAATTAAAAATATTTAAAATTCCTAAAAGTAAATAAAATATTTTTTTTATCTTTTTATTTTTATTTAAAACTGAATATAAGAAAATTTATAAAAAACTTTTTAAATAAATTTAATAAAACTAAAAAACGTGTACTTAAACTAAATAAACTAAACTGCCAGCTAAGAATTTAAATCCTTTATTAATTGAACGTTAAGCAAAGAAACTCGAATGAATTACTAGAACAATTGGTTAAGGCTTATGACTGTTGAGCGAGAGGTCGCAGGTTCGAGTCCTGGACCAGACGCTATTTTTGCTAATAATATTTTTTTGGACTATTTTTTTTTGGAATAAGAAACAAACAGACTAAAAGAGTCTGTTATCTTTATACAGCAATATCAGCAAACTAAGAAAACAAAATAAGCACAAAAGCAGAAAACCAATAAGAAGATAAAAAGCACCAAAATAAGCAAAAATAGATTAAGCTATAACAGTTAAGCTAAAAACAGTAATACCTATAAGCTGAACATAAGAATAAGCAAACCAAAACAAGCAGATTATAATAAATCGAAACCTAAGCAGATCCAAACTTAAACCAAATAAATACTAAGCAGACTAAATTTAAACTGATTACCAAATAAAACTGATCCAAAACAAATATTAAACTACCAATCTAACCATAATCCATTGATAGTCGTAGAAATACGTCTTTTAGGAAAAAGAGCGTATAATGGGCAAGTATTAAGTTGCACGTTTTAGGAAAAACGCGAAACCGAACAAATGCGGGTTCGTTCTCGAGGAGGTGTGTGGATTAATGTGCCAAAATATATAATCAAAGGTTTAGGGTAGTGTCGTTTTTAGATGAGAAAAGAAGGAAAAAAAACAAGACGGGTTACGCTAAAAATTATCCTACGATGCGAAAAACGCGAAAACGTTAAACTCGACAAAAATCGAGTTTATTCTAAAAATCACCAAAATTTAAACTTAAGTTAAGAAATATTTAATTAGAACAAAAATGAAAACTAAAATTTCCAAAACCTTTTTAATTATTTTATATTAAATTTTAAAGTTTAATAAAAAACTCAAAAATAAATAAAATGCATAAAAAGTGAAAATGAAAACTTTTTGTTTTGTAAACCTAAAACATATTAATTAAAACCTAAAAATTATTTTTCTAAAAATTAAAAACACTTTTTCCTATTTTTAAATGACTTGGCAATATTTAAAGTAAAAATAATCCTAAATAAATAAATACTAATGGGAAAAATATGATTTTAGGCTCAAAAAATATTAAAATGTATAAATAATCTAGGAAAATTAAGAAAATGGAAAAAGAATGAACCAATAAGCTGAAATTAGCTTATTTATACACGGCTTATAATGTAAAAGCTAAAACACAAAGGGTATAAGAGAAAGAAAAGGAAGAGTGTGACAAGAAGAAAGTAATGGTACAATGGTAAGAACCCTGACCCCTGCACGACAGGTCAGGGGTTCAAATCCATGCCATGTACTTTTTTTTTTTTTTACTTTCAAACACTTGTTCTACAGTAACAGTACTTTACAAAAACAAAAAAAATAAAATTCCAACTAAGCACGTTTTAATCTGTTAAATCCTGTTCAAAACCCACAGACTTCTACTTTTCTGTTTTGCTATTGTTACTTGGAACTTGGGGGATTTTTGGGAGAGCTCGGTATGGGAGTGTTGGCTGTTGCTGAGCTCGCAAGGCACCCCACAAGCCAATGAGCTTGTGGGAGTCAAAACACAACACACAAAACACAAACACAATACACAGATTACCCTAATAAGCACCAATTGTTCAGCAAAAAGCTATTAGAAAAAAAAAGAAAAGAAAAAGGAACTATGCACACAGTGGGTATTATGCACGCTAGCAGGTACACGTTACTTGGTTTCTTTTTCTTTTGCTAGTTATGGATTCCAATTGCTCAAAACAACCACAAATACTAACACTCAGCAATGATAACGGTGGTCAACCGCAGCAAACAAGCACATGCACCTTGGGCTTAAATAGTGACTAGATGAATAAGCTACGAACCTAGATAAGCCCGATATCCCTAACTAAACTACACAAAAGTCCCCAATGACACCTAATACTAGCGGAGGCAGATAACACTATGCCTTGTTTGCTAACAGTGGGCAAGAATCCTCAACCTACAACACACGGATGCAATATCTCGAACTAGGCAAGAAGCTAGGGAGGCGCAGGCACACAATACAAAACTAAAAACACAATGCATAAAATAACACCCTATATTTCTATTGGTGATGGCAGACATGAACGAGAAGGTTTGTACGAATCAGTGACTAATAGGGTCAATTCTACCTATTGAAAACCTACAAACTTAACACACTAGCTGATATAGTGATGAACAACCATAAATTCAGCTGAGTAACCAATTTTTGATTTTCAATCCACAAACCTGAGCCTAAACCAATTTCTAGTTTGAACCGAACATGAGATGTGCTTTTGTTGGTGCAAGTGGTGAGAAAAGGAAATATCGCAGTTATAATCTTGGTTTTAGGTCAAGTGAACCACAAGTTTTAAAACTCGCACTCCTACAACCTAACCTAAACTAACTGTATCACAATGGTCAAACCACAAATCACATTCATCAATCCTAAAACACCTTCTGTTTATGCCGACAGAAAAATAAGGTGATGTTTGCTGATAAACTAAGCACTCAATTTTCAAACTAATAAAGTTTAAACCGTATAACAACTTAATCTCACTAACATTAATCTATTAGGCCATCTCAAAACACATACAAATTCATAGATCATCAAAAGATCAGCAACACTTGTAATTTAGACGGATTTTTAACCAATAACCAAAAACAAGATTTCCAAACTATGAACTCAAATCTTTTGTCAAATATCAATTATCCTAAACTCGTTAAGGTTGTGCAGAGCTTAGATTGTCTTGGTTGACGATCCTCACACAAGAAACAACCTGTCCCAAACACCCCTATATAAGTAGAAATCAATTTTTTTTCAAAAGATTTTTTTCATCAAACACTTCAAACAACCAAACTATCAATTGATTACCATTAAACACCCTAAAACTAACATGTTCTAACAGATTATATTACACAAATCACACAAATCACATAACACATGAACATGGCAGAAAAAAAATAGAAAAAGGGTAAAAGAAAAACGTGTACCTCAAGAGCATACTTCCATGCTCTCGGATGTGTGAGCTTTTGTGCACGCGTGTGCACAAGCTTTCCAAAACCTGTTGAAACACAAAACCACGAGCGAAATTCAAGTAATAATGAGCTTATAAGATTGCTTAGTTGTGAATTAAACAGCCTATAAGCTCATGGATACAGTGAGGATCAAACTGAAAATTAGACTGATATCTTTTTGGTAAAAATACTTCTTTTGAAACCAGAAACTTCGAAGGAAAAGTAATTGAACAAAAATATAACTTCACCCTATAACCTAACTATATGAGTATGAGTGTCAATTCAAACTCATATAGCAGCTATAGTTTGAAGGGTCTCAAAAAACTTCAAACTTTCTCAAAACCTTTTTGATATGCAGAAAAGTAAAAGGTGCAAGTAAATAAATAGCTGTAAGGTAAACATGCAACACAAATTATCTTTTATTATAAACTTGTATCAGTTACAAGGAAATCAAAGAAAAATTTGGAACGGGGACAATGCTGCTATCACGGCTCTATATATACAAGACAGGCATGAAACATAACCCTAAACCTAATCCTTGTGATCTTCCCAAAATACCCATTGAGGAATCTTGAGTATATGCTCATTTGATGCCAGATTTTGAATTTGTCAAAGTGGTACCATGTGATAAATCTGCCTTGGTTCTTGGATTTTTGTGGTGTATAGCTGTTGTGAATTCATCTAAGTCCTTCATTCAACCATTGGGGACCAAGTATTTGATGGGAGTCGTTGGATGCTCTGGCGGGTTTTGTTGTCTTCTTGGCTCGATGCAGGGAATGGGTCCACAATCATGTGGGGTGGGGTGAGGAGCAATTTATGGGTGAGGTTTGGTTATACTAATGATCAATCAAAGATCTGGAAAATCTTTAATCACAATTCATTGTTAATTAGGAATGGAAGATTAGGGTTTTTGTGGAAGAAAAAGAGGGGTTTTAATCCTTTTAAGAGGAGCAGTAGTTGTTACCCGCGTACCTTAATAATAAATTAATCACGTTTAAAAAAAATGTAATTAATATATAATTAAACCCGGGTTGTGATTTATGGGCTGGTGGGTTTGGTTAAGTTTAATGGGTAAAATGGTTAGTAACTTAGGATGTTTGGCAGAATCAACCCCTCCATCTAACAGCAGCATAGAAGAAACTTTTCACCCATGGTCCTTTTGGCTTTTCATAGTTAGTCCTTGCCCATTTGCAAGTTAGTCCTTTGTTATAATTTGGACTTTAAGGATTATTCTCGTAACTTTATCCAATCTCCAAGGGCTTTCTTTGTAAATTCTTCATTCTTCAAGTATAATTCTTGTATAAATTGATTCTTGGAGGACCAAAGTTGACAAATCTCAAAAGATGAGGGACCAAACTTGACATTCTTCAAAACTTCAAGGGTAATTTTGTAAATTCCATACTTGGGCCCGGTTCTTTGTGCGGCTTCGTTTCCCGTGTTCGTTTTTGCTTCATTCTTGTAATCTTTTGGTGAATTCACGATATCCGTACCTGAAATACACAATGAACAAACACAGGCACATTTTTGGGTATTTTGATGATATATTAAGTGTTTTAAGCCCGATTTGGACGATGAGACTATGTATAATTACAGTCTCATCACTCCCCCATACTAAACCATTGCCGTGTCCCCACGCAATGCTAGAATTAAGTATCGTAGCACTTCTAAAATTCATTTTATGATGATTTTTATTGAAGACATAAAATTAAATAAATTACTACACGTGTTTTAGACATAATGTATTGTTTTCATCACGATTAAGTGACTTTTGGGATCATAGAACAAAAACAGGTGAATGCTTCGTTAGAAATAATTTCGTCGTCCTCGATTTTCACCCAATTCCATGCTAAGCGTGTAACGAGATCATTGTTATTATAAGTTAGCAACACGATCATATATCATGAGTGTTAATTACGAACCTAAACTCCCTTATTCCTAATTGGTATCTCTTATATTTTATTTTGTCTTAATGATCACGAGGATACATCATCGACTTATGCGTGAATAGAGATTAAGTCTAAAAATAGAGTTCTAACGGTGTAACCAAAATCATTAAATTAATAATTCATCCCAATAGACAACGATGTCAAAAAATTAAGTCAACAAGAAGGATCGATAAACATGGTTTTATAACGGTTTTGAACATGAGACTTATTACCATGAATTTTATTATCCGCCTCATCGGTGGTTTTATTATCATGGTTTACCTCCATCTTTTATTCAACTTCGCCATGAAGCTTTTATTATGACTTCGGTCTTGCCTTGCCTTTTATTATCCGCCTCATCGGTGGTTTTATTAGCCAAAGACGTATATCCTCACGCTAAAGCGAATTTTGGATCTTTAAAGCTTCGAAGATTAAGGCTTGATTCACTTTCAATTTGGGCATAGATTTTTCGGCCTTGTGAGCTTCAAATTTTTGCTTAATTTAGGTGAGCACTTGAAATCTTATTATTAGGTGAAGCTTTCGATTATTCGGGTGCCAATACTTCAAAACCGTGACGCTGGCGATACCTTAATGTTTACCCAATTTAATTACATGGAAGCTATCAAAACAAATTAGAAACCAACAATAGTGACTAAACCGCCAAATCAATATTTATTAACAATTTATTATGCAAAAGCGTGGGGAGAATAAGCTAATAATTACTACATATGAGATCGTGACGATTACGAGACTTATAAATAACTCTATCATTTCTCGTCCTCATTTAAGAGACTTAGCCTAAAAAGTTAAGGAATCGAAGCTAAGTGCTCAACACGCACGGTCGAGTCAAAAATTACTCTTATTCTCACCATCGGAAAACCTACATTCGTGTCTTAAACACTTATGAAAAACTAGAAAAATTTAAAATTTTGCCATTTTTAGCCTTATTTGCAACAAAACGATAACAAAAAGATGAATTTTGGATTGCGTGTTGACGTAAGCAAGGTGAAGTATCTACTCACCCCCCATACTAAAACTAAACATTGTCCTCAATGTTTCGAGTCTAGGGGCGCCATTTTGATAGTCGTAGAAATACGTCTTTTAGGAAAAAGAGCGTATAATGGGCAAGTATTAAGTTGCAGGTTTTAGAAAAAACGCGAAACCGAACAAATGCGGGTTCGTTCTCGAGGAGGTGTGTGGATTAATGTGCCAAAATATATAATCAAAGGTTTAGGGTAGTGTCGTTTTTAGATGAGAAAAGAAGGAAAAAAAACAAGACGGGTTACGCTAAAAATTATCCTACGATGCGAAAAACGCGAAAACGTTAAACTCGACAAAAATCGAGTTTATTCTAAAAATCACCAAAATTTAAACTTAAGTTAAGAAATATTTAATTAGAACAAAAATGAAAACTAAAATTTCCAAAACCTTTTTAATTATTTTATATTAAATTTTAAAGTTTAATAAAAAACTCAAAAATAAATAAAATGCATAAAAAGTGAAAATGAAAACTTTTTGTTTTGTAAACCTAAAACATATTAATTAAAACCTAAAAATTATTTTTCTAAAAATTAAAAACACTTTTTCCTATTTTTAAATGACTTGGCAATATTTAAAGTAAAAATAATCCTAAATAAATAAATACTAATGGGAAAAATATGATTTTAGGCTCAAAAAATATTAAAATGTATAAATAATCTAGGAAAATTAAGAAAATGGAAAAAGAATGAACCAATAAGCTGAAATTAGCTTATTTATACACGGCTTATAATGTAAAAGCTAAAACACAAAGGGTATAAGAGAAAGAAAAGGAAGAGTGTGACAAGAAGAAAGTAATGGTACAATGGTAAGAACCCTGACCCCTGCACGACAGGTCAGGGGTTCGAATCCATGCCATGTACTTTTTTTTTTTACTTTCAAACACTTGTTCTACAGTAACAGTACTTTACAAAAACAAAAAAAATAAAATTCCAACTAAGCACGTTTTAATCTGTTAAATCCTGTTCAAAACCCACAGACTTCTACTTTTCTGTTTTGCTATTGTTACTTGGAACTCGGGGGATTTTTGGGAGAGCTCGGTATGGGAGTGTTGGCTGTTGCTGAGCTCGCAAGGCACCCCACAAGCCAATGAGCTTGTGGGAGTCAAAACACAACACACAAAACACAAACACAATACACAGATTACCCTAATAAGCACCAATTGTTCAGCAAAAAGCTATTAGAAAAAAAAAAAAAGAAAAAGGAACTATGCACACAGTGGGTATTATGCACGCTAGCAGGTACACGTTACTTGGTTTCTTTTTCTTTTGCTAGTTATGGATTCCAATTGCTCAAAACAACCACAAATACTAACACTCAGCAATGATAACAGTGGTCAACCGCAGCAAACAAGCACATGCACCTTGGGCTTAAATAGTGACTAGATGAATAAGCTACGAACCTAGATAAGCCCGATATCCCTAACTAAACTACACAAAAGTCCCCAATGACACCTAATACTAGCGGAGGCAGATAACACTATGCCTTGTTTGCTAACAGTGGGCAAGAATCCTCAACCTACAACACACGGATGCAATATCTCGAACTAGGCAAGAAGCTAGGGAGGCGCAGGCACACAATACAAAACTAAAAACACAATGCACAAAATAACACCCTATATTTCTATTGGTGATGGCAGACATGAACGAGAAGGTTTGTACGAATCAGTGACTAATAGGGTCAATTCTACCTATTGAAAACCTACAAACTTAACACACTAGCTGATATAGTGATGAACAACCATAAATTCAGCTGAGTAACCAATTTTTGATTTTCAATCCACAAACCTGAGCCTAAACCAATTTCTAGTTTGAACCGAACATGAGATGTGCTTTTGTTGGTGCAAGTGGTGAGAAAAGGAAATATCGCAGTTATAATCTTGGTTTTAGGTCAAGTGAACCACAAGTTTTAAAACTCGCACTCCTACAACCTAACCTAAACTAACTGTATCACAATGGTCAAACCACAAATCACATTCATCAATCCTAAAACACCTTCTGTTTATGCCGACAGAAAAATAAGGTGATGTTTGCTGATAAACTAAGCACTCAATTTTCAAACTAATAAAGTTTAAACCTTATAACAACTTAATCTCACTAACATTAATCTATTATGCCATCTCAAAACACATACAAATTCATAGATCATCAAAAGATCAACAACACTTGTAATTTAGACGGATTTTTAACCAATAACCAAAAACAAGATTTCCAAACTATGAACTCAAATCTTTTGTCAAATATCAATTATCCTAAACTCGTTAAGGTTGTGCAGAGCTTAGATTGTCTTGGTTGACGATCCTCACACAAGAAACAACCTGTCCCAAACACCCCTATATAAGTAGAAATCAATTTTTTTTCAAAAGATTTTTTTCATCAAACACTTCAAACAACCAAACTATCAATTGATTACCATTAAACACCCTAAAACTAACATGTTCTAACAGATTATATTACACAAATCACACAAATCACATAACACATGAACATGGCAGAAAAAAAATAGAAAAAGGGTAAAAGAAAAACGTGTACCTCAAGAGCATACTTCCATGCTCTCGGATGTGTGAGCTGATGTGCACGCGTGTGCACAAGCTTTCCAAAACCTGTTGAAACACAAAACCACGAGCGAAATTCAAGTAATAATGAGCTTATAAGATTGCTTAGTTGTGAATTAAACAGCCTATAAGCTCATGGATACAGTGAGGATCAAACTGAAAATTAGACTGATATCTTTTTGGTAAAAATACTTCTTTTGAAACCAGAAACTTCGAAGGAAAAGTAATTGAACAAAAATATAACTTCACCCTATAACCTAACTATATGAGTATGAGTGTCAATTCAAACTCATATAGCAGCTATAGTTTGAAGGGTCTCAAAAAACTTCAAACTTTCTCAAAACCTTTTTGATATGCAGAAAAGTAAAAGGTGCAAGTAAATAAATAGCTGTAAGGTAAAAATGGAACACAAATTATCTTTTATTATAAACTTGTATCAGTTACAAGGAAATCAAAGAAAAATTTGGAACGGGGACAATGCTGCTATCACGGCTCTATATATACAAGACAGACATGAAACATAACCCTAAACCTAATCCTTGTGATCTTCCCAAAATACCCATTGAGGAATCTTGAGTATATGCTCATTTGATGCCAGATTTTGAATTTGTCAAAGTGGTACCATGTGATAAATCTGCCTTGGTTCTTGGATTTTTGTGGTGTATAGCTGTTGTGAATTCATCTAAGTCCTTCATTCAACCATTGGGGACCAAGTATTTGATGGGAGTCGTTGGATGCTCTGGCGGGTTTTGTTGTCTTCTTGGCTCGATGCAGGGAATGGGTCCACAAGCATGTGGGGTGGGGTGAGGAGCAATTTATGGGTGAGGTTTGGTTATACTAATGATCAATCAAAGATCTGGAAAATCTTTAATCACAATTCATTGTTAATTAGGAATGGAAGATTAGGGTTTTTGTGGAAGAAAAAGAGGGGTTTTAATCCTTTTAAGAGGAGCAGTAGTTGTTACCCGCGTACCTTAATAATAAATTAATCACGTTTAAAAAAAATGTAATTAATATATAATTAAACCCGGGTTGTGATTTATGGGTTGGTGGGTTTGGTTAAGTTTAATGGGTAAAATGGTTAGTAACTTAGGATGTTTGGCAGAATCAACCCCTCCATCTAACAGCAGCATAGAAGAAACTTTTCACCCATGGTCCTTTTGGCTTTTCATAGTTAGTCCTTGCCCATTTGCAAGTTAGTCCTTTGTTATAATTTGGACTTTAAGGATTATTCTCGTAACTTTATCCAATCTCCAAGGGCTTTCTTTGTAAATTCTTCATTCTTCAAGTATAATTCTTGTATAAATTGATTATTGGAGGACCAAAGTTGACAAATCTCAAAAGATGAGGGACCAAACTTGACATTCTTCAAAACTTCAAGGGTAATTTTGTAAATTCCATACTTGGGCCCGGTTCTTTGTGCGGCTTCGTTTCCCGTGTTCGTTTTTGCTTCATTCTTGTAATCTTTTGGTGAATTCACGATATCCGTACCTGAAATACACAATGAACAAACACAGGCACATTTTTGGGTATTTTGATGATATATTAAGTGTTTTAAGCCCGATTTGGACGATGAGACTATGTATAATTACAGTCTCATCATCCATACATAAGCAGATTAAAACAAACCGATTCAATAATAAAAATAATAAGCAGATCCAACGCAACTCAGACAAAACAGATAACCAAAACAAGCAGATAAACAACTTAAACCAATTAAACAAAAGCAGATATACTAAATAAACATAACCGAATTAAAATAAACTAAAAATGATAAAAATTAAAAGGGAAGGAGAACCTCATGAAGATACCCGTTGCGACGAAGAGCGGCGCTGAGCCGTCTTATTAACCGAAAACGAACACCAACTCTTCAATCATCAACACCATCAACTTTATCTCGAACACAATCAGATTCCTTCGAGCAGTAACTTTTATATTTTCCCAGTGGGGGAAAATAACATTCCACTTTCTATTATATTTTTATATGAAAACAAACAGTAATACAAAAAAGAGATTAAAGATGATAATTAAACTTGGCAGAAATTTAATTGAGACGCAATTAAGTGAAAATAAATTTTCATTAATATTAAAATGAAGTTACATTACTAGAAAATTAAAGAAATACAATTTTAACCTAAAAACTAAATTGCAGAAATTAAACTAAAAATAATAAAAAGTGCTTCCTAAAATTACAGATGAAGGGGGTTTTTATAGGCGAACCCCTGGAAACCCTCTTCTTAGCTTCAAGAGTAAGCAATAAATCCAGGCCATCCATTCCATTTTTCTATCTCTTTTGCTTGATCTACGGATGAAAACCATTTCCCACAATACGGATTGCCAGCATGGCAGTGATTTGTGTTTGTTGTGCTACTTTCTTGATGAGGTGGAGGATTAATCTTGGTGGTTTTGGTAGTGATGAGGTGTGAGAGCCAATCATGATAAAGAAAAAGGCCACGTCGGATTTGGAGATGAGGACCACCCTTTGTGATTTCTTCCGATAAAGATGGGGATTTAATTCCCCATCATGTGAATCACACGAATAAGGAAAAACCCCCAATTTAACTTGGGTAAATTTTGTGATGAAGATGAATTAGGGTTTGGTAAAAGCTGTGTATTTTAGGGGGAGAGAAGAAGTGGGTGAGAGGTTCTTGTTATTATCGAATGGAGTAAATGGATAATTTATTTAATGGAACGTGTGTGTTGGAGTGAAATAAGTGTTACGTGTGAGGTGTGAGATGAGGGTTGACTGAGAGTTGACTAGGCTTTTGAGTGAATAAAATTCACTTTTTCATCCTTTAACCGTCCCATTTATAAGTGTAATGGGCTTGGCTCAAAAACATTTCCATCCGAATGTTTTGATAAGGGGAAAATTGGGCCATTTGGGCTTAAAGATATAAATCAAGAAACATTTAGTTTCCAAATGGGCTTTTGAGCCCATTAACCCAAATGCGGGAACCACAAGCCCATTAAACTCCATAAAATATTAATTTCACTAAAAACGAGCTCGATTTCGGCTTCGTTGGTCATTTCTTCAAAACCGTGTTGAATTGCCGGTTTTCGTGATCTTCGGAACACTTTTGGTCTTTTGACTTTGTCTTTGTCTCTTTCTTGGACTTTTCTTCAACATTTGACCGTGAAATCCCGTGTTTTCTTTCCTTTTGATTATTTGTACCTATTTAACACAAAAACACAAAAACATGCGTAATTCCGACTTTTACGATATTAAACACATGATTAGGTCTTGTTTTTCCTTGATTTTAGTGGCAAAAGGATAAGTGTTTACACACTTATTAAATCCCCTACACTTGACCATTGCAATGACCCCATGCAATGCATTATTTTAAAGCATTAAGTTACATTTTTCTCATAATTAATCCATCCCGGCCTTTATTAAGATATACTATTACTACTATGATGAAAAGATAAAAACTTAAAAGGAGACAAAAGTTATAATGATTTATTAACTTGGAAATTATTTGATGGAAGAAACTTGTAAAGAAATCTAAGACTTAGATTAGGGCTTTGGTGTCATGAATATTAATCATCCTCAAGTTTCACGTTCCCCATACCAAGCTTAAAAACGAGATCATTGTTTACCGTAAGTTCTTAAGTTAAAACCACTCATATAAGATAATTGTGTAATACTCTTTCTCCAATTCCTACGTTGTATCTCTAGATTTTATTGATTGTCATTCACCCGTAGGCTCATTTGACTTATTTGATAATTATTATTCCAAAAATGAAGGCCAAACGGTGCAAACCTGATACTCAAAACCTAACCTCGTCCTCAAAAAACGTTGTCACTAAAGTAAGCCCACATCAAGGATGATTTAACACGATTTGGGGAATAAATTCCCGGACCCTAAATTTGGCCAATAGTACTACTTATTAATTATTCCTCCAAAGTCATGTAGACTTTATGTGGAGTTTAGCAAGTTCACATCATATACCCTTAGGCTCTTTAAGATGTAAAAATGCTCCTCATCTATTGTCCACACCCTAAGGCTCCTTGAACCATAAATGAGGGAATTGATTTTTGATCAATTTTTATTCAACACTTACCATGTCATACACCCTAAGGCTCTAATGACAAGATTCGTGCTACATGCCCCACTCCCTAAGGCTCCTTGAGGTCATGTTTTAATCTTATTCTTTCTTTATTTATGATATATATAGTAGGCCAAATTCCGCGGTCACATGGTCTGAATACCTCCTACTTAGTGGTTATGAGCCACCTTAGTCAGAAGTCCACAACGCTGGCACCCTCAATGTGTTCATGCTTTAATTACAAGGAGAATAAAGATTTGGCTAAGAGTTAAGATATCGAATCTACACCGCAAAAATCCTCATTTATTAAGCAATTAAATATACAAGCGGGAAAAAAGAGCCACAAAAACTCATATAAAGAAGAATTAACCCTTAAACTTATTATCAACTCTATCATCTCTCGTTCTCCACAATTTAAAATCTCAAAGAATGAGACTCGTGGATGCTTAGCCTAATAAACCAATTAAGGTCCATATGGTTAAGGATACTAGCTAGAGTAAACTTGGATAAGTAAACTCGGGTTGAGTCAAAATATTAATGACGAGCCTAATATATCAAAGATATCTAAACTTGTTAAAACCATTTTATTAATTTATTTATTTTTGACTTTATTCTAGAAATGGAAAATATAAATAAGATGCGATGACAAAAGGAAAGAAAATAAATAGAAAATACTACTAGGCCAAAATAGATCAAAAATTTGAAAAACGTTGAAATTTTTTTAATTTTCCGGTTAAATGGGGTCAAATTCATGGAAAAGCCCACTAAAATCTCGATAGAAATCCCCCTACACTTAATATAAACATTGTCCTCAATGTTTAAGCATGTGGGAAAATAAACTCCCCTACACTTAGGACATTGAGTACGTTGTTTAAAATCGAGCTAAGGAAAGGACAACTAAAGTGATAACATTTATTCTCTTATTTATATACATGTATGAATCACAATAGCAAAAACTTATCGAAAGAACCGGGTACACGGGAAACACGGGAACAGGGTCGCGTCAAAAATACCAAAAGTGGATCATCAAAGCACATGTCCCTTCACACAACATCACAACACAAACAACCTACTTGGCCCCCCTACACTTATTGGTGGAAATGGGTGAAGGTAAAAAGGGTGGAAAGGATGGAAAAGTTAAAAAATCTAACCTAGTTATACGATGCTTGATTTATTTATCACGAGTCTCTAGCTCGACTCGATTTCTCGAATGTCATCATTCAAATGGGAAAATCATGGGAAAACCGAGATTTCCAAGGGAGGAAAATCTCTCCATGATAAAGGGGTGAAGCAAAGTCATATAAGGCATACCCCATGAAAATCCACCCGGGTCAAACACATAATTTCCATCACAAAAGGAAATAAACCCCGAGGTGGTAAAATTACGCAAGTCAAAGAAGAGTGGGGAATCCTTAGGCAACGATTTCTTAAATGAAAAGATAGTATGGTGATATGGCAATGAAAGCACTAAAGTCTCTATTTAGGGATCAAACACCGGTTCCTTAACGGGAAAATAGCAAGAGGTGTTGACATTTAAGTTCAAAATGTCATTTTGATCCAAAGTAGGGGGGTCGTCCTCGTCCAAACTCGATGTGAAAACATAAGTATCATCAGAGTCATAGGAAAACTCATCCTCGTGAGGAAAATAAGAGTTTAGAAAGTTATCTAAATCCTCCTCAAATGGAATATCCTCTAAAATAGGGGCAACCTCTAAAGGTGGAGGATCCTCCTCAAAAGTCATAACCCCCAATTTAGGAATATAAGAGTCAAAGGGAGACTCAAGAATGGGAGAATCACTCATGATAGGATCATTAGGCTCACTAGGTGTCTCGTCAAAATCCAAAGAAATGAGATCACTTAAAGAAGTGTCGTCATCATAGTCATCGTAGATTGGGTTATTAAAGATAGGAGGCTCTAAAGGTGTCTCCCTAAGATCGAATGGAAAGTGATCACTTGAAGAAGTGTCATCACTATAGGTGTCATAGAGTGGGGTATCCTCAAAATCCGAAGTGGAATGATCACTTAAAGAAAAGGCATCATTAGGTTCCTCATTTTCTTCAAAAAGTGGATTATCATTTGAAGTGTCAAAAAGTGGATTTGAATGTACCACAAAATCATTAATGTTAAACTTTTTAGTTTCAAAAGGATTAATAAAACTTTCTTCATTATCAAAATTAAGCACATCAATCATATTAACCGATTCTTTTTCATTTGATTTATTCACCATTTTCCCCATTTTAAACACTTGTTGATCATTCCCGACCCTAAGAATTAATTTCCCTTCGGCTACATCAACTAAAGCTTTTCCGGTTCTTAAGAACGGTCTACCAAGTATTAACGGAATACGAGGATCCATCTCATAGTCGACAACAACAAAGTCCACGGGAAAAGTGAATGTACCAACTCGAACAAAAACGTCTTCGGCAATACCAACGGGGTATGCGAGAGTTCTATTAGCTAACTCGAGAGTCATGCGATTCGGTACAAGGTCGGGTAATGATAATCGTTTCCATATCGAGAGTGGCATAAGATTGATGCTAGCACCGAGATCCGCTAAAGCCATACAATCATCAATTTGGGGAAACGAGCAAGGTAACACGAATCGTACGGGATCTCCTAGCTTTTCGGGAAGCTCTTTGAGAATAATCGCGGAACAATTCTCATTTAAACGAGTACTAACGAGCTCAATCATTTTTTCTTTCTTATTAAGCAAATCTTTGAACATTTTTGACAAATTTTGGCATTTGAGCAAGTGTTTCAATAAGGCTAATGTTAACATTCACATTGGAAATCATTTTCAAAAAGTTGGAAACATGAACGTCATCTTTGGTGAGCACTTTAGCCTTGTCTAACCTAGATGGATAAGGGATATTAGGTTTAGACTTGGAAGGTTGAGAAGGAGAAGAACTCACTTCTTGAAAAACCGTAGGGATAGCCTCTTTGGGCAATGGAGCACTAGTACTAGGAGTGGTAGTAGGAGGAATCACCAGAGGAGGAGTAGGATTACTCATTATGACCTCCGGGCCTTGTCTCTCCTTTATGGGAGAAGTGATGGAAGGTCCCACTAAAGTGGCTCTACTTCGAGTAGTGATAGCACTCACATTAGCACGAGGGTTAATCTCGGTATTTGAAGGTAAGGCTCCTTGGGGTCGAAGGGCTTGCAACATTGTCAAAAATTTCTTATCATTGGACTCTTGCATTTGTCTAGTAGATTCTTGCATTGCTTTCATGATTTTCTCATGTTCGGTCAATTTTTGTAGAACCAAGTCCATTTGAGGGTTGTGCATGTTCATTTGATTAAACCCTTGATTGTTAACCCCTTGATTAGGAAAACCTTGGTTTTGATATTGAGATTGAAAACCGCTGTTATTATAAAAACCTTGGTTATTATTTTGAAAACCTTGATTTTGACCATTAAAATTCCCTTGATTTGCATTCCCTTGAAAATTACCCATTTGAGGACCTTGGTTCCTATTTTGGTATTGGGTAGTTTGGGCGGGTGGGGGTGGTCTTTGTGGAGCTACAAAACCCGGGGGAGCTAAATAATTAGTACTCTTGTAAGACAAATGGTTAACATCAACATTTGGTTTAAATGGAACCCTTTCATTAGCATTAAAAGCACAAATTTGTTGTTGTTGATTATTGTAAACCTTGTCACAATTAAAATATGAATGTGGTCCACCACAAGTCTCACACGTTTCACTAGTTTCTTTTAAGGCATTCACTTGACCATTTAGGGCTTGGGTTTGTAAAGCAATTGTTTCAACAAGCGAAGTGAGTTTATCGATTCTCTTGTCACTCTCACTAGAACTAGCACTTGCCATAATGGCCCTAACACTCTTGGTTTGTACTTTTGCCTTATTTTCAATTATAGCCCAAGCCTCGTTCATTGATTTCACAAGAATATTGCCCCCCGCGGCACTATTAAGTGAGTCTTGGTCATTTAGAGTTAAACCATTGTAAAACGTATTAATTTGATGCACTTTAGTGAAACCGTGTTGTGGACATTTTCTTAAAAGCTCTTTAAAACGATCCCAAGACTCACTAAACGTTTTCCCGTATTGTTGTTCAAAAGTAATGATTTCATTCCTTAAAGAAGTGGTCCGTGATGGTGGGAAAAAGTAGTTAATGAACTTGGTCTCTAAGTCGATCCATGTAGTAATACTTTGGGGTGGTTCCTTATCAAGCCAATTCCGGGCTTGTCCCTCGAGGGAAAAAGGAAAGAGTTGTAAACGAATTGCCTCTTGTGGCACCCCATTGTATTTGACGGTATTTGTTAATTGTATGAAACGTTTGATATGAGCGTGTGGATCATCATTAGTACGGCCTAAAAATAGTGTAGCGGAAACCATTTGAATAAAACCCGTTTTAAGTTCAAAATGATTTGCTCCAATATCCGGCACCACAATCGCGTCATCGTTTCCTTCAACGTGAGATTGGAGAATCTCAATCATTGGTTGATTATCCGTTGCCATCGTATTGTCGAAAGCTCGATTCTCGGGATCGGCTTGATTGACGGTCTTTTTGTTTTTCTTCTTCTTCTTTTTGGAAGAATTGGAAGAATTTGGTACACCAATCGGTATGTATGTATGCGCGCGAGTGCGCATACAATTAAAACTTGGAATGAGGTAGGTGACCTCGGTCGACTTTGAGAGGAAAAGGATTTTCCCTCACGAGGTGCAATATTAAAAAGCTACAAAAATATATACTTAATACTAATTGAGTTGGCAAACCAATAATCGGTCGTCCCTCTCAATATACGCACAAGCAAGCGGGGAAACGAGGTGGCACAAAGCACTTAAAAACCTTTTTCCTTAGACGGCCTTTTATAGCGCGTCGCCTTATACACACCTTATAGTTTGTATATATCGAGTTCAAACGTCTTACTAGTATTTATCTATTTTGCCTTTTTATTTCGTTTAGGATGCGAATACAATAGTTATGTGATGAAATCCCAACTAAGGCTTATTTGAAAAGTAGGTAAATTAATTGTGCTACGTAATATACTATAGTAAAAGAAAAATCTTTTTGTATTTTTTTTAGGAAAAATATATATTCACAATAAAAATCGAAAGAAATCGAACTAAGAAAAATAACACTAATACGTAATATTTTTGGTGTAATACTTTTAGGAAAAAGTATTACTTTTTGATTTTTAATTTTTTTTGTTGCAAATCTTAGGAAAGAGTTTGCTTTTGTTGATTTTTTTTTTGTATTTTTATATTTTTGATTTTTTTTTTGTGTTTTTGATTTTGTTGCAAGAAAGTTAACGTTCAAAAAGAACGGATCCCAAAATCCAAACGTCTCACGAAATCGTCAATCGTAACGAGCGAAGCGGCAGCGGCGCCATTTTAATAGAGAATTTTATCAATCCTTTTTAATCAATGAATGTTCGTTTTCCTCGACTCGACTCGAATTGATATTGGACTAACGTGGATTAATTTGTTTTTGGTGAAATGTATTTTTTTGTTATTTTAAACCAAAAACTATTAACTATTTAATTAAAAGCTAACTATTTTAAAACTATCTTAAATAAATTTGAAAACTAATTTTAAAATAAAAATTAAATCCAAATTTAAATCTAATTAATTTTAAACTAATTACTTTAAATGAAAACTATTTTTAAAACAAAACTAATTTATATTAATTAAAATTTAAACTAAATTTAAAAATATTTAAAATTCCTAAAAGTAAATAAAATATTTTTTTTATCTTTTTATTTTTATTTAAAACTGAATATAATAAAATTTATAAAAAACTTTTTAAATAAATTTAATAAAACTAAAAAACGTGTACTTAAACTAAATAAACTAAACTGCCAGCTAAGAATTTAAATCCTATATTAATTGAACGTTAAGCAAAGAAACTCAAATGAATTACTAGGACAATTGGTTAAGGCTTATGACTGTTGAGCGAGAGGTCGCAGGTTCGAGTCCTGGACCAGACGCTATTTTTGCTAATAATATTTTTTTGGACTATTTTTTTTTTTGGAATAAGAAACAAACAGACTAAAAGAGTCTGTTATCTTTATACAGCAATATCAACAAACTAAGAAAACAAAATAAGCACAAAAGCAGAAAACCAATAAGCAGATAAAAAGAACCAAAATAAGCAAAAGTAGATTAAGCTATAACAGTTAAGCTAAAAGCAGTAATACCTATAAGCTGAACATAAGAATAAGCAAACCAAAACAAGCAGATTATAATAAATCGAAACCTAAGCAGATCCAAACTTAAACCAAATAAATACTAAGCAGACTAAATTTAAACTGATTACCAAATAAAACTGATCCAAAACAAATATTAAACTACCAATCTAACCATAATCCAGACATAAGCAGATTAAAACAAACCGATTCAATAATAAAAACAATAAGCAGATCCAACGCAACTCAGACAAAACAGATAACCAAAACAAGAAGATAAACAACTTAAACCAATTAAACAAAAGCAAATATACTAAATAAACATAACCGAATTAAAATAAACTAAAACTGATAAAAATTAAAAGGGAAGGAGAACCTGATGAAGATACCCGTTGCGACGAAGAGCGGCGCTGAGCCGTCTTATTAACCGAAAACGAACACCAACTCTTCAATCATCAACACCATCAACTTTATCTCGAACACAATCAGATTCCTTCGAACAGTAACTTTTATATTTTCCCAGTGGGGGAAAATAACATTCCACTTTCTACTATATATATATTTTTTTTATATGAAAACAAACAGTAATATAAAAAAGAGATTAAAGATGATAACTAAACTTGGCAGAAATTTAATTGAGACGCAATTAAGTGAAAATAAATTTTCATTAATATTAAAATGAAGTTACATTACTGGAAAATTAAAGAAATACAATTTTAACCTAAAAACTAAATTGCAGAAATTAAACTAAAAATAAAAAAAAGTGCTTCCTAAAATTACAGATGAAGGGTTTTTTTATAGGAAACCCCTGGAAACCCTCTTCTTAGCTTCAAGAGTAAGCAATAAATCCAGGCCATCCATTCCATTTTACTCTCTCTTTTGCTTGATCTACGGATGAAAACCATTTCCCACAATACGGATTGCCAGCATGGCAGTGATTTGTGTTTGTTGTGCTACTTTCTTGATGAGGTGGAGGATTAATATTGGTGGGTTTGGTAGTGATGAAGTGTGAGAGCCAATCATGATAAAGAAAAAGGCCACGTCGGATTTGGAGATGAGGACCACCCTTTGTGATTTCTTCCGATAAAGATGGGGATTTAATTCCCCATCGTGTGAATCACACGAATAAGGAAAAAACCCCCAATTTAACTTGGGTAACTTTTGTGATGAAGATGAATTAGGGTTTGGTAAAAGCTTCGTATTTTGGGGGGAGAGAAGAAGTGGGTGAGAGGTTCTTGTTATTATCGAATGGAGTAAATGGGTAATTTATTTAATGGAACGTGTGTGGTGGAGTGAAATAAGTGTTACGTGTGAGGTGTGAGATGAGGGTTGACTGAGATTTGACTAGGCTTTTGAGTGAATAAAATTCGCTTTTTCATCCTTTAACCGTCCCATTTATAAGTGTAATGGGCTTGGCCCAAAAACATTTCCATCCGAATGTTTTGATAAGGGGAAAATTGGGCCATTTGGGCTTAAAGATATAAATCAAGAAACATTTAGTTTCCAAACGGGCTTTTGAGCCTATTAACCCAAATGCGGGACCCACAAGCCCATTAAACTTCATAAAATATTAATTCCACTAAAAACGAGCTCGATTTTGGCTTCGTTGGTCATTTCTTCAAAACCATGTTGAATTGCCGGTTTTCGTGATCTTCGGAACACTTTTGGTCTTTTGACTTTGTCTTTGTCTCTTTCTTGGACTTTTCTTCAACATTTGACCGTGAAATCCCGTGTTTTCTTTCCTTTTGATCATTTGTACCTATTTAACACAAAAACACAAAACCACGCGTAATTCCGACTTTTATGATATTAAACACATGATTAGGTCTTGTTTTTCCTTGATTTTAGTGGCGAAAGGATAAGTGTTTACACACTTATTAGATGACCATGATAGTAGATTATCCCCAAAGAAAACACAATAACCTGAAGTAGAACGTCTAGTAGTAGGACAACCCGCCCAATCAGCATCAGTATAAGCCACAAGAGAGTGAGTGGCTGATGCATATAGTTGAAGCCCAAAGTCTAAAGTACCACGGATATATCGAAGAATACGCTTAAGAGCTGAAAAATGAGGCTCTCGAGGGTCATGCATATATTGACAAACCTGTTGTACAGCATAAGAAATATCAGGACGGGTAAATGTCAGATACTGTAAACCACCTGCAAGACTACGATATAATGTAGGATCGGGTACAGGATCCCCATCAGCACCAAGCTTGAATTCCGTATCAACCGGAGTCCGAGTAGGATTACAAGAAGACATATGTGCTCGATCTAGAAGCTCCATTGCATACTTCTTTTGAGAAAGAAACATACCAGTAGAATCTCGAGTAACTGAAATACCCAAAAAGTAATTAAGAGCCCCCAAATCAGTCATATCAAACTCCGCATGCAGAGAAGAGATAATACGTCGAAGTAAATCTGTAGATGAAGTTGTCAAAACAATATCATCAACATCGATCAATAAATATGCAACCTCAGAACCATGTTGATATATAAATAATGACGAATCACATCGACTTGAAGAAAACCCAACTCGTAGTGCATATCCCGCAAATCTTTGAAACCAAGCACGAGGTGCCTGTTTCAAACCATATAAAGACCGCTGTAATCGACAAACATGATGTGGAAATCTACAATCCACAAATCCAGGTGACTGATACATATAAACAGTCTTAGAAAGATCCCCGTTAAGAAATGCATTCTTAACATCAAGTTGATGAATAGGCCAATTCCGAGATAATGCAAGACTAAGAACGGTATAAATAGTGGCCGGCTTAACAACCGGGCCGAAAGTATCATCACAGTCAATACCAAACTGCTGACTACGTCCGTTAGCAACGAGACGAGCCTTATACCTGCTTAAAGAACCATCGGCGTGATATTTGTGCCGAAACAACCACATTGACCGAACCACATTAGCATCTGGTGGTTTTGGAACAAGCATCCAAGTACTATTTCTAATCAATGCGTTATATTCATCGTACATAGCATCTCGCCAATTAGGATCAGACAAAGCAACATAAGGAGATTTAGGGATAGGAGAAATATGAGATGTATGACCATGAAAACGAGGATTAGGCTTGACAGTACCAACTTGAGCACGTGTGACCATAGGATGAGTTCGAGTAGGTTGGTGTACGGTATTGGGGCTGGAAGTAGAATGGGTTGAACGAGTAGTGGGTTGGTGCGGAAGGGTGGTTTGGCTAGATTGGGTCGTGTGACCCATATTGGGAGTCGATGAGGATTGGGCCAAAGGGGGTGTTGGCGATGCGGGTTCGTGTTGGTGTTGGTCTAAAATAGGAGAAGTCGGTTCTTGTTGGGCCAAAGGGGTTTCTTGTGGCATTGTGTTTGGGTTTGGGTTAAATATGGCATAACGAGTAATAAGTGAAGGTTGAGGGTCTAGAAAGGTATAAGATGGTGGATTATCAGATGAGATGGAAGCATATGGAAATTGAAGTTCATCAAAAGTTACATGGCGAGAAAGAATAATTTTGTTAGTGGAAAGGTCTAGGCATTGATACCCACGATGATAAGCGGAATATCCCAAAAAAATACATGGGGTAGCACGAGGTGCAAGTTTGTGTGGAGGGTAAAGGTGAGGGTAACATAGACATCCAAAAACACGTAAACGAGAGTAGTCGGGCTGTTTGTGGAATAATTTGGTACATGGTATTTCATTTTGAATAGCAGTAGAGGGGAGTATGTTTAGAAGGTATGTAGCCATATGTAATGCTTCGACCCAAAATGTTGATGGAAGGTGAGCTTGGAAAAGAAGAGTGCGTATAATATTATTAATAGTTCGTATCATTCGTTCTGACTTACCGTTTTGTTGGGAGGTTTTGGGGAAGGAGAATCTAAATTAAATACCATGTTGAGAAAATAATTGAAGGAGGTTGGTGTTGTCAAACTCACCACCATGATCACACTGAAAAGTTGTAATGTCACATTTGAATTGATTATTTACATAAGAACGAAAATGCAAGAATTTTTGAAAAACTTCAGATTTGGCACGCAAAGGATAAATCCACACATAATGAGAATAATGATCAAGAAATAACACATAATACTTAAAACCCCCAGAACTAACAATAGGAGATGTCCAAATGTCAGAATGAACAATCTCAAACAACGAGTAACAACAGAGTCTGAACTAGAAAACGAAAGTCTTACATGTTTGCCAAGCTGACAAGCGTGACAAATATGAGAAGACTTCTCTTTATTACAAGAAATAAACTGACGAGAAACAAGAGAACGTAACACTTCTTCCCGGGATGCCCGAGGCGTTGGTGCCACGTAGAGGGACTAACAGACAGCAAAGCATGAGGGATATGAGAAGGCTGTGTGACAGGGTAGAGTCCTGAACTATCACATCTAACTAGGATATGACGGGTTAAGAAATCTTTTACCGAAAAACCAAACGCATCAAATTCAACTGTACAATTATTATCCCTAGTAAACTGACGAACAAAAATAAGATTTTTGATGATATTAGGGGTGACCAAAACATTATGCAAGTGTAAAGGACGATTAAGGGTTGGTAAGATGCTATGACCGGTGTTAGTAACAGGTATGGATTTACCATCACCAACACAAACAGATGGATATAAGATGAGATGATGCACCTGTATCCATATTCCATGTAGAATCTTGATTCGTTAAAACGCTAAAAGCCCGTGGAAGCTTATACCTGGCTGCGGTTACAATACCCACTGATTTGTTAACCATCTTGTTAAACTAAAGAAAAATAAAATAATTATTGCTTTAGTTTACTTTTGTAGTCCTCACGTCAACAAGAATAAAAATAGAGTAATGCTAAATCCTCCTACAATATCTTCCTACTTATTCTTCTACCCACATCAAATTAAAACATGTGTAATCCACTAACTCTCTTTCTTAATTTCATCCAATGATCAATCCATTTGTCATAATCATAAAAGTAGGAAGATATGTAGGCATATTAAGTAGGAGGATAAATCATTTTCCATAAAAATAACAACCCTTTATTCTTCTTTCTACGCCACGTCGGCTAGATTAACCAAGCCATAAAGAAGCAATGACAAAGCCCCTTTTTTTTCTTGCTGTAATAATGATTGGAGAAAGTTTCAACTTTCGAACATCAAACACCAATCAAAAAGAAAATTAGATACGTTATCTTTCTTGCGATTCTTCGTTACTTCGACTAACACCGGAGTTTTTTTTTTTTTTTTTTTTTTTTTTTTTTTTTAAATACGATCAGGAGATGAGATAAGGAGAAAGAAAAAGGAATAAAAAAAAATTAGGAGGACTGTTTTTGTTTTTATACCATATTAGAAATATAATTGACAAACTTGAAAAAACCTATATCATAATAAACTAATGTCTAACAAACTTGTCTTGATTAAGATAACACAATAAGATTGGCCTATTTAATTTCAAGGAAACGCCAGTAATTGGCTTTTGTTAAAAATCAAACATGATGAATTTACGGTAGTGTTGCAATTTGTGGGATCAATTTAGATTATGCAACAAAATCAACATCAATTTTTTCCTGTGAGGTTGTGATCTTGGCGAGTGATGTGTGGTCTCTGTGATGGTCTTGGTGTGTGGTGGGTAGCATCACCACGTGGTCGACCACTACCATAGTTTTTTTTTTGAACGGCAAGAGAATATAAGATTAACAAACTAGCAAGAAGCTACAAACAATGGGATAGAGTGTTACAAGGATTACATATCCACTCTACCCACTTAACATAAATATTTTTTTGTCTACTTGTGATCCAAATAAATCAGGACAATTTTACATGATCAATGATAAGCTGCTTGTTGGGTCACTACCATAGTGACCAGCTTAATGTTTCTTTAATGTTCCCGCAAATAAGTCAATGCCTTGTCCCACATCGGTAGAAAGTAAGAGTAGAGAACTCTTTACACAAATTAGACAATCTCAGATTCTACAAAAATTTAATTGTAGGATTCGAGCTTGTTTAGATTTTTAATACTTTTTTTTATATAATTATTTTTCATAAAATTTGGTCATAACATATTATTACAAAACTATATACATTCCCTTTAAAATGGTCTTAATGTATACACATGTGTGGATTACAAGCCCAGAGTCATTAAGAACAGAAATGTTTAGCAATTTCTTTGGCGGCTTATCTCGTGAAATCTGCTTTAGCTAATATACAAGACGATGATCAGTTCATTTTTACATTCATCGTTACGCCTAGCTCCTCATTCAGCTTTGTCTAACTTGGTACTTTTTTTTAGACCGGCAGTCTATGTTGTACTACCAAAGTGGTTTACTTGGCATGGATTATATTTTACCCATGAAAAAATCATAGTATGCTGCAAAGAAGAACTCATATTGTTGTTGTTGTTATTGTGTATCACTACCGAGACTTTTGGCTGTTGTAATAATGAACCATTTGGTACATTCTGGTATTGCTCATTGTGTTGTAGTCGACATAGAAGGCTTTGGATTTGGATTCACCTGTACCAAATTACACAAAGTTTGAAAATGATTACTCCCTTACATATTATCCCTGCTATCTAAGCTGCTTTTGTATCCAATGTTATTCATGGGAACTTCATAAGTGACGTCTATGTCGTCTTCATCTCCGACTTCATCTTCTAAATTGTTCATCCGAACAACCCAGTTTGCAACCACTAATTCTATGCATAAAAATCCAATCAAATGCCGAAGTGTGCCTATAATGAACTCATTCTTACAAACCAAAAAGGAGGTATACAAATGTCCACTAGCGAGAGTAAAAGTTATAAGGTGCATTTTATTTAGGTTAATGAAGACTCCCAACACAAAAACTTGGGACAAGGTGCATTTTGGAACTTTTTACTTTCGACCAAACCTTACACCACGCATGAAAAGTCCAAGTGGTTCACGGACACCGCCAAACCAGCAAACCAACAAGAAACTGATCAGCTACTCTTCCAATGGGTACAAATCAGGATCTTTTAGTTAGAAGAATGCTTGGATTTTACCCAAAACCATTTCGAAATCATGAAACATAAAGTATTGCTGGCGTTTAAAACGTATACGACTGAATGAAATGGAACAATTCATGTATTTGAGTGTTTCTCATGGTAAACAGGCAACTAAGGGGTGTGACAATCAAGTTCAGATCATCGAATTGAGGCGACTTACTATAACTTTAGAAAAATTCCTACTCAGCTCAAATGATTTCACCTATCAAACCCAGATGTAATTATTCTAGTTGTTGGCATACAACATTTGACCCTATAAAATTTTCTACTCAGCTGATATGATTTCACCTATCAAACCCATGTGCAATTACTCTGTTTCCAAAGGTCGATATTGTCTAGCAGTGAGACGCCTCTTACACATCTCAGAAATGGACCAAAAACAAATATGTAACGGCGAGAGATTCAAAAGTCTGCAACACAGAAAAACCTATTCACCAAATAAGTACTTTATTAAAACCAACCATTGTTAACAAACACTTGTACAAGAGTACCAAAGAAATTGTTCACAAAGTATTAACCAAACAAAGTTTCCACAACGAAGAGGAGGACAAGGCGAAGAGTGAAATCCTTTCGGATATTATAGTCAGCAGGGGTACGTCCATCCTCAAGTTGCTTCCCTGCAAAGATAAGTCTCTGCTTGTCTGGAGGGATGCCTTCCTTGTCCTAAATATTCGCATTGAATTATCAATAGTGTCAGAACTCTCAACCTCCAGTGTGATCGTCTTTCAGTGTCTTGACAAGTATACCACCTCTCAATCGAAGCACCAAATGCAGAGTTAATTCCTTTTGGATATTGAAGTCTGCAAGAGTTCGCCCGTCCTCTAGCTGCTTGCCGGCAAAGATCAACCTCTGCTGGTCTGGCGGAATACCCTCCTTATCTTAGATTTTCGCTTTGACATTGTCAATGGTGTCAGAGCTTTCAACTTCCAATGTGATAGCGTCTTTCCAGTCAGAGTCTTCACAAAAATCTGCATCCCTCCTCTTAGTCTAAGCACAAGATGAAGGGTGGAGTCTTAATGGATGTTGTAGTCTGCTAGAGTGCAACCATCTTCGAGCTGTTTCCCGGCAAAGATCAACCTCTGCTGGTCAGGGGGGATACCTTCCTTATCCTGAATTTTGGCTTTCACATTGTCAATTGTATCAGAGCACTCGGCCTCTAAAGTAATGGCCTTGCCAGTAAGTGTTTTCACAAAGATTTACATGCCTCCCATCAGCCTCGAAACAAGATGGAGGGTGGACTCTTTCTGGATGTTGTAGTCCGCTAAGGTACGACCATCTTCAAGCTGCTTTCCTGCAAAGATCAATCTTTGTTGGTCTGGGGGGATTCCCTCCTTGTCTTGAATCTTTGCCTTCACCTTGTCGATTGTGTCAGAGCTCTCGACTCTAAGAGTGATGGTCTTACCACGTGAGGGTGGTAACGAATATTTGCATCTGTCAAAACAAACCCAATATGAATTCTAAGTTTCTAACAACAAACTATCTAGCTACATCCAACAGTCGAATCACAACCGATTTAAAACAAGATGGCTCTTTATGCATACAATCTACAATATGCAACATGAACCCAATCACATGGTAAACAACCAACAAACCATATCCAAAAAACATGCAAGAGTGTCGGTATACATACAGCCCGAATTAGGGGTGTTATCTGGTCGGGTGGAATCAGGTTTAGGCTATGAAAACTAACCCTCAACTCGACCCTAAAAGAAATCGGTGTATCGGGGGTGGGGGGTGGGTGGGGTGAATCAAGCTATAATATAATAACACAATTTTACTTGCTCTAGTAGAATAAAATCCCAACAAACACAGTTTATATTTTCATGTTCAAAATCAAAGAACATAAGCATTAGAGGTCCAAATCAAAAAACCAGAAGTTAGCAAAGCATTCCGGCATGCAACAAACTTTTCTAGTGAAAAATTTCAGTTTTAGCAAGTTATTAAGATTTTTTGAATCACAGATATAAGTCCACAGTTGCTAAAAGAATCTTTGGCGATAGGCGAAATAAATGCGCCTAACTCCATATAACTTGAGGACTGTGCAAACAACGAAATAAGTACAGTTCAAAGTATCCAAGGAAGCTTTCTTTCGATTAATGGAAGCCTTAAGTCTATTATCTTGTACAGTTGACAGCAGTACCACAAACTGATCGCCCCATGCAATGTATACTGGCATTTAAAATTTCTAATAAAAACAAATATATAATATTATTAGATTAACCCGATAAATTGAACCCAACCTAAACCTTAAAAAAATATCCACTAGATCCTATTAACACCCCTAACCCTAATCATCAACCGGACCTACTTTAATAGATACGTAGTATTTCCTTGCTCAAGACCAAAATCACATGGTCGTTTGATGGTTCTCATGATCTGAGGTATGTCTTGGCGCCTCATTCTATGAAACAGCTCGAAGAGCCCGTGCGAACTGTATTTTGAAAGCCTTTCCTATTGACAAGTCAAAAATTGCCACTAAACGTACTAATGTAAAAAAAAGGTGACACTAGGAAGGCATTCAAAAAGCACTTGCACCGTTCCTTCAAGTTCTTTCATAAAACGAGGCGGCAACACATACCTAAGACCAAGAAAAACCATCAAAAACCACATTATTTCGCTTTTGAGAAAGGAACCGGATGATAAAATAGGTCCGGAATGAAGACAGGTGAAAATATGTTGCCCGACTCATAAATGAATAACAGTTTATATTTTCATGTTCCAAATCAAATAACAGTAGGTAGCAAAACATTCAGGCATGCAACAAACTTTTCTAGTGAAAAACTATAATTCAAATGTAGTTCGAATGTAGAAAAACGAGAATTAAATTATTTGTATGCACTATTGGTGTTTCACATGTATGATCGCCTATTTTAACATTAGCAGGCTTATTGACAAGTCAGAAATTGTCACTAAACGTACTAATGTAAAAACAAGGTGACACTAGGAAGGCATTCAAAAAGCACTTGCACCGTTCCTTCAAGTTCTTTCATAGAACGAGGTGGCAACACATACCTAAGACCAAGAAAACCATCAACCACCATATTATTTTGGCTTTGAGAAAGGCATTGGGTAATAAAATAGGTCCGAATTGAAGACAGGTGAATATATGTTGTCTGACTCATAAACAGAGGCTCTATATGTTGTTGGCTTTATTGTGTGTGGTTTGCATCGTCACTTTAAAAATGCACTCTTTTTCCTTTTAGTAGACTTGGTACAGACATGTAGTAAAATATAATTGATGCTATAATACGTAGTCAACATTGTCATGCTACCAACAAAACACGGGCAACTCAGATCCAACATGCAACATAAATTCAAATCTCGAGCATAAACTAATCAATACCTAAATTTTCGATCAACAAACAGGCCTACCTACGGCAAAATTGTAATTGGCAAACCTAAAATACCCATTGAAAATATTAAAGTGATATTTTAGATCAATCGGTTAATCAGGATTATCCAAAGCTGGTGGCAATTCAAATCAACTATTTAAGGACCACAAACACATAACTTGGGACGAATTAAGCCTTCACAAACACAGCAGCCTCGTAAATCCGTATCTACACTTTTAAAAAATCCCACCTAAAACGAATTATCGAGGCAGCTTGAGATCGTCTAACAAATGATTCTAGCTATAAAGACTAGTCCGCAACCCGTGATTCTAGCTATAAATATAATAACCCAAATTTACATAAATGCACTTTTCTAAATAATATAAGATTAGAATAAAATCCTAACAAACACAGTTTATATTTTCATGTTGAAAATCAAATAACGTAAGCATTAGAGGTCCAAATCAAATAAACAGAACTACAGAAGTTAGCAAAGCATTCCAGCATGCAACAGACTTTTCTAGTGAGAAATTACAGTTTATAGCAAGTTATCAAGTTTTTTTTTTAATCACTGTCCACAGTTGCTACAAGATTCCTTGGCGATAGGCAAAATAAATGCACTTAATATAATTTGAGGACTGTGCAAACAACGAAATAAGTACAGTACAAAGTATCCAAGGAAGCTTTCTTTCATTAATGACAGCCTTAAGTCTATTATGAGAACCGTAACACAAACCAATCGTCCCATGCAATGTATATGGGCTTAGAATTTCATTTCTATTATGTAATATTATTGAGTTGACCCGATAAGTAAAATAACTCAACCCAAACCTTATAAAAATATCAATTTTAGGGTTCAGGTCAAACTAACTTGATAAAGTTTCCAAACCGGACCCAATAAGCCTCCCAGCCCTATGAACACCCCTAACCCTAATCACATGGCACATAGTTAGGGTCAATTCGGACCTACATTAATAGATATTTCCTTTCTCAAGATCAAAGTCACATGGTTGTTGATGGTTCTCATGATCTGAGGTATGTCTTGGCGCCTCATTCTATGAAACAACTCGAAGAGCCCGTGCTACCTGCATTCTGAAAGTCTTTCCTATTATCGCCTCTTTTTACATCAGCGGGCTTATTGACAAGGTCAGAAATTGCCACTAAACGTACTAATGTAAAAGAAAAGGTGACACTAGGAAGGCATTCAAAAAGCACTTGCACCGTTCCTTCAAGCTGTTATTTCATAGAACGAGGCGGCAAGACATAACTAAGACCAAGAAAAGCATCAACCACCATATTATTTTGGTTTTGAGAAAGGAATTTGGTAATAAAATAGGTCCGAATTGAAGACAGGTGAAAATATGTTCCCCGACTCATAATCATACTATCAACAAGTCCTAACTATATCCAAATTGTATTCGCCAAACTTAAGATACCCATTACAAGTTAAGATAATATGAAATGTTAAAAAAAAGTAACCAAATCCCCTTAATCCAACTCTATAATTAAAAAACAAAAATATTAAGATTAATCATGGTATCTAAAGCTGGCTATAATTCAAATCATCTAATTTAAAGTCACTAAATTAAAGGTCAAACAAACAAAATATAAGCTGGACGAACAAGCACTCGCAAACACAGCAGCTTCGCAACATCTCCTAATCATCATTAACTTCTAAATAGCCTAAGTACCAGATCTACAAAAGCTAATAAATATCAAAATGTACACGATCCACTGAACAATAACACAATTTTAGATGTTCTAACTATACGTTAACTACTTTCATATAAAAGGATTAATTTGAAGAAGCAAAAATTAGTGGTTGGTGATGGTGGTGTAGTTGGTGACGGCTGCGGCATGGAGTTGGCTTATGAAAAATGAAGTAGCTCTAAAATGAGTAGCTTCGATAATACACATTCAACGGTTACATACATACTTTGGGCACAATATATCATATAGACGGATAATGCAAATATGTTTTTCGTGAATACTTAACGAGGTTTTTAAAGAATGATATTTTTACCTTTCCTTATTATAAAAGAAGGATGTATTTTACACTAAACTAAAAAAATAGTTTTTTCTTAATTTTTTTTATTAAAAAAAAGTTTGTTTTTTTTTTCGAAAAAAAGAATTTTAATTTTACTAAACCATTTTATTAAAAAAAATTAAATTACACTTTCTTCGGTAAATTCTTTTTAATTTTCTAAAAAATTAATTATTTTTTGAAAAAAAACTTTTAAAAAAGGTAAAATTTTATCAAAAAAAGTAAATTTGTTTTTTATAAAAAGTTCTTTTTTTCGAAAAAAGGAAGAATAATTTTTTCGAAGCCTTTTAAAAAAAATTAATTACACTTTCTTCGAGAAAAAATGTGTTTTCTGAAATAAGAAATTTAAGTTTTCGAAACCATTTTCTTTGTGAAAAAATAAAATTACATATTCTTCAAAAAAAGTTTACAACGTTAGGGGTTTGTTTATATAAAAAAAGAGTAATTTAATTTTGAATCAAAATTAAATTACTCTTTTCTTTTAAAAAAAATTCTCTAACGTTGTAAACATTTTTTTTCGAAGAAAGTGTAATTATATTTTTATTTTCTTTAGAAAAAGGTTTCGAAAAAATTATACTTCATTTTTTGAAATAAATTAAACTTTTTTTTAAAGAAATTAAAATTACTTTTTTTTAAAAAAAAATTACTTTTTAAAAAACCTTTTTTTCGAAAAATAATTAATTTTTTGGAAAATTTAAAAGTTTTTCCCAAAGAAAGTGTAATTTAAAAAAAATGGTTTCGGAAAAATTAAACTTCTTTTTATCGAAAAAATTAAACTTTTTTGAAAAAAATAATAAAATTACTTTTTTCTAATAAAACTTATTTTAAAAAAGAAATATTTTTTTGAGTTTAGTGCAAAATACATCCCTCTATAATAAAAAAAAAGGTAAAAATATCATTCTTTATAAACCTTCGTTAGTACTTAACGAAACAAATATTTGCATCATCCGTCCAAGGGATGTATCGTGCCCAAAGTATGTAACGGTTGGATGTATTATATCCGAAGTACTGGCGAGGGATGTAATCCACGCTTTTTGTAAACCACATGGATGTATTTTGTACTTCTCTCTTTTTTTTATATAAAAAAAGGAGTCAAAACAAGAAAACCAAATGAAATACTTTATATAGGTACGGGTTGTTATTGAAAAATATTTGAAAGGTACTTTAGTGTAATTGTTGTATTTATATCATTTAGGATTTGATCGGGCTTGATAAAACTTGATTGTGTATTTGAAATTTTTACTGTTGCGTTCAAGATAGTTTTTCCATGGAAATACATTATTTATACCACTAGAAATGTATAAATGATTTATAAATTTAATTAAAATGTTGATTATCTATCGGGTATGACGGGCAGGATTCGTTCAAAGAAAAATGGATTTCAACTTAAATAGTTTATTTTTATATATAAGTTTGGAAAATTTTCGATTGTTACAAGTTTAATTGTAGCTTAGCCAAACGCTCGTTAGATATCTTTTTTGGTTGCTTCCTGAACATTCTTATACCTTATTCGCCTCTCGTTATTCGAGCATGGCTGTGAAATAGACTTAAGAAGAATAGCTCATTTTAGATATATCCCATCACTAAGAAATATCCCAATCTATAAGTCACGATGTTAGCCACAAATGGAACTTGGTGTCCTTTTTTGTACTTAAGATCGTTGAAATAGTTGATTGACGTATAATATTGATGTCTTTGTTCGACATGGAAACACCAAAGAACGCATGAAAAATTCATAAGTCTTTTGAGGCAACCGTTTCAGATTAAATGAATTAATCTTATTTGTAATCACCCTTACAAAATAGGGCACGATGTGTAACCGGGCACTGACCCACAACCAATCAATAAAAGTAATGCTTCTTATCATGTCTTTCATTGTGAAAATCATAGAGTTTTTCGACATCGATTTGTGCAGGCTTTTGTAAATACTCTTCTCCGCATAACTCAATTACCCCATTGCAGAAAATGTTTAGAGAATCACAAGAAGTTTTAGCACCCATTTGCGGATTATCTTCGAGAGCATCCAAAACGACGTCGTATGGTAATTGACGTATTGCATATGTACACTTCAACAAAGGGGAATGATGATTTTTTTCCATAAAATCACCTTTTGTTTAAAATACGGCTACTTATCAGTCAATCCTCGAACAATTCACGTGAATAGTTTTCGGCTCATTAAGAACCACTTACAAAATGTCTTTTTGTCGTACATTGTGTTTTCAGCGAATAGAGCGTCGTGACGATCTCTATCAATAGGCTTCGTAGGGTTTTTGGGATTGTAGAACTTAAAGCTTGAATAAGCAAAGCGGTGTCTTTTAAAAATTGAAAGGTTAAACTATTTGTGAAAAGTCTTACCCATATTGCAACTAATGATCACCATTACGAATACTCTAAGTGGGTGTTTGTTTTATTTTATATAGTGGATTTATAAGCTTATTAGCTTATATAAGCTTATAAACCTAAACTAAGCGTTTGGTTAAGCTTATATAAGTAGGCTTATAAGCTTATATATGTGGGTTTTGGTAAGCCCAAAATGTGTGACTTTTATAACAAAGAATAGGCTTATATTTTATTTTATTTTGGCAAAAAACAATAAAAACAACATAAATGAGCTTAATCTTCAACAAAAATTGAAGACTAAGAAAGGATACACGTGAAAAAATCATGAACACGTGAATACATGATGAGAAAGACTACTATGAAGCTAAAAAAACTAGAGAGCTAGTAGGAGAACTTGGAGCTCAAATTAGCAAGCTATGGATACCCTTAATAAAAGTTGTAGGGATGATGAATCTGAAAGTTTATGGACATAAAATTAAATAGTCGTGTGATAGGATTGAACTCGGGATTACGGGATTGCATACAATACGTAAAGGATTAATTAATTTTAATAAATATATTTATTATATTTATTAAATATAAATTGAGCTTATTTAAACGATCGTTAATAATTAATAGTTAAGTGTAAACGAGCGTTATGGAATTAAATAGAAGAGGAAACAAGAACGGAAAGTTCCGGAAACCCCTTTTGGGGCTCTATAGCCGTCGGCTATAAGGGAAAAAAGGAAGGGGGATTTGTTTCCTAATCTTGATTAGGACTTGGAGAACAAGTTATGTAATCCTATAAATACCCCATAAAGCCTTCATAATTTTTGTTCCTCTCCTCCTTCTCTTCCTTGCGATCGCAAACCAACACCCACATAGGGTTTCAGTTGGTTTTCAATTTAGCTATATTCACAAGTGTTGAAGCTCCGGTTTATTAGTGCTAGCCTCACGATTGATCTATTGCATTACGTGTGTACAAGAGCGTAATATAGTTTCACTATAAACTATATCTTGGTGTTCTTCGTCGGTGTTCTTGAGGAATTTCTCTAGCTAAAAGGTATGTAACCCTAACTCGATTAATTATGAATGTGTTAATAATTATGATCTTGTTAAACGCTTCCGCTATGTGTGATTTGATCTTAATTAGGGTTTTGCGTAATTGTTATGAGTAATATAAACCTTCATAATCTAAGCCAATTAAGCATGAAAATTTGGGACAAACTCTTAACTCGAGAAATCTTCCTGAAAAATGTGAAAAACGATTGATATTGAAAGGATGACGAAAATCAAAACATTACCCATGAGAAAGCCTTGAAGATTGAAAACTCAATGAAGTTCTTTAATGAACTCCACAAAAGTTAAGTCATTTCTAAATGTTGTTCTTGCTTCCCGCGATCAAGACGCCCATCACTTTTCTAAGAGCCTTAAAATTTATGTCCACGTTTAATAACTAAATCAATTAATATTCATGTACTTTTTTGTCATTTTATCTTATTAATTTTGATATGCTAAACCAAACACTAAACATAGGCTTATAAGCTTATCATATATAAGTCATAAACAGCTTATATAACATAAGCCTAATATAAACTCATATGCTTAACCAAACACCCCCTAATAACATACACAAACAAAGAGTTTACAAAATGATCACACATCTTTTTTAAAAAAGTTAAAAATATAGAAAAATGATAAAAGGACTTGATTAATAAAACCTTACGATACAATTAAGGGTTAAATATATTGGTAATGTACTATCCATCATTTACACATCAAAGTAATGTACTAATTTTGTTACTAATATGGTTGTAAAAACTGGCTAATGTTTTCTAATATAGGTAATATCACCAATTGATGTTGCCAACAAGATAATTAATTTCCACGTGAGTATTTTTTTAATTTTATTTTCCAACTATGTAAATCATATATAGTTAAAACTTAACCCGACCCAATCTTATACCCTAAAAACCCAACTAGGGTCTAAATCCAATATATAAATCCTATAAACACCAAACAGTCACCATCTCCTTCATCTCTTTCATCTGGGACAAACAAGCCGTAATCCACCATGTCCAGTTATCTTCAAGATCAGCCTTGTAAATGTGATCTCCCCCTAAGAGTTTTAGCATCTTGGACTTCAGCTAACCAATGTCATAGTTCGTTGGTTGTGCTAATCGATACAATCCTAGGAGAAAATGTACGGTTTGGGATTGGTACGATCTAGAGGTTGAATTGGATTGGTATCGTATGAACTTGTCTGAGATGTACACTCTATTGAATCCACAACTTAGAAATCAATTGGAGCAAGAAGGCATTCGTTACAAGAGGATTGAAGATCCCGAAGCTCAATTGGGTGAAAAGCACAACGAACTAGAAAAAAGCAAGAACTCGTTGACTTTTTGGAAGTCAATGTTTTTAGGATTTGCAATTGTTATGTGCCTAGTATTTGCTATGAAATATATGTTTAGGAAGGTTGTATTGTCAAATTCTATGCTTGGTTAATCTTTTGTACTCTTTTATTTGATGTTGTATTGGCAAATTGTATGGGCAAATTGTAAGTTTTTAAGCAATGAAATGAACTAGTTACTTTTTGCACATGTTAGGACTCATGTTAATCTTTTTCAATATTCAAATAAATTGCACATTCCAATACTCATGATAACAGAGAGGTGAATAAGTACAAAAAAGGCCAAAATCACACATATTAAGGGAGGAGATAATATGGTGGCTAGGATTTTGGCTTATGACAAATAAAGTAACCTTAGTTTTCTTTTTTTATTTATATAAAAAAAGTTGTCAAAACTACAAAACCAAATGAAATATTTTATATAGTTAGGTTTGTTATTGAAAAATACTGTAATTGTTGTATTTATAAGACTCGGGACTCGATCGGATTTGATAAAATTTGATTGGAAACTCGAAATTTTTATCGTTGCGATTAAAATAGCTTTTCACGAAAATAGATTATTTATACGACTAGAAATATATATATAGATTATAAATTTAATTGAAACGTTGATTATCTATCGGGTATCACGGGCATGATTTGTTCAAAGAAAAATAGATTTGAACTTGAATATTCTCGTTTTAATAAACGTTATTAAATGAAAATATCAAATGATTTAATAAATTCTTTTATTAAATATCTCGTGATAATTAAATATAAATTTAATTTTTATTGTGTCGGTACGCAGACTGTGTAGTTTTTTGCATTTTACAAGATATGTTCCCGTTTTCAAATCCAATAAGCTTGGTAATGCTCAAAAATTAATTGTGAATAATAAATAGTATAGCTTATTGTTATTTAAAGTTTGGAAAATTTCCGATTGTTACAAGTTTAATTGTAGCTTACTTTTATCTTCAGTACGTCAAACGCTCGTTCGACATCTTTCTTGGTTGCTTCTTGCATGTTCTTATACCTTATTCGCCTCTCGTTACTCGAGCATGGGTGTGAAATAGACTTAAGAAGATCTCATTTCAGATATATCCCATCAATAAGAAAATATCCCAATCTATAAGTCACGATGTTAGCCACAAATGGAACTTGATGTCCTTTTTCGTATTTAAGACCGTTGAAAAAAGTTGATTGACGTATAATATTGATGTCTTTGTTGTGGAATCCTGAGATTCCGGATCTTTTAGCTGCTAGGAATAATCTTTATTCTTATGATGTTAATCATAGCGGAATAAAACAATAATTGTGAACAAGGTGTTATGAACACGAACAAGATGAATTTTTCCAACGTTACTTGCATTAATCTTTAAACACAAATAACCTAGGCATGTATACATTGAATCTCATGCCTATAACACACTTTGCTTGTAGGTTACATTATGAATAAGTGAATAAAAATCCTACGACTGATGGCTTTATTTATATACTACAAACCACATATTTTACAAAAGATAACATCAAATAAACAACTAAATCTTTTAAATTAATATCTTCTACAAGTTTGTCCACCAGCTTGTAGTTTCACCATATGCTAGATTTAGTCTTTGTCTTATAGTTTTGTCACATCAACTCATAATAGACCCAACAATCTTCCCCTAGTTGATGTCGACAAAACTCCTTGTGTATCTCTTGTAAATGGTACATGATCTTCAAATTGCTTCCCCTCAAGTTAAGCATCTATATCTTCCCCTTTTTATCACATCAAATATAACACCCCATTTTGGTAAATAGAATATCACGCGTGATTATGGCATGTCATCAAAGCATACAAGGATAAATGTCTTAAACATTACATGACCATAAAGGAAATACCGGAAACAAACATTGGTACCCCAAAGTAAAGCTCATCACACACAAACATAAGTACTGTAAATGAAAAGGACTAAACAATGTCCATGTAAATAAGTAGCAAAAGTATGATGATAAGCATAAAGTAATGAAGGCTAGAAAGCTTCTAATCCATATGCACGTACGGTTAAAGTCTACGAGCGTCCCTGAGTACCTGCCGTTTTGGGAACATGAAAGGAAAACGGCTGAGCATAACGCTCAGTGCACGGATATACAAGCATAGAATGAATAACATAAGCATATACAACATATAGCAGCGGAATTAATTAAGTCCTGGAAAAACCTGGTATAACTTAGTAGAACTGATTTTATAGTTTGAAAAGCCTTATGTTTATCTTATAAAAACTGTTTAACATGTTTACCATTAGCCAATATAGGTCATGAAATATCAACGTGCATGAATACTTGGAGGGGTGACCTCGTCATGCAATTAGAGGGGCTGCCTCTAATTAATATAAGTTTGGGTAAGAGGGATCGGCTCCTTGTGAAGGATGCAAGGCACACACCACATTCACCTGAATAATCTATAAAACATGTAACCTAGGATGCACCCATACGCCCCACATGATAACATAATAATATGGCCAAAAGCTGAAAGGGACGCCACGAGCTATCACTCCGCCGTGGTGAAGTCATAACATTGGTGCCTCCAATGTTATGGTTATGGTACCTCCATAACTAGGTGAAACTAGTCATGCATGTATATGGCTTAGGCATTTAAATAAACATAAGCAACAAATGAAGTCTAGCTCAGTTGGATGGATGCATTTGGTTATAGTCTCCATGTGGGGGAGGTCAGGGGTTCGACTCTCCTGTCATTCCCCATGTGGGGGATTTTTCTAGAATTAGCAGCCGGGTTTGAATCCCGTCGCAATGTCTTGAAGCCTCTTAATGGGAAACTGGATGGCTAGCATAGGGGTTGATATTCTCTTCGTAAGATGATTCGAACTCGGGTCGAGAGACTTGGTGCCTCTGTGGCACGTAAGATACTCCGCTGCACCAAAATGCCGTTCAAAAAAAAAATTAAACATAAGCAAATCAAAACATATAAAACATATATTGGGAAAATAGTTGGCTGCATACGGGGAATCCTAATAAGGAAGAATGTCCATACTAAAAGGACGGAGAATCCGTACCTTATGTCCAGTGAACGAAGAAGACGAACGGAAGAGAGTCCTACTTCGATCTCACTAATGCTACATACATAATATACGTGTATAAGTGTTCTGATTACTGAGTACGTAACTGGTTTTATATCATGTCTTAGCTTGTTTTATATGTTCATGTTTTGTTTTACTGATTTTAACGTTATGTTGTGTTTATCATGTATTCGGGATATTCTGATTAAGTATTACTTGTATTTATTGTGTTATTATACTTGTTGTGTAATAATAAGTAACTTTCTAAAAATAGCAGGTTTCCTAAAATAGAAAGTTTCCAAAAATAGAAAGTTTCTAAAAATAGATTTTCTGCTTAAAATAGATAAGTTTCTAAAAATAGAAAGTTTCCATAAGTAGATTAGCTGCTTAAAATAAATAAGTTTCTAAAAATAGAAAGTTTCTATATTTAGAAATAAGTTGGATTATTAAGCTAATAAAATAAGCCTAAGTGTTATTGATTAATATTCTAAGTCATGTAATTAAAAGTATAGTTTATTAATTAATACATGTACATTAAATAAACTATATGTTATAAGATTTAATAAAATATAGCATGATTTAATTAAATTAAAGTGTATATAATACTTAGGTTAAAACATGTATTAATATTTATATTAATATAACATAAGTCATGGAAATTAATTAATTATATGTCATGTTTTAATAATTAATTAATTACTATAGTCTAAATTTCATGATTAAATACTTAGGTTAAAATAATGCACTATTAATAATAATAATATAACCTAAGTCATGTCTTAATTAAATTAATTATATAACATGTTAGATTAATTTAATTAATCTTGCAAATAATTAAACTTGTAAAAATTAATTAAGCTTGTTAATTTAAGTCGTGAACCGAACCCGTGTTTTAAATCTAGACATGTCGTGAACCGGACCGTGTTTACCCTTGAACCGGACCAAACAAAACACCCCTACCAAAAACAGTGGCAAGCCGGCCTAAGCCGGTTGCCTCTGCCTTCGGTTCGCTGCCACCGGCTTAAGCCGGTGGTCTTGCCCCTGCTCGGCCCAGCCGCTGACCACTGTTGATCCCAAACTCAGATCTTAAACCTTAATAGCTTGTTTAAGGGATATGATAGAAAGAAATATTCAATCTAACACTAGAGAAACTTTGCAAGGCAAAGTAACTAAACAAGATGCAGAATATAGTGTTTAGCACAAGAACAAAAATGATTAAAGCAAACGTTAAACTTTAATATATGAAAGATATACGAATACCCAATAATGGTATTAGGGTTACAAAAACCTTAAAGTATGAAATGAAAGACAATAGAGGAAGACACACTTTGCATGATAACCTAGTGAGTCCTTTTATAGGCATAAGGACTCACGTACAAGATTACTACTAACAAACTTGGAAAGTATTAAGGAGTAGTAACAGAAACGCGTAAAAATCTATTCCAAGTGTATCTCTAGCGGCAGGGCCTTTGACTTCAGCAGGGGAACCAATCCTCCTGCCTTTGTTATTTGGCAGGGGGAACTTACTCTAGCAGGGGGACAAATGACCAACTAGTAGGGGTAACAAATATACATAGATTTATTCCCGACAATCCTCCCCTAAACTTGTGCTTTCTCCTAAAGACAAGTTTCTGAATAAATACTAGTTGATGAGGGTGCTTACAAACTTTTTGGCCAAATCTGACTATGCATCATCCTTACCAGATCATAAGCAACAGGTGTTTTAGCATCTACAATCAAGTCAGCCTGTGCTAATTTCTTCAAGGTCGCCTGAGTGAAGGGATAATAACGATGGTTGATCAAATACACACTTACTCCTTCCATTACTATCTCATAGACCCCAGAATTGGTAAACAACTTCCAATACAACAAATTTTCTTTATTCACTGCATCAAATATAGGATCAAATAACTCATGCTCATACATCCTATGCATGCACTCCCAAATCACCCAATCCTTCTCCACACGATCCATGGTAGGAGGTTTTGCAGCAAAGGTCTTTTTTAAAATCTTCCACAGATCTTCTAAGTCCTCACTATCCAAGGTTTGAAACATGACATCTAGACTTAGAAATGTCTGTGCTGTATTGTCAGCTCTTGTAAGCTTCCACCAAGTCCTCCCTTTGTGTTCATAAACAACATATTCTATTATAGCAAACTTCTTCCCAAGTTTACTAGGTGAGATATCGTCATTTTCCTGCACAATTAGCTGTTTATCAATTTCTTCATTTGAAGGACGTTGAGACTCCTTAGTAACTATGCCAACTTTCTCCATTCTCTTGAGTCTTTTGGCTGCCCTTTGTGCATTGAGTACAGATCTCTCAATTGCTCGAAAACTTTCACATGCTTGATGTGATACCCCTGCTTGTGATGATGCACCTGCTTGGGATGATGCACCTGCCTGTGTAGTTTCCAAAGTTATTCCTTTAGCCTTTCTTTTTCTAGATTCCCTAGCTTTCTGTAACACTTCACTTTGCCTCCTAAGATACTCAGCTTCCTCAGGAGAGTTCATAGTCATGAAGTCTTCCACATCATATTCTCTTAAAACTGGTCTGACAGCTCTTTTTATAGCCTCAAAACTCATGTCTATGAAATCACCATCCTTCCACTTCTTATGTCTCTTGAGCAAAACTTTGTAGTGTTCAAGTCTCCCTTTCTCAGACTTCAAATATTTCTCTCTCTGAATTTGATTTGCCCTCCTTTCCAGATATTCAGTTTGATATTTGTAAACAAGGCAAATCAATTCATACCTGTCTTCCAAAGGAGCATTTATTAACTCCTTTTCCCATTGATCTAGAAACTCTTGAACATGAGGCACCCTTTCATCCAACTCCCTATGCATAATTTCAACCTGCTTAAGCATTTCTTTAGGCCTCATCTTTTGCATTCTCTGATCCTGCATATCAATCTCCTCTTGTTGTAGCTTGAGAGCTACCTGTGCATCATGTGCTTCTTGAGCCATTTGCTGTTCAGGAGTTCTATGCTTGTATTTCCTCTTGGGTTGTTCAACCATGATCCCTTTTACCTTGTCTTTTGGAATCACTACTGGTGCTGGTTTGGCTTTAGGTGCAGGTTCTTTAGTTGTAATTCCCTTCTGAGCTGGTTGCCTTCTATTCTTTCTAACAAAAGTTTAAGTAATAGGCTTAGCAGGGGAATGACTTACAGCAGTGAGATCAGCCATAGCAGGGGAAACGTTTGAAGCAGGGGCTTCTTCTTGATTACCCATAGTTAGCAATGTTTGAGCAATCTCTTTAGTTGCACTCCCCTTATCACTTCCTTTATCAGCACTTCCTTTCTCAATCCCTTTCTCAGCACTTGCTATCTTTCCTTGTACACCACCAGGATATGAATAATACTGAGTAGACTCTTCTGTATTAGGAACTTCCTCCCCTTTGGAAGCATCCTCATCTGTGGATATTATAAGTCTGGGATTTCTCCTCCCCTCAAGTGTGGCAAGTATGGTTTCCAAGTTATTGATAACCAGACCTTGCTTTTTGACATTTTGTACAAGTTGTGCATTCTACTTTTTCAAGCTCATGCACATTTTAGTCAATTGTAAAATGGTCATAGGTTTTATGCTGCTCTCAACCCTAGAAGGGTATTTCTCCCCTTTTTGGATATCATTGAGTGAGGGAGAGGACTTACTGATGGTGTCACTATCCTGCTCACCCCTTGAGGATGAGACAATAGTGGCAGCCAAACCCTTAGTTTGCTCCAACCTCTTGGAGGCTCTCCTCTCTGCTACTTGTGAAGATTCACCAGGCAAGGGAGACCTGGCAAACCTGGATTTAGATCACCTTTCATGTTGTGGATCAGCAGGGGGTAGTTTCTTGGCAGGGGAATCAGAAGGTTTGTGTGTAGCTGTTTTTGTCTTGGCTTCTTCCTGTCTGATTTATTTCATCATAATTGAAGTTAGGGAATGGACCTGCCAGAAAATTGTGGAGATGGTGCAAGAAGTGTGGTGAACAGTTTGGTAGTATGCTTGGTTGCTAAAAAGTAGCTTTTATGTGTGATTGGACCATGTTCACTCATATTCAGCAGAAGTTCTATAAACCTTGGGTACATACAAAATTTTGAATTGCTTGAAACATTTTTAACCATTCCTTTGAAAATCATTTGAGAAAAAACAATACTTCCTCCTTGTTGCTAAGCAAATCAGGGCAGAAGCTATCTCACTACCAAATTCATTGAAAGCAGTGGTTTTAGGTGACAAACATTGTAAAATTGTATGAATCAAATATTTCCAATGTGGGGCAAACTGACCTTTAGCAAACTTACATTTTTGGTCAGCAGAAAGAGTATACCCCAATTTAACAAGACCCTCAAAGATGTCAGCCTCAAGTAGGTTGGTTATCACATCCTCATCATCAAGAAGGAGTTTGTCTCTGATGGAGGCAAGTGAAATCACCTTGGGATGACCATCTAATGTGCTTTGAATTGTGACCTCTCCATTCACTGTTTTGGTTATGAATTTAGACTAAAACTACTGAATGTGTGAGGTGTAAATCCTAGGGTTGATGAGAAGGGCCACTCTAAAATACGAGGATTTTAGAAAAGCCACAGCATCAACAAACTCTGCTGGTTCATCATGTAATAAAGCAATTTGATTATGATTAGCAGCAATTTTGAGAGGCATGGTAAAGGTTGAAAACGTTTTGAAGGTTTATAATGGTGAGAGTTAGGTGGGATTTAGTCGAGAGAGAGAGATGGACCTGCTGGTAAAGGGAATTAAGTTTTTATAGGCGAATTGAAGAGCTGTGATTGGACCAAATTTTCAAATTGCAAAAATATCAAAGATAAATCTTGATAAAAAAGTAATTTATTTGAAATAATAAAGAAAAGATTACCAATCAGCAAAGAAAGCGCCTTAAATATCTTTTGAAAACAATAAAATATTCCCTAACCAAAATTTTAGCAAGCAGGCCCAACGGCTATGAACAGGGTAACGGTATTGTCGGTCAACGGTCAAATAGGGGAATGTTGTTTAAGCAGGGGAAGCAAAAGATGGAAGCAGGGGAAACTTTCCTAGGGGTATTAGACTAATCATGAAGAGATCAATGCTAACTAGCTCTGCTCTAATGCACATCCTTGTATACACAAGGTAGATACACAGAAACTCAAGAGTCCTCTATTCAGCAATGATCTAAGCACAAAAAGTTAACACATAAGTCACCCTGCACCTGGTCAACCCAAGAAAATAAGCATACCCTAGTCACCAGCCCTACCTTTTCCCTTACCTATGGTCAGTTTATTCTTGGCAATGTGTACCACACATCTGCACCTAAACAGCAAGTTGTTTTGATATAGAAGTACAAGTACACATTACAGTGCCTCAAGGTTTTAGAATTCTGACAAGCTTTGCAGCAGGTCTTCATCACCCTGAACCCTTACTCACCAATGGATATGATCTAAAATCATATATGAGCATCCTAAGGATACCCTCAATCCTAAAGGTGTGACCTAACCTCCCCTGAAACATAGAGCATATACCTGATTCACCCATGAATGTAGTATGCACCATTTGGATCTCTGCATTGTTAGTCTAAAACCACATATAGCCACTTTTAAAAAGAACAAACCCGGTTTAAAGAGAAAAACTCTCTTAGCAGGGGAATGAACCCCCAGCAGGGGGATCTTTGTTCAAAAGTAGTGGAATGAAAAATGATGGAAAAATTGACTAACATTAATACAACAACAGCAATAAGGCAACCCTGGATATACAAGACATAATAGACATCAATTTTTAGGGAGAAACCATTCCAATACCTGCAACAAGGTACTGAAACCTCCCCACTTCAAAAGCTTTTGTTAAAAGATTAGAAACATTAAGTTCTGTATCAATTTTCTCAGGAACAATTAGTCCTTTTTCAAAACAATCTCTGATAAAATTATGTCTTATTTTAATATGTTTAGTCTTGCTGTGAAAAACAGGGTTCTTAATAATGCAAATGGTGTTGTTGTCAATAATTATCTTGGTTTTAAGAAAGTTATACCCATAATCAAGCAGTTGATTCTGAACCCAAAGTACTTGACCACAGCATGCAGCAGCTGCTACATACTCAGCTTCAGTTGTTGATGTGGCCATAATAGTCTGCTTCTTACATTGCCAAGATATAAGTCTGCTTCCTAAAATTTGGCATCCACCTGTTGTAGACTTCCTATCATTGTTGTCACCAGCATAGTCACTATCTGAGTAGGATATCAACTCAAATGGTGACTCTTTGGGATACCAAAGTCCTAAGGTTGGATGGCACTTTAGATACCTAAAAATTCTCTTTACAGCAAATAAATGACACTCTGTTGGTGCCACCTGGTATCTTGCACATAAGCAGACTGCAAACATGATGTCAGGTCTTGATGCTGTGAGGTACATGAGAGACCCAATCATAGACCTATAATTCCTGACATCTATAAGTTTTCCAGGACCATCTTTGCCCCATGGATGATCCTTGTCCATTGGTGTAGACACCTTCTTTCCCTCAGACATGCTAAACTCTTCACAATCTCAGCCACATATTTGTCTTGTGAGATGAATATCCCATCTTTCCTCTGCTGAACTTGTAACCCGAAAAAGAAGTTTAGCTCTCCCATGACACTCATTTGAAATTTATCCTGCATCAACTTGGCAAACTCTTTGCTAAGCTTAGAGTTTGTGGACCTAAAGATGATATCATCAACATAGACTTGTACCAATAGAAGGTCACCCTTTTGTTTCTTGATAAACAGGGTCTGATCAATCTTCCCCCTGTCGAAGCCATTATCAAATAGATATTTAGAAAGAGTTCCATACCAGGCCCTGGGAGCTTGGTGAAGTCCATACATAGCCTTTTTTACCTTGTATACCTTGTCTGGATGTTCTGGGTCTTCAAACCATGGAGGTTGCATAACATAGACTTCTTCATCAATGATGCCATACAAAAAGGCACTTTTTACATCCATTTGGAGAACAGTAAAGTCCATAAATGAAGCATAAGCAAGGAATAATCTAATGGCTTAAATCCTGGCAACTGGAGCAAAGACTTCCTCATAGTCAATGCCTTCTTCTTGTGTATATCCTTGTGCCACCAGTCTTGCTTTGTTCCTGACTCTCATCCTTTTTGTTCTTGAGCACCCACTTTGTCCCAATGGGCCTTACCCATTTTGGACAATCTACTAGAATCTAAACCTCTTGAATGTCAAACTGTAAGAGCTCCTCTTGTATGGCTTCAACCCAACTTGGATCATTTAAAGCCTGAAAAATCTTCTTTGGCTCTTCTTGTGACAAAAATGCAGTAAACAGACAACACTTCATGTTGTCATGGTTAAACTTCATGGTGATGTTAGGAATGAAGCTGTGCTCCTTTGCTGTATACCTTGTATGTCTAGGGGCTTCAGGATCACCAATGATTTGAGAGATAGGGTGATCCTTATTGATTCTGTAGGTAGGCTGCATGATTACTTCTGTTTCATCCTCTTCCAAATCAGAATTGATGGGGCTATCTTGATTAGGAAAGAACTCCTCAAAAGAGCTTCCAAAAGATACAGCATGACCTAGAGATGGGTGTTGATAAGCTGAATGTAGCTCTGAGTAACTTGGACCTCCACTCTTAATTATTCTGCTTCCACTGCTTGATATAAGAGGACCATCAGATATGGGTGTAGATGAGGAAATGAGTGGGGATTCTCTTTCTTCATCATTGATGTCATTGACAGCTGGATCCTTTGTAGCAGGGGAAGCATTTGATCTAACAGGGGAATCCTGGATTCCACTGCTTGCAGCCGTTCCACTACTTTCAGAAAGTGACTTAGCAGGGGAAGAGATTGTCTGTTCTTTTCCTTGAGGGATATCATCTTCTTCACCTGTGTTTGAAGCAGCTTCAATGGGAAATAGTGAGGGTACATTCATGTACCTCAATGGTGGCTTCTCAACACCAGTTGGTTCTTGTGTACCTGAAATGTTAGTATTCTGCAATGCAATAGGTACATAATTCATAGATTTTGAAAGAACCTCTATGTCAAAGAACCAATCAGGACCTGTTTGAACATCTACAGGTTTGTCTTCAAGAAAATCCACATGAAGATTTTCTGTTATTTTGCTTGTCTTCTTGTTAAAGACCCTATATCCCTTGCTGTTTAATGAATAACCAACAAAATATCCATCATCCTCCTTTTGATTGAACTTGCCTAGATTGTCAATTGTGTTCAAGATGATCACATGATATCCAAATGGTCTAAAGAAGTCAATTAAAGGAGGTCTTCCATTGAACAGCTGATAAGGGGTCTTGTTGTGTGCCTTAATCACCAACGCCCTGTTTTGGACATAACAAGCAGTGGATACAGCCTCAGCCCAAAAGATAACTGGAACTTTGTAATCAAACAGCATAGTTCTTGTTGCTTCAATGAGTGTCCTATTCCTTCTTTCTACAACTCTATTATGTTGAGGTGTTCTTGCAATGCTGAATTCCCTCTTGATTCCTTTGTTTATGCAGAAAGTGTCCAGTTTCTGATTTCTGAATTCACCACCATTATCTGATCTCATGGTTACTACCTTCATGCTTTTTGATAGTTCAATCTGATTGATGAACCCAATGAGTACATCAGCTGTGTCACTCTTTTCAAACAGAAAGAATGTCCATGTGAACCTTGAAAAATCATCAGTGATCACTAGGCAGTACCATTTCTTCTTTATGCTAGCCATAGAAGTAGGACCAAAAAGGTCTATATCCAGGAGTTCCAATGGCTTGGTAGTGGACATACTTGTTTTTTATTTGCAAGATGCTCTATGTTGCTTCCCTTTCAGACAAGCAGCACAAGTATGATCATTGACAAAAGACTTAGAAGGAAGACCATGAACCATATTATATTTCACCAGTTTGTTCATGTTCTTGAAATTAAGATGACCAAGTATTCTATGCCATTTCTTACACTCATCCACTGAGGCTTTGGCAATGAAACAGGTTTTATTGTCTTGAAGAGAGATGTCTTTGAGATCAATTATGTACATGTTCTTTTGTCTTGGTGTTCTGAGTACAATAGGAGTGTCTGGTGGTAAGACAAACTCCTTTCCTAACACCACGCATTCAATGTCAGTAAACAAGACAAAATTCTTGTTATCAGTCATCTGTGACACACTGAATAGATTGTACTTGAGTTCTTTCACCAAGTAGACATTATCAAAGGTCATCCCATTGGTGACAATAGTTCCTTTTCCTGTTATTGTTCCATGCCCATCTCCAAAAGAAACACCATCATTGTCATGCAGGGGCACAAAGTTAGACAGATAAGATTTTTGTCCAGTCATACTTCTTGAGCATCCACTATCCCAATATGCTCTATCATCCCTAGTCTTCTTTGTCACCTGCAAAAAGAAAAACAAATTAGTTTTTCTTGGGGACCCAAGCCATTACAGACTTGGAACTACCTCGTGTATCAATGTAGGATAGCTTATAAAAAACTAGAGATTTAGACTAAGCACCCCTTTTGGGTACCCAAACCCAACGAGCTGAGGCTTTCACAGCTTTCCCCCATCTGCCCATGTTCCTAGAAGGCAAAACTTTGCTAGCAGGGGATACCCTAGGTTTAGCAGGGGAATCCCTATGCTTAGCAGAAGGAACCCATATTTTGTTTTGGCCTCTATTTATGTGTTGGTAAGGTCTAGGGCCAGATCTATATGCACTATGAGGTGTTGGGTTGGTCATGGAAGTGCTGGTCTTGGGATGAACATCATTCACCTTTCTTAGAGCAGGAACAACATATTTGTCAGTAACCTTGTTTCTCAAGGCAGAGGCAACATACTTGACAGGGGAAAAGGATTTTGCCCCTGCATTTAGAAGAATGGCTTTAGGTTGCATATCCTTTAAAGGATTTGCAGCCACAACTTCTATTGGTGCCTGAAATTCTTGATAAGTGTGATCAAAACTGCCACATGTGAAGCAGGGCTTTGTATTTATCACAAAGTCTTCTCCTAATTGGTGAGACTTTTGGTCATTCCAATTTCTTTGATTACCTCTGACAGACCTATACATACCAACATATTTAATGGTAGACTTAGAGGACTTTGATCTAGTTTTAGATTTGGGTGAACTACTCTTAGAACCAGAATCACTACCAAAGAGTCCTTATCTTGAAAAGAGAACAGGGTTATCAATTTTCCATTGTTTTAAAGCAATCTGTTCCTTTTCAAAGTCCCTAACAATACTAGTTTTCACTAGTGGCTCTTCTGTTTCAAGACTATTAGGTATGTAAGCACTCAATTCAAATTCAATGTCTTCCTGTTTTTGGAAACAAGAGAGACCAGTCCAAGACAAGTCTTTTCTAGGTAAAGGTGCATGAATATTGGCAGGAGGTGGTGGTATGGTAGCATGCTCATTTTTAATCCCAAAACCTGCTTTGTCCCTAGGAGATTGACCAATTTCAAATGCTTTAGTTAAGTCTTTGGAAGCTTTTCCAAATTTTTCAACAGTTTCATCATCTATCTTTGTATTAGATTTAAAAACTTCAAGTTCAATAGTCAACTCCTTAATGGAATTATTATTTTCCTTAGCATCTCTCTCTAGAATCACAATGTGATCTCTATAATCACTTTCTCTTTGTTTAAACTCTCTTATGGTGGACTCTAACTGTTCTAAAGCACGTCTGTAATTATCAAGGTCATTGTCACAATTGATATAATCAACTTTTATTTTTCTTATTTGTGTTGATCCCAAACTTAGATCGATTAGCTTTGTGTATACGAGATTAGATCAAGTAATACACGTAGAGAAACCTTTGTATATGCTTTATGAATCTAAGTGTTATGCGGAATTTAACACTTAAACAAGAACACACAAGATGTAAACAAACTTTCACTTTGATTATCAATGTCGAACTTACTTACAATGAAAGATGTTTACGAACGAAAACTTATATATAACTTATAACCTAAAGGCCTTCTTTTATAGACACAAGAAGCCTTGTACAATAAGCTACGTATCAACTATTCTAGGTAAAGATAAACATAGAAAATACATTGTCGTTTCTATCCTTACTAGAAGTATTCTAGAATATAATAAACGTGTAGATCATATCTTTCATCAGTGCTTGTCTTCAATGTGTCAACGCTTGACTTTAACTTGTCAATGCTTGAGCTGTCAGCGCTTGTTTTCTTCTTGTCAACGCTTGATTTGTTCTTTCAGCGCTCAAGTGATCTGGCCTTAATTTATTCCCAACAATCCTCCCCTAAACTTGATATCCACTCATATGATCAAGTTTCTGAATAAGCATTAAGGACTAGGAGGAGTCTGACAAACCTTCTCATATTGATAATGAATAAATCTGATCAAATCTTTTGCCACGTCACTTGAATAATCTATTTCCAGCTGAGTGTCCTTCATCTTTTCCAAAATAGCCTTGGATATGAATTACTGAGCATCCACAAGTAAATACTCAACAAACTTTGTAGAACTCAAATAGTATACACCAGCAGCTGAATATAACCTCCATTGAAGACCATTGAGGTCATCTTCAAGATCCTTCCAAATTGTAGGATCTTCATCTTTTGGCCCACACATTCTTTTGAATGTGGTCCAAAGTTTTATTCCATTAGCTGAAGTTGGTGCTTCAGCTTCATACTTGGTCTCCAGCAACCTCCAAAGGTCCACCAAGTCTTCTCTATCACAACTTGCAAACAAAGATATGAGAGTGGTAAAAATGTGTACCTCCTTGCCAAATCTGCCAATCTTCCAGAATCCACATTCATCTTCTTCATAGCTCACAATTGGATTCCTGAGATCTAATGGTAACACTTGCACCATATCTGAAGCTTCTAATGGGGAGAGCTTGAGGCTCTTTCTTATAACTGCTTCACTTGGATATAGTGGATCCATATCTTTTGGAAACTCAAATTTAATTCCCTTCTTCACTGGCCTGGGAACCATCATAGCTTTTTTGATTTCCATTTCTTCTGCAAGTTGCTCCTTTCTTTCATCTGAAAGAAGTCTGAGAGTATTTGCTTCTTGCACTCTCACCCAAATGGGATAAGCCCTGTTTTCCAACTCATCAAATGTCAAAGCCTTCAACTTCTGATATGTCCATCCAACTCCATGACATCTGAGCAACATAAAGTAGAGCTCCCTTCTATCCCTTTTCAACTCTGAGAGAATATTGCTTGCCTTGTGTTTCAAAATTACCTTACAATCCTTCTGAACTCTAAGAAGAAGCTCCAAACCCCATATTTGATCTGAAATGGTCAAGTCTGGATTATCCATGCATCTTTCTTCCCAAGCATTGTACATTTGAACCACCTATTGCATGTCAAAGTCAACCTGCAATTTCAATTCTCTCAACTTTTCCCTAGCAAACTCATCACCATACTCAAGCCTTTCTGGTTCTATTATCATCACACTTGAGTCTGAGCTAGCTCCATCACTTTCTTCTTCTGAAGTCACAACAAATGGTGACTTCTCCTTTTCATCTTGTTCCATGATTTGTGCAGCTAATCTTCTATCAAATTCAACCTGGGCTGCATCCTTTGGAACAATCTCTTCTACCAATTTACCCTTACCCTTATCTGATGGTGCAATGGTTGGTAAGGTAGATGGTAATACCTGAGTAGAAACCTCCTTGATGATAGATGATGACTGGGATACATCACCTTCATGTGCAGGTCTGTCAACGCCCAAATTTATCATATCATCGCCCAAAATACTTCTATCAGCGTCCAAATTTGCCTTGTCAACGCTCAAATATTTTCCCTCAGCGCCTTGTGTAACCTCTCTCAACATAGCTGTAAATGATAAATTTAAATTGGTGGGAGAGACTAAGGACGTATCAAAACCTGTTTGTTTCTTCAAAGTTGTAAGGGCTTCAGCAACATCCATTGATTGACCATCCTGGCTGCCCTTATCACTCAGATTTATTTGATCTTCCTCCCCTTTGGAAGACTCCTCCATACCCCTTCTAGCACGATCACTTTCCAAAACAACAATCCTCTCCCTCGATTGCTTGAGTTCAAGGCCTTGGGAGCTGACAATTTGTACTAAGTCTGCATTTTGCTTTTGTAAGCTAATGCAGACTGCCGTCAATTCCATAAGAGTCATTGGTTCCAGTCTGCCCTCTTCTAAAATGGGGATTTGACCTCCCAAGTCAGATTCATTGGGCAAGGATGAGGACTTAATGATGGTGGGACTGCCTTGGCCAGCTTCTAAGCCAGAACCAATAGTCCCAGCCTCATCCAGGTCACCAGCCACACTTGTGGTGGTGGTTCTCTCTGCTTCATGGCTAGGACCACCAGAGGAGAACACTCTAGTAGTCCTTTGGTGTTTCATCAACCTATATTCAGGGGGTGTGGAAAATGGTGTGGAAGAATGGGTAGATGTGGGTTGGTTAAGGGGTGTTTAGGATTGTGAAGGTTGTGTGTCAGCGTTGGAAATAGGCACATCAACGCCAACATTTGATGTGTCAGCGTCAAAGGGTTGTTGGTCAATTTGCATTTGTTCAGGTGAAGGTAAAGGTTCAGGAATAGGTTCAAGTTGTGGTTGAGGGTCAATTTGAGGTTGGGGGTCTGGTTGAGGTTGTGCTGCTGCAATAACAGCAAGCATGGCTTGGGTTAAAGGTAGGTCTCTATGGGGTGGTGAATCCATCTTCATAAAAATAGCTTTCTTTTGCTCAGGGATCTTATAAAAATCATTGTGATCCCTGGAGCAGTATCCTTGATCATCAAAAATCATTTGCAGAAAACGGGGATAAGCTAAAGTCATTTTTGTCCCCTTGTTTTTACACATCCCCTCAAAAATCATTTTAGAATAGTTATATTTTTGCCCTGTTGCAATGCACACAATAGCACTTGCAATGGATCTATTAATCTCATTGTGTGTAGTACATTTGGGACTCAAACATTGAAGGAGGACATGTATGAGGTACTTCCAGGCTGGGGTAAATTCCTGCTTATGATACTTATTAAGAGTACCTTCATCAGGAAAAGGATATCCCAAAGCCCTAAGCCCTCGTTTTATTTCATTTATGGGAAGGGTGGCTATACCATCAACATCATCAAGATGCAAGGCTTGGCGTACCAAAGCCTCAGTAACCACCCAAGACCTCCCATGAACAATAGAAGTCAATGTGGTCACTCCATTAACTGTTGAGGAACTGACAATGTTCCAAAACTGCTTAATGTGTGTGACTGGAATGAGTGGTGCATGAGAAAGAGCATACCTTAATGGGGATGCGTTCAAATACGCCACCATTTGTGTGTATTGGGGAAACAGAGCATTATCAGCTTCAAGATAAGCAATCATGTTGTGTTGTGATCTGAACCCCAATTCCAATTCTGCTGAGTTAAACTTTGGTGCCATTGATGAAAGCTGTTAATTTTAAGTGTAGAAGATAAAGTTGATAAGAGAAAATTGTTAGACAAGAATTATAGATACCCTGTTTAAAATAGGAGCCAAATTTATAGGAGAGAAAGAATGCATGTGATTGGCCCAAAATTAGGCAAAGATTTTCAAAAATCAATCATGAAAATATTGAAAAAGTTATAAGTTATCTCATGCATTAAATGAAAGTAACAACTTCTAAAATTACGGCTTGAAAATATGTCAAAAAGTAACAACTGGGTAGGTCCCATTGAGTGTCAACGGTCAAAAATAACCTATCAACGCCCAATAATACTTGGTTTTTAGGCCTAGTATGAAAGTTCGTTGTTCCGAATCTTTTCGAATTGAAAACCGGTCTTAAGTGCGACTCAATCGTCTTTTGGTGAATCAAGAGAATGGTTTGGTTGATTTGTTTTAAACTATTAGCAAGTAATTAAAGTGTCGATGAGTAAAATGGAAGTTAAAAGATTAATATCAAAATGACGAGTAAACATAAAAGCTTGAAAACTTAAAGGTAACAATGGAAAAGTACTAGCACACTAAATAAAACTAACACTTGGAAAATTTACTAAAAATAAGAATTTAGTTGAAAAGTACTAAAAGAAAGTAAGATCGGAATAGTAAACAAAGGCAAACAATCGGAATAAGCCCCACAAAGGTGTCCTGATCGGAATGTATTCCGATCGGTTGATCGGAAAGATGGTAGGAACTGTGATCGGAATGTGGAATAATACCCACAATCGGAATATGCAAACTTGACCAAATCGGAATATCACCAAAGGGTGCCAATCGGAATACTAAACAGAAGTCACCAATCGGAATATTTAATAACACTCTCAATCGGAATACTTGTGGGCAAATCGGAATAAGGATAAACAACCACCGTCGGAATATCGGGGGTACAAATCTGAATGTGCAAAACCCTTTTCCGATTGGACTCAATCGGAAAGGGTGGTCTGGTGGGCCGGTCGGAAAAACCAATCGGAAAGGGGTTTTAAACCCTTTCCTAAATTTGTGGAATTCGGTTAAGCTAGGAAATAAGCTATAAAATAAGCTTATCACCAAACTAAGCCAAATCAAAGACCAAACCGGATCAAATAAGCACTTAACTCAACTTATTCAACTCGAAAATAAGCAACTTTTTTGGATCAAACAATAAAAACATAAACTTTTTAAGGAAGATTTTTATAAAGTAAATAAGCTAATCATAAAAATAAGCCAATAAGCACAAAAGTCTTAAAGCTTAATCAAATGAACACTTATGAAATGATCAAAAGATTAACTTTTTAAGCACGAAATCATTAAGAACAACACGGATCTATTGATAATCGCACCAAAATCAATCTTAAATCAAAGAAAAGTAGAATGAGATTAAGGATTTAAAGCTTAAAATGAACTTGATTAATGAAAATAAGCAATACAAAGATGTTTAATCTCAAAAGATTAAGAAAGAAGATGAAATTTAGTGAGAGAAAGTTTAAGACTTTCTCTCTCTAAAAACTAGAAAGAAAAATGAAAAAGTGAAAACTAGCTAAAAACTATCTAACCACCCTCCTAATGACTATTAGGAGGGTATTTATAGGGAAGGTGGAAGGAGTGCATGTGTTGCATCTTCTTGCTTGCTTTCTTCACGTTTTCTCGACTCGAATTTAATTCTTTGTCTTTGTCGTCTCGGGATTTGAACTTGTCTTTTTAATTCTTTAAGCTCTTCGACTTCGTTGAGCTTCCGTCTTTAGACTTTTTCTTCGATAAATCTTCAGAATAGGCCTTGGACTTCCGTTCTTTTTTTGCACTCTTGATCTTTTGATTTCGTCTTTTCCCATTTTCTTCGATAAAAGCCCGTGAAAACCCGTGTTTTCTTCCTTTTTCATATTTTGGTCCTAAAACACAATAAAAACACAAACCACGCATAATTCCGACTTTTACGACATAAATCACACGTTTTGGTCTTGTTATTATTGGAAATAAGTGGTAAAAGGATAAGTGTTTGCACACTTATTAAATCCCCTACACTTGACCATTGCAATGCCCTCATGCAATGCATTAATTTTAAAGCACGGTTTACATTTTCCATCATAAATAACCCACCTTGGCCTTTATTAAATACTAAACATAAATGATAGAAATAAGTAAAGAAATCAAAAACTTACATTGGGTTTTGGCGGCCATGAACGTTTATCATCCTCAAGTTTCACGTTCCCCATACCAAGCTTAAAAACGAGATCATTGTTATTATAAGTTAGCAAACTAACATGAACTCATGTGGGCCAATTATTCACTTAGACTCCCTTATTCCTAGGTGTATCTCTTATATTTTATTTTTTTTGTCTTGAATGATCACGAGGATGCATTGTTTGACTTATTTCGATAGTTATTTAGGCCGAAAATAAAGTGAACGATTTAATCAATAGTTAGCTAAAGGACCAAATCTTTTAAAACTGCTTCTCGGGACCTCATAAAGTTCATATCTTGGCATAACTTGCTTCACGATTTAAGACCTTTCTCGGACCGATATTTGGCAGCGACTTCATACTTCGAATCTTTGAGAGACGTTCTTGAAATTATGGTCTTCTCTTCATATAGGAATTTCTTCACTTGAAGTTTTGAGAGATTCTTCATCTTTAGACCACGACTTCTACATTTTTCTCCAATCTTTATTTTGGACTTTGATATACAACGATCCGCCTCCTTTTAGGACTTGGGTCTATTTATCCTCATACCTTGTTAGGGTCTTTTCGGATAGACTTCTCCATGACTTTTGGGGAGTTCTTGCTTTTCGTCGTGTGTCTCGATCCTTCATATTGATTTTCGATAAATGATTCTTCACATCACTTTTTGATCTTTAGCAACAAAATGTAGCCCTCACGCCTTGTTAGGGCCTTTTCGGACTCGCCAATCTTCGCATCCCGCTTCAATAAGTTATGCCTTGGCTATGAACTCTAATCCGTACCGAGCAACTTTTAAACGATCTGGGGCTAGAAGCTAAGTAACCTTTTAAATCGCACAACCTTATTTATTGCAGATAAATTTATTAACAAGCGGAGGGAGAATAGGCTTATAATTAACTCACATAAATTCACGAAAGAATACCAAACTTATAATTGACTCTATCATCTCTCGTTCTCCACAGTTTAAAATCTCAAAGAATGAGACTCGTGGATTAGCCAAGTAAATCAAAGTTTTGGGTTTTCGAGTCGCCTATAGGATCTTGCAAATTCTTAGACTTTTTCAAGTTTAGAAATCGCATTTTAAAGTTCCCTTGATAAACAACTCTCTAGGATCAATTATAGGAACTTGCGAAAAGTTCTTGTTCTTAACCCGTGAGAGTTAAGACTTTCACGTTTTATAGCTCCCTATATAAAAGCCTAGCAAAACTTAACTTAAACACGTTAAGGATACTAGCTAGAGTAAACTTAGGTTGAGTCAAAATGTTCACGACTAAGAAAAATCTAAAACCACTTTATTTAAGCAAGGAAAGGAAATAAAGATAACAAAGGAAAATACAACTATACAACTAGGCCAAAATAGATTAAAATTTTTGAAAAATGTCGAAAAATCAAATTTTCCGGTTAAAATGAGGGCAAATTCATGGAAAAGACCACTTACACCGATAGAAGTCCCCCCTACACTTGAGATAAACATTGTCCTCAATGTTTAAGCATGTGGGAGTAAACTCCCCTACACTTAGGACATTGTGCACTTTGTTTAAATCTTGCTAAGGAAAGGACAACTAAAGTGAATTCAATGTGAACATATAAAATATGAAATATTGAATCACAAGAGTTTAGGATAGAACCGGGAAGATGGGAATCACGGTATCACGGTTTGTCAAAAGTCATCAAGATGCTCTCTGAAGCTTGAATCCCTGCACAACACAAGAAACAAGACAACAAACATATGCGGGGCTCCCCCTACACTTATTATGAAGGCAGTAAAGGATAGAACACGGGTTGCCTCCCGAGAAGCGCTTGTTTTTGTTCACCGAGTCATGAGACTGACTCGACCCAATTTTAGTTCATGGGGAATGTGGTGAGGGATGGAATCATCTCCTGAGAGATGTCCTCACCAAAGTACAGCTTCAGACGCTTGCCATTCACCTTGAAATTGGGCCCATTTGGCTGAGAAAGCTCAATGGTCCCATAAGGAAATACGTTGGCGACGGTGAATGGACCAGACCAGCGGCTCTTCAACTTGCCAGAGAAGATCTTCAGCCGAGAGTTGAAGAGTAAGACTTGATCACCAACGTGGAACTCTCGGTTCTTGATTTTTGCGTCATGAATGATCTTCGTCTTCTCCTTGTAGATCAGTGAGTTCTCATAAGCTTCATTCCTCAGTTCATTTAGCTCGTGGAGTTGAGTCTTGCGATGATCACCGGCTTTGTTGATGTCGAAGTTAGCCCACTTCAAGGCCCAGTGCGCCTTATGTTCCAGCTCGATGGGTAGGTGGCATGCTTTCCCGTACACAAGACGATAAGGTGTACAACCGATCGGGGTCTTGTAAGCAGTACGGAAAGCCCACATAGCATCATCTAACTTATCGGCCCACGCGGCGCGATGCTCTCCCACAGTACGCTCCAAAATTCTCTTCAAGCCACGATTGGAAATTTCGGCTTGCCCATTGGTTTGGGGATGATAGGCGGTGGAAAGATGGTGATTGACACCATACTTAGCCATGACTCTTGCAAATTGATCGTTGCAAAAATGAGTCCCGCGGTCACTGATGATAGCACGAGGAACGCCAAATCGAGCAAAAAGCTGCTTCAAAAAGTTCACAACCACCCTCGCATCATTCTAGGAAGAGCCTTAGCTTCAACCCATTTAGAAACGTAGTCGACGGCGACGAGGATGTACTTGTTCCCTTTGGAGGATGGAAATGGCCCCATAAAGTCGATGCCCCATACATCAAAGATTTCACATTCCTGTATGAAATTTTGAGGCATCTCATCCTTATGTGTGATCTTCCCTTGACGTTGGCAAGCATCATAATGCTTAACCATTTCGTGAGCGTCACGATAAATGGTGGGCCAGTAGAATCCAGAATTAAACACTTTCTTAGCGGTGTAGTTGGTACCAAAGTGACCACCGATGGGTCCTTTGTGGCAAGCTTGGAGAATGTCAAAAGCTGCCGGTCCGTCAACACATCGACGAATAATCAGATCAGCACACTGTTTGAATAGATAAGGGTGATCCCAAAAGTAAGTCTTAACATCATTCAAGAACTTCTTCTTTTGTTGGGATGTTAACCCTTTGATGAGAATACCACCCGCTAGGTAGTTTGCAATGTCCGCAAACCACGGGGTGCCATCAAGATTGAGATTTATAGGCATTAAGGTCTCAAGGGGGAAAGAGTCACTGATCTCTTTGTTCGGATGATCCCCCTGATATGGATCCTCAAGTCTGCTCAGATGATCCACGACCAGGTTTTCGGCTCCCTTCTTGTCACGAATTTCAATGTTGAATTCTTGAAGGAGTAAAACCCACCGAAGAAGTCTTGGCTTAGAATCATGCTTTGTCATCAAGTACTTCAACGCGGAATGGTCCGTGTACACAATGGTGGGGGATAAAACAAGATAGGGGCGAAATTTCTCAAAAGCATAGACAACAGCTAAAAGCTCTTTTTCGGTTGTCGTATAATGCAATTGATCCCCCGTCATTGTTTTGCTAGCGTAGTGGATTGGTTGGAAGTGTTTATTCACTCTTTGGCCCAAAACCGCACCAATAGCAAAGTCGCTAGCATCGCACATCAATTCAAAAGGCAGCTCCCAATTAGGGGTAACCAAGACCGGTGCCTTAGTTAGCTTATCCTTAATAAGATTGAAGGCTTCGAGACACTCTTTAGAAAAGATAAAAGGAGTATCTTTTTCCAAGAGGTGGGTCATCGGGCGAGTGATTTTAGAGAAATCCTGAATGAATCGACGATAAAAACCCGCATGACCCAAAAAACTTCTCACACCCTTCACGGTTGAAGGTGGAGGTAATTTTGCTATGACATCCACTTTAGCACGGTCGACTTCAAGACCGGCTTTAGAGATTTTGTGTCCTAGCACAATGCCTTCTTTTACCATAAAATGGAATTTTTCCCAATTTAGAACAAGGCGAGTGTCTTCGCACCGCTTAAGCATACGTTCCAAATTGGCAAGGCAAGAAGAGAAGGAATTCCCAAAGACCGAGAAATCATCCATGAAGACTTCCATGGTTTGCTCAACCATGTCATGGAAGATAGCCAACATGCACCTTTGGAAAGTCCCGGGGGCATTGCATAAGCCAAAAGGCATTCGTTTGTAAGCAAATGTGCCATAGGGACAAGTGAATGTTGTCTTCTCTTGATCTTGGGGATCGATGGGTATTTGGAAATAACCCAAGAAACCATCAAGAAAGCAGTAATATTCATTACCCGTTAAACGTTCAAGCATTTGGTCCATAAAAGGTAGAGGGAAATGATCCTTTTTCGTGGCATCATTGAGTTTGCGGTAGTCTATACAAACTCTCCACCCAGTAACGAGACGGGTAGGAATCAACTCGTTGTTAGCATTGGGCACAACGGTGATTCCACCTTTCTTAGGCACACAATGGACTGGACTAACCCATGGTGAATCCGAAATAGGGTAAATCATACCCGCATCAAGAAGTTTGATAACCTCTTTTTTGATGACTTCATGGATTTTAGGATTCACCCTTCGTTGACTTTGAATTGTGGGCTTAAAGTCGTCCTCCATGAGAATTTTATGTGTGCAGAAGTGAGGATCAATTCCACGGATGTCGGAGATTTTCCAAGCGATAGCTCTTTTATGATTCTTCAACACAGCGACAAGTCGGGCTTTTTCGTCTTCTTTCAGATCCTTTGCGATGATGACCGGTAACTTCTCGTTGTCTTCCAGGAAAACGTACTCTAGATGAGGAGGTAGGTCCTTAAGCTCAAGAGTTGGAGGATCCTCAATAGATGGTGAAACTAACGATGGATCATCATTAGTCACCTCTTTAGGAGCAGGAAGAGAAAACGGGTCCTCATTGAGAAGTCTCTCAATAGTACGAATGTCTTCATCCCAATTAGTAGACAAATTATCATACTTAATATCGAGAGGACCCAAGCTAGCTTCGAACTCATCCAAGTCACTTTCTCCAAAAGGAGTCAATGCTGGAGCAATTGAGGCAACGGTCTCAACATTGGGTAGAGAAGAAAGAGTACTTTTGCAAGCATCATGAAAATGTTCTTCACAAGCCTCATCGAGAACATCAATAGCATTAACACTCTCATACGAATAAGGTTGCTTAGAAATCTTACCCATGTTGAAGACAATTTTATCGTCACCAACTCTCATGATTATTTCGCCTGCGGCTACATCAATGAGAGTGCGACCGGTCCTCAGGAATAGACGTCCAACGATTAATGGAACACGGGGATCCATCTCGTAGTCAACGACAACAAAATCCGCCGGGAAGGTGAATTTGTCAACGCCAACAAAGACATCTTCGGCTATCCCCACTGGATAAGCAACCGTACGGTTGGCTAATTCCAAAGTCATTTTGGTGGGGACTAGCTCGGGGAGAGATAATTTCTTCCAAACACTTAAAGGCAATAAGTTTATACTGGCACCTAGATCGGCTAGGGCCATGCAATTCTCTACTCCCGGGAAGTTGCAAGGAATCAAGAAGCGACCCTGATCACCAAGTTTGGTGGGCAATTTCCTTAAAAGCACTGCGGAGCAGTTCTCATTAAGTTGGGTCTGAGCGATGTCAAGAAGATTTTCCTTATCACTTAGAAGATCTTTAAACATCTTAGCGTATTTGGGCATGTGAGCGAGAGCCTCTGCAAAGGAGATGTTAAAATTCAATTGTTTAAACATTTTTAGAAAGTTTGAAACCTGAATATCATCCTTGCTCTTTTGCTTCTCTTTCCTCAACCTTGAAGGATAAGGTATATTGGATGAAGAAGAAGGCTTTAAGGGAATAGGATCACTCACAACCACGGGTGGTGGGGAAATAGGGATAGAAGGTGAAGGAGGTGGGGAAAGTTGCTCTTTTTCCTTGTTCACAATCACGGGTGGAGGTGTAGGAAGCTCGGGTTCCATATAACCTTTTCCACTACGAGTGGTGATTGCTTTCATCTCCCCTCTTGGATTCGCAACGGTATTACTCGGAAGAGTACCCGAAGAAGAGGATTGATTACCTTGGATGAGCGAACCAATCATATCACGAAGGTGAACAGCTTGATTATTAAAAGAGTTTTGCATGTTTGCATTAATTTCATTGCTGTGTTTGGCCATATCATTCCTTAGCTTGGCTCGAATATCGCTCCCTTGTTTTGCCATTTCTCCCTTCAAGTTGCGGACTTGACTCTGAAGATTCGTCACCAGCTCCCGATTAGTCTTCATGAATGTCTCGACTTCTGGATTCACTACCATTGGTTGATTGAGAAGTGGAGCTTGGTAGGCTTGAGAATTTCCTTGAGGTGGGTATGGGTTTCGTTGGGATTGATATTGATTGTTTGCACGAGGTTGGGATTGGTTGTAGCTTTGTTGTTGGTTTTGGTTTGCAGGAGGGAAACCAGGTGGAGCAAGATAATTGTTGGAACGATAACTTAGCAAGCCACGGTCTCCTTGCGGGCGAGCTTGATAGCCTCCCGTGGGATAAGTACCGTATGCTGCGTTAACGTCTTCAGAAAAATTTCTGTGAGTAGACGGACACTCATTGTAGGAATGAGGACCACCACATGTGTCACAAGAAATAGCAACGGCTTTAGCTTGTTGAGTTTGGTTAGAAGTCAAAATTTGGAGACTTTTGTTAATATCAAGAATAGCACGTTCCACAACGGACATGTTGGTGGTGGAAGAAGTAGATGAAACATTGACTCTCTGATTAGATCTTGAGGATGCGGATGAATCCCAATTCTTGTGGTGAGTAGTCATGTTTTCAATCAACTCTCAGCACTCCTCCGGTCTCCTTTTCATAAAGGTACCACCGGCGGCGGCATTGATCGTGTCACGATCACGAAAAGTGAGACCATTGTAGAAGGTGTCAATGAGAGTGACGGGGAGCATATTGTGATTAGGACAGCGGTCGATCAAATCATTGTATCGTTCCCAAGCATCGAAAAGTGATTCATCATTCTCTTGCATGAATCCACTGATTTGGTTACGAAGGCTAGTGACCATGGATGGGGGAAAGTAGCGCGATAAAAAGCGTTGAGTCATGTCGTTCCACGTATGAATAGAATTCTTAGGAAGACGGTCAAACCATTTTTCAGCATGGTGAGAAAGCGAGTGTAGAAAAAGTTGAAGGCGAAGGTCATCCATAGAAACACCGGAGAACTTCATGCTTTGGGTCATGGTAATGAATTTGTCGAGGTGTTTGTTGGCATCATCATCCGGAATTCCACGAAACGGGTTCGTTTGCACTTGCTGGATCATGTGATGCTTCAACGAAAACTCCTGAGCCGTGACGTGCATTGGCGCAATCGGGCCTCCGCGTCCGTTCATGGTGGGTTGGCACAATTCCTCCATTGTTCGTAAATCAGGTAGGTGAACATTGTTGTTGTTGTTGTTATTCAAATTGGGTAGAGGTGGGTGATTATTGTTGTTATTAACACCAGCCATATCTAAATCTTCACGAGTCTCGGGCTCAGAATAGTTCGAAGATCTAGTACGCATACACCTGCAGAAGAAAAATATACACAAAGAATATCTATATAATCTTTTTGGTGCAAAACCTTTTGAAAAAAATTGCTTTTTATGATTTTTCAAATGTTTTTGTATTTTTGAAGAGTTTTATATTTTTTTTGGATTTTTGGAAATTTTTATAGCAATGAAAATAACGTTCAAAGAACGGATCCCAAAATTCAATGCGTCTCTCACTAGAAACCGTTTATCGTAACGAAAAGAGCCGACAGCGGCGCCATTTAATACTTGGTTTTTAGGCCTAGTATGAAAGTTCGTTGTTCCGAATCTTTTCGAATTGAAAACCGGTCTTAAGTGCGACTCAATCGTCTTTTGGTGAATCAAGAGAATGGTTTGGTTGATTTGTTTTAAACTATTAGCAAGTAATTAAAGTGTCGATGAGTAAAATGGAAGTTAAAAGATTAATATCAAAATGACGAGTAAACATAAAAGCTTGAAAACTTAAAGGTAACAATGGAAAAGTACTAGCACACTAAATAAAACTAACACTTGGAAAATTTACTAAAAATAAGAATTTAGTTGAAAAGTACTAAAAGAAAGTAAGATCGGAATAGTAAACAAAGGCAAACAATCGGAATAAGCCCCACAAAGGTGTCCTGATCGGAATGTATTCCGATCGGTTGATCGGAAAGATGGTAGGAACTGTGATCGGAATGTGGAATAATACCCACAATCGGAATATGCAAACTTGACCAAATCGGAATATCACCAAAGGGTGCCAATCGGAATACTAAACAGAAGTCACCAATCGGAATATTTAATAACACTCTCAATCGGAATACTTGTGGGCAAATCGGAATAAGGATAAACAACCACCGTCGGAATATCGGGGGTACAAATCTGAATGTGCAAAACCCTTTTCCGATTGGACTCAATCGGAAAGGGTGGTCTGGTGGGCCGGTCGGAAAAACCAATCGGAAAGGGGTTTTAAACCCTTTCCTAAATTTGTGGAATTCGGTTAAGCTAGGAAATAAGCTATAAAATAAGCTTATCACCAAACTAAGCCAAATCAAAGACCAAACCGGATCAAATAAGCACTTAACTCAACTTATTCAACTCGAAAATAAGCAACTTTTTTGGATCAAACAATAAAAACATAAACTTTTTAAGGAAGATTTTTATAAAGTAAATAAGCTAATCATAAAAATAAGCCAATAAGCACAAAAGTCTTAAAGCTTAATCAAATGAACACTTATGAAATGATCAAAAGATTAACTTTTTAAGCACGAAATCATTAAGAACAACACGGATCTATTGATAATCGCACCAAAATCAATCTTAAATCAAAGAAAAGTAGAATGAGATTAAGGATTTAAAGCTTAAAATGAACTTGATTAATGAAAATAAGCAATACAAAGATGTTTAATCTCAAAAGATTAAGAAAGAAGATGAAATTTAGTGAGAGAAAGTTTAAGACTTTCTCTCTCTAAAAACTAGAAAGAAAAATGAAAAAGTGAAAACTAGCTAAAAACTATCTAACCACCCTCCTAATGACTATTAGGAGGGTATTTATAGGGAAGGTGGAAGGAGTGCATGTGTTGCATCTTCTTGCTTGCTTTCTTCACGTTTTCTCGACTCGACTTTAATTCTTTGTCTTTGTCGTCTCGAGATTTGAACTTGTCTTTTTAATTCTTTAAGCTCTTCGACTTCGTTGAACTTCCGTCTTTAGACTTTTTCTTCGATAAATCTTCAGAATAGGCCTTGGACTTCCGTTCTTTTTTTGCACTCTTGATCTTTTGACTTCGTCTTTTCCCGTTTTCTTCGATAAAAGCCCGTGAAAACCCGTGTTTTCTTCCTTTTTCATATTTTGGTCCTAAAACACAATAAAAACACAAACCACGCATAATTCCGACTTTTACGACATAAATCACACGTTTTGGTCTTGTTATTATTAGAAATAAGTGGTAAAAGGATAAGTGTTTGCACACTTATTACCCAACGGCTATAATCTTGTCAACGTTTGCCTAAAGCCATGTCAGCGTCCAATTTGGTCACAACAACGCTTGAAAAATTCTTGTCAGCATCCAAAAATAAAATTATATTTAAAAAAGTGAAAAATGACCTTAACAAGTAATTTATCCTAGAGAAGATAACCAAAAGCTGATAATTATTATAGGGCGGCATGCACTGTCCAGTTATGCACACTTGCATAAGCAAGATAGACATAACAGACCTCTAGTGTCCCTTGCTAACCAAAACTCTTAACAACAAAGTTACCTTATAAAATCCTTGTTACTCCCAGGGAAATCCCATATCAAAATCATTCCCAAGTCTCCCAACAGACCACAACCAAATCTAGGCCAAAAATGTCTTGGCAGCATGCAAAGTTGATATACTATGCATGCTACAGTGCCTCATGATTTAGTAAAACTAACTCATACTCACCTGTGGACACAATCTAGAATTGTGATAAGAGTATCATATGGATACCCAAACATCCTAAAGGTTCCTAAAACCTCCCCTTAAACTATGATACAAAAGTTTGCTAAAATTATGCATGAACATAAAAAATTTATGTCAAGATAGGAATGAAACATTCCAACCATCATCCATAAATAAAAAACTTGTCCAAATGCTTCTCCATTGATCCATAAGCAACTCTGTATCCAATGGTATACTGCTAACACCATCTGAACATTGAGATTGAAAACCACAAAACTAACATTGTTGCTGACAACGCCCCGATAACACATGACAGCGTTGAGGGAAGCTTTGTCAGCGTTAGACAATTATATTGCTGACAACGTTGCAAAAACACTTATCAGTGTTCAAGCAACCTTTGTCAGTGTTAGAAAAATATAGTGGAAAATCTAAATCATCAATAAGACCAATAATAATAATGCATCATCCGGTACATACTTTTACAAAAAGAATCCAAAACACATATTATGTGAGATTGATCATTCCAATACTTGTTACCAAGTATTGAAATCTCCCAGCATCAAAAGGTTTAGTTAATAAATCTGACACATTTTCCTCAGTGTCAACCCTATCTGGTTGTATTAAACCTTTCTCAAAGCAATCTCTTATAAAATGATGTCTAATTTCTATGTGTTTAGTCTTAGAATGATGTACAGGATTCTTAATGATGCATAAAGTACTATTATTGTCAACAAATATCTTAGTATGCATGAAATTATACCCATAGTCCAACAGCTGGTTCTGAATCCACAAAACTTGACCACAACATGCAGCTGCAGCCACATACTCTGCTTCAGTTGTAGAATTAGCCACCACTATTTGTTTCTTGCATTGCCAAGATATTAACTTGCTCCCAAGAAACTGACATCCACCAGTTGTGGACTTCCTATCAAACTTATCACCTCCATAATCACTATCTGAATATGCAATCAGCTCCAATGGTGAATCCTTTGGGTACCACAAACCAAGACTATGGTAGCATCTTAGGTACCTAAAGATCCTCTTCACAGCATAAAGGTGACATTCTTTGGGAGTCACTTGATGACGTGCACAAGCACACAGCAAACATGATGTCAGGTCTTGAAGCAGTAAGATACATCAAGGATCCAATCATGGATCTATAATGCCTGACATCAACATCTTTCCCATCTCCAATCTTTTCCCAATGGTGTTCTCTATCCATAGGAGTAGTAGCCCTCTTTTCATGTGGAGAAAAGCCAAACTTCTTCAAGATCTCAGCAACATATTTGTCTTGGGAGATGAAGATACCATCTTCTTTCTGCTGAACTTGTAAACCAAGAAAGAAGTTCATCTCCCCCATAGCACTCATCTTGAATTTGTCTGTCATAAGCTTGGAGAAATCCTCACTCATCTTTGGATCAATAGACCCAAAAATGATATCATCAACATAGACCTGCACAAGCAACACATCCTTGCCTTTCTTCTTTGTAAATAGTGTCTGATCTATGGTGCCCCTCTTGAATCCATTGTCCACCAAATAGGTAGACATAGTACCATACCATGCTCTAGGGGCTTGATGAAGGCCATACATAGCCTTTTTGACTCTATACACTTTATCTGGATGCTCTAGATCCTCAAAACCAGGAGGTTGCATTACATATACTTCCTCAACAATGGTGCCATAGAGAAAAGCACTCTTAACATCCATCTGATAGACTGTGAAGCCCATGCAAGAGGCATAGGCTAGAAAAATCCTAATAGCTTCAATCCTTGCAACTGGTGCAAAGACCTCCTCATAGTCTATCCCCTCCTCTTGTGTATAACCTTGAGCCACTAACCTTGCCTTGTTTCTGACCACAATTCCTCTTTCATCTCTTTTGTTCCTGAGAACCTATCTTGTCCCTATAGGTTTGACATATCTAGGACAATCAACCAGCTCCCAAACATCATGAATTGCAAATTGGTGAAGCTCATCCTGCATTGCTTCCACCCAACTTGGTTCTTTGAGAGCATCAAATATTTTCTTGGGTTCTTCTTGTGACAGAAAACATGCAAACAAACATGCTTGCACAATAGGGGTATCAACCTTCTTGTGTATATTGGCAATGAACCCACCAAGACCTTGATGAGATCTTCTAGTCTGAACTAGAGTCATAATATCACCAATGATCTGAGATGTGGGATGATTCTTCATTGTGGAAGTGAGAACCCCTCCTTCAAAAAGTCTGGTGTCCTCAACCTCATGCTCCATGTTGCCAATGTCTTCTTCATCAGACTCTCTTATATCAACATAAGAAGGACCTTCTTCATGAGAATTGGAAGGTTCACCTTGTTCAAAAGTGGAAGAGAAAAGATGCGCAAAGGTGTTGTCAACGTCTGAACCTTGTTTGTCAGCGCTTGGGCTAACAACGCTTGAACTGTTGTTGTCAACGTCTGAGCCATCAACGTCTGAATTGGTCTTGTCAGCGCTAGATTTGCCTTTGTCAGCGCCAGAAGGACCATGCATGTTTGTATCTGGTGGTACTTGGAAACCACCATTATCTTGTCCAGCAGCAGCAGCAGCAGCAAAAGCATCTGTCCAAATGGGAATTGTGACATATTCTAATGTAGGAGATGCCTTTTCTGCTTTTGATCCAACCTTCTCATGAACCTGTGTACCTGAAACATTAACAACTTGTTCCTCCACAACATGTAAAGTTACCTTCACAATGTCTGGATTAGTGACAGGCATATAATTTAAAGTTCTAGATAAGGGTTCCAAATCAAACAACCAATTAGGACCACTTTCAGGATCACTAGGTTTATTCTCTAAGAACCTAACATGTACTCTCTCAACTATACGTTTGTCCTCTTTAAGATAAACCCTATAACCCTTGCTCTGCACTGAATACCCCATGAAGTATCCCTCATCACCTTTTGCACTAAATTTCCCTAAGGCATCACTAGTATCCAAGACTACTACATGACATCCAAAAGGTCTGAGAAAACCAATATTAGGTTTTCTTCCCCAAAGTAACTCATAAGGTGTTTTGTTCTGAATTTTGTTAACCAATGCTCTATTTTGCACATAGCATGCTGTATTAACAGCCTCAACCCAAAAGGCTATTGGAAAGTGAGCATCAGCCAACATTGTTCTGGCTGCTTCAATTAGGGTTCTATTTTTCCTCTCAGCAACCCCATTTTGTTGTGGGGTTCTAGCAATACTAAATTGCCTAGTAATTCCTTTCCTGGCACAGAAATCATCTAGCTTCTTGTTCCTAAATTCTCCACCATTATCACTCCTAAGCATTTTAACCTCATTGCCAGACCTTTTCTCAATCTGAGTGATAAAATCAATAAGAACATCAGCTGTGTCACTCTTCATAGCTAGAAAGAATGTCCAAGTAAATCTAGAAAAGTCATATGTGACAACAAAGCAATATGACTTACCATTCAAACTTTCTATATTTGTTGGACCAAAGAGGTCCATGTGAAGCATATGAAGAGGTCTGGAACTAGTATGCACCTGTTTGGACTTGAATGAGACCTTGTGCTGCTTGCCCTTAAGACATGCAACACAAGAGTGGTCATTGTGGAAGGCCTTCTCAGGCAAACCATCAGCTAAACCAAGCCTCACAAGTCTATTTATATTTTCAAAATTTATGTGCCCTAGTCTCCTGTGCCACAAATTACTCTCATCTACTGAGGCCTTAGCATAAAAACAAGACATATTGGTATTCATTTTAATCCCATTTAAATTCACATTATATATGTCCTTATGCCTAGGTGTTCTATACTCAATATATTTTTCATCAGGGATCTTAAAATCCTTGCTTAACGCCAAGCACTCAGTATCAGTAAAAAGAACTTTATTTTTGTTATCACAAACTTGTGATACACTAAACAGATTATAATCAAGTTCTTTTACCAGGAAGACGTTTTCAAAACGCAGATTATTAGTGAGAGGGGTTCCTTTGCCTGTGATAGTTCCATATCCTCCTCCAAAGTATACCTTATCACCATCTTTAATAGGGGTGAAATTTGTCAGATAGTCTTCCTTCCCTGTCATGTGCCTTGAGCATCCACTATCCCAATATCCATAATCATTGATCTGTCTTTGAATGCCCTGCACATAAAGAAAACAAATTAGTTTTCTTTGGGAACCCAAGTCTCAAAAGACTTGGATTCATCTGGTTGTTCAATAAGAACAGACTTAGTTCTCACAACAACCCCATTCTCATCCTTTTAGGATGAAATACCCAGTTAACCCCAATAGGTTTTGTAATGACCTTTGAAATGTAATTAAATCTATTGCAAGTCATTGAAATCCCATTATCATTAGGGTTTTGATCTTTCTTGGGTCTCCATGTTAAGCTTGAAGAAGCTTTAGACCCCTTACCTTGTGGCTGCAAATATTTAGGTATGGTCACGTTTCTATCAGCGTTAGAATTTGTCCTATCAACGCTGAAATTACCCTTGTCAGCGTTGAACCTAGGGTTTGCTACAGGAACCCATTGCCTATTTGACCAAGTGTTTGTCTTTTGAAATGGTCTTTGTCCATGAGTGTTAGACCTTCTAGAAAAGAATGGGGCAGGTCTAATCACTTGTGGACTTTGTTGCACACAAGGTTTGGGTCTGACAACGTTTGACTTCCTAACAACGTTGACTTTCTTCCTGTCAGCGCTGAAATTGCTCCTGTCAGTGCTGGCTTTGGGAGCGTTGACACACTTGTATGCCAAATGTGAAAAGCTACCACAAGTGTAACAGGCTTTCTTAGACACAACCTTAGGTCTAGTAGAGAAGAAACCTGTTCCATGATTACTAACTTGGCTCTTAGGTGACCTACTATTCCTATACATCTTTGCATATTTAATGGTAGGTCTTCTAACAGTGTTTGAGCCTAGGTCAACAGCTTTACCAGTGATTGGGTGAGTAACCTTAATGGGTGGTGATTCATTGGGACTTTCACATAGCAAACCTCCCTTAACAAATAAAGTAGGGTTAGCTTTCTTCCACTCATTTAGGTCAGTCAATTTTTGTTGATACTCTTCCACTGGAGTGACAGCTCTTGGTGGAGGAATGAATTCCTCTTCTTGGCATTCTGGTATACCAGTCCAAGACAAATCCTTTCTAAGGACACCATAGAAGTCACCAGCTGGTGGTGGAACCAGAGAGTAATCATTCATCCCAATCCCAGTCATGTCCTTAGGATCCCTTTGTTTAGCTACACAGTCTCCTAGGGTTTGGGTGGCTCTATCAAATCTTTGAATTTTGAGGTCAACATTATCTTTATTCTTAATGGCCTCATCTAACTTAGCCTGTAATTCACTATTAACCTTTTTCATGATGTTTCTAACATCCATACTACCCTCTAGCTCATGTTTTAAGATATTGATCTTATCTTTTAAGTCAAATTCCATTTTCTTGTATTCAGAAACGGTTTTCTCAGTTTCAGTAAGAGCTAGTTGGTAATTAGACAATTTACACCTTTCAGTACTCATATCATCTTTTAGTTTTAACACATCTTTGTTAAGTCTTTCAGTGTTTAACCTACAACCTTTGCTACAAAAAGCATCATCATATACCTCATTATCAGATGAAGAGGAGGAGTGTGCCATAAGAGCATATTCAACATGCTCTTCTTCTTCAATATCAGCAACCAAAGCTTTATCCTCTTCAACATCCTTAGCCAGATAGCTCCAATCCCATCCTGTACCATCAATTCCTTGAACTGCAACCATAGCTTTGGAATCCTGAGCTTTAACAACCTGACTTGAGGGTTTACCAGCATCAGATATTCTAGGAGATCTGCATTCCCTCATGAAGTGCCCCATACGATGACAGTTGTAGCATTCAACTTTGGATTTATCAAATCCAGCTGTGTCTTTAGCATTGAAGGTCATCTTCTTTTTAAACCTTCTGTTCCACCTATTTGCTCTTATACTAGCAAGAGCCATGTTCCACTTGATGTCCATCTCTTCCAAATGCTCATCACTTATCTGCTCAAGATCCTTATATGTAATCACTGAACCATTGGGCAAAGAAGCAATGTAAGCACAAACAGTATCCAAATCCAAACCAGCAGGTTTAACTCTTGGGGAGTCATTCTTGAATGTGTCAGCGTCTGAAAAAGAGACGTTGACAGGACTTGTTCCAGTGCTGACATATGATGATCCAGTAACTGGATGCATATAAGAGTCCTTCTGATTGAATTGACCTTCACTATGAGAGAAGAAGGCCATGTTGCTGGTGGTAGATTTGCTTCCATGTTCTGAAAGAGTTTCATCTTCCAACAGTCTTAGTTTGTTGTAGATGTCATCAAACGAGGAGCTCTTGTAAGTATTGTTGTCAAGAATAGATCTTACCTCAATCTTCCATGCCTCACCAAGACTTTTAAGAAAGGTAGCATTGGTGTCAACATCACCAACTTGTGTCCCCATGAAGGACAACTTGCTTGTGATGTCAAGCAATCTGCTTCTCACACTACTCAGTTTCTCATTGGGTTGAGCTTTGAAGACAGCATAATCATGCAGAAGTTGCTTTTTCTTTTCTTCCTTAGTGTCTGCATTGCCACCATATGCAACTTCAAGAGCTTCCCAAAGATCCTTAGCAGATTCATAGCCTTTATATTTATGCTGGTTTTCTTGTCCCAAAGAGACTTTCAGAATATTTAGGGCTTTCATGTCAACCCTTTTCTTTGCAATATCATCAGCAGCTACAGCTCTACCATCTCCAGGTTTTTCTTTCTTATCCTCTTCAGGGCATCCTTCAACAGCTGTTCTTTGACTAATGGCATCAAGAATCTTTTGAGCCTTATTGAATGTGTTTCCATATTCAATAATCTCCCAGAGTGTGTAGTCATAGATCCCCAGATATTGTTCAAAGTTGAACTTCCATAAGTCAAAGTTGGTTGCATCAAGCATGGGAATCTTGATGTTTGGTAAGGTTGAGGAGGAGGAGGTTATTGCTTCAGACATGGTGTTGTTAGGGTTTCTGAGAAAATTAGGGTTTTGGTCTTTTTAGGGTTCTGATGTTCGTGTATGGTGTTCTATTAAAGATCAAAAGTTCCTCAACAAGCTCTGATACCACTTGTTGATCCCAAACTTAGATCGATTAGCTTTGTGTATACGAGATTAGATCAAGTAATACACGTAGAGAAACCTTTGTATATGCTTTATGAATCTAAGTGTTATGCGGAATTTAACACTTAAACAAGAACACACAAGATGTAAACAAACTTTCACTTTGATTATCAATGTCGAACTTGCTTACAATGAAAGATGTTTACGAACGAAAACTTATATATAACTTATAACCTAAAGGCCTTCTTTTATAGACACAAGAAGCCTTGTACAATAAGCTACGTATCAGCTATTCTAGGTAAAGATAAACATAGAAAATACATTGTCGTTTCTATCCTTACTAGAAGTATTCTAGAATATAATAAACGTGTAGATCATATCTTCCATCAGTGCTTGTCTTCAATGTGTCAACACTTGACTTTAACTTGTCAACGCTTGAGCTGTCAGCGCTTGTTTTCTTCTTGTCAACGCTTGATTTGTTCTTGTCAGCGCTCAAGTGATCTGGCCTTAATTTATTCCCAACAATTTGATCATTCAATGACTCAGTATTTTTCCTACAAGCTTTAGTGCAGTATGAATCATCGTATACCTCATTGTCTGAGCTGGAACTTGACATGGCCATAAGAGCAAAATCTTCTTCTTTTTCCTCAGCAACCAATGCTTGATTTCTTTCCATATTCTCTGTCATGGCACTCCAATCCCATCCACCTGCTCCATCTATCCCCTGCATGGCTACCATAGCTTTAGCACCAGAATCATCATCTCTGGTTTCCTTTCTATAGTTGTTCCCAGTCTTAGGTCCTCTGTATTTCCTAGCAAAATGACCCTTCTTGCCACAGTTGTAGCATTTAACCTTTGTTTTGTCAAACCTAGCCACATCAGAGGGATTGATTGAGATCTTCTTCCCATACTTCTTGTAAAACCTGTTAGCTCTCATACTAAGCAGAGCCATGTTTCACTTGATATCCATCTCCTCCAGTCCTTGCTTACTGATTTGACTTAGATCTTCGTATAACACAGTCGATCCTTGTGGCCCTTGGGATGCTATAAAAGCACAAGCAGTGTCAAGACTGAATGTTGCAGGCCTTTCTTCATCATAAGATGATCCAGACCTGGTAGCAAGGGAATAAGTAGCAGGGCCTACTTCGATTCCACTGCCTTTGGAGATTCCACTGCTTTGAGATATGAACGCCATGTTAGCAGGGGAATCAATAGATCCACTTGAGTTGGTGGGAATTGTTCCTTTTGACTTCATCTTATTGACAATAGGTTCAAAAACTTTCAAGTTATTGTATATGTGATAGGTGTGTAAACACCCATCCTTTTTACCACTTAACTACAATAATAACCAAGATAAAACGTGTATTTTATGTCATAAATATCGGAATTATGCGTGGTTTGTGTTTTTGTTGTGATTTAGGACGAAAATGTGAAAAGGGGAGAAAACACGGGCTTTCACGAGCTTTTATCGAAGAAAAAGACAAAAGACGAAGTCGAAAGATCAAAAGTGCTAAAAGAACGGAAGTCCAAGGCCAATTCTAAAGATTTATCGAAGAAAAAGTCTAAAGACGGAAGTTTAATAAAAGCCGAAGAACTCAAGTCTAAATTAATGAAGAAATTACAAGACGAGTTTATTAATCCCGAGACAAAAGTCGAAGAATTAAGAAGACGAGGACTAAACGAGAAATAAAGAAAGAAGAAAGAGAGGAGGAAGCTTCCACTAATCACCTCCTCCCCTATAAATAGAGTCATTAGCTTCATTTTTAAGTTTTGTTGGCTAATAGTGACAATTAGTCTTCCACCATTTACATTACTTGCAATTTAATTTCATGTCATTTTCCTTAATTGTCTTGCACTTTTAATTCCTTTAATTTCAAGTAAGTTTCCTTTTATTGTTATTGAATCTTTACTTTTCTTGTTAATCTCCTATCTACCTTTCTTGTTTGATCTTAATCTTTATGTTTATGCTTATGTTCTTTAGTTTTTATTGATTTGATTAAGTGGGTTTTGATTATTGTGGTTATTATTGTTAGTTTTATTGATTTGGATTGATAGATTACCATTAGTTGATCATTTGTGATTAGTCTTGCTTAATCTTTTGGTTTAATCTGATTAGTTTTGGTTAGATTCGTGTTCTCTCTATTTTCCTTGTTCTTCGCACTTTCTGTTTTTCCCAGGTTATTCCGGATCAACGATTTATTCCGAACCAGCAGTATATTCCGGATAAAGGGTATTATTCCGGATAAAGCTTATATTCCGAGTGAAGCATTTATTCCGGATGAACTAGATATTCCGGATGAAGTGTTTATTCCGGATGAAGGATTTGAGGTAATTATTCCGAATAAGTGAATATTTCGGATCAGTGATATATTCCGAGTAAAGGTTTTATTCCGAGTCAGAACTTTTTCTTGATTATTCCGGATGAAGGTATATTCCGAGTGAAGCAGTCATTCCGAATAAAGCTTATATTCCGAACGAGGGTTTATTCCGGATGAACACAACATTCCGGATGAGCTCCTTATTCCGAACCAACTAGTATATTCCGAATGAAGGTTTTGTTTAAATATTCCGGATGAGCCATTTATTCCGCATGAGGTAAATATTCCGAGTGAAGAAGAATTATTCCGAACGAAGGTGACATTCTGAACGAGTGATTATTCCGAACGAAGGTTTATTCCGAATGAGCTGTTTTTAGTTTATTTTAAGTTTATGTTTTTAAATTCTTAAGCTTTATTTTTCCCGCCTTTTTACTTAGTCGCACTTTAAATTTACTTGCCTTAGATTTAGTTTAAGCTTGCCTTTAGTTTAAGTTTAAGTTTGCCTTTAGGATAGTTTTAAGTTTGCGTTATTTACATTAATTGTCTTTTAATTTTTTGTCATGCTTTAAATTCTTGTCATTTATTTTCACTTAGGTTTAGATTTAAATTACCGCCTTTTACGTAAAAGTTTGTGCACTTTAATTTTACTACAACGACACAACATTTGTTTTTCACCAAAAACAATTGAGTCACATTTTAAGCCGGAAATCAATTCGATTAGACCACGTCAACGAACTTTAATTTTCTTACTAGGTAAAAGCCTAGTATCAAATGGCGCCGTTGCCGACTCTTTTCGTAAAGATTAACGGTTTTCTGTGAGAGACGCGTTGCTTTTTGGGATCCGTTCATTCGTGAGCGTTATTTTTCTTGCTCAAAAATTTTAAAAAACCATAAAAATTAAAAATTGTTAAAAATCCATAAAAATTAAAAAATTTCCAAAATTCAAAAAGATTTTATTTCTATAGTGTATATATATTGTCTATTGCTTTGGTATCTTTTTCTTTTACTTTCGCAGGTGTATGCGTACTAGATCTTCAACTTATCCAGAGCCCGAGACTCGTGAACATTTAGCTATGGCAGGTGTGAACAACAACAATAATCCACCGCACCTCAACAATAACAACAACAATGTTCTTCCACAGCCCGATCTTCGGACAATGGAGGAGCTTTGTCAACCCACCATGTTTGGACGAGGAGGACCGATTGCGCCGATGCAAATCATGGCTCCGGAGTTTTCGTTGAAGCATCACATGATCCAACAAGTGCAAACTAATCCTTTTCGCGGATTGCCTGATGATGATGCCAACAAGCACCTCGACAAATTCATTACTATTACCCAAAGCATGAAGTTTCCCGGTGCTACAATGGATGTTCTTCGCCTTCAACTCTTTCCACATACTTTATCCCACCACGTCGAAAAATGGTTTGATCGTCTCCCGAATAATTCCATACATACTTGGGACGACATGACTCAACGATTTTTGTCGCGCTACTTTCCACCATCCATGGTCACGAGCCTTCGAAATCAAATCAGCGGCTTCATACAAGAACCCGATGAATCTCTCTTTGATGCTTGGGAAAGATATAATGTTTTGATCGATCGATGTCCAAACCACAACATGCTCCCCGTGACCTTAATTGATACTTTCTACAACGGTTTGACTTTTCGTGATCGTGATACGATTAATGCAGCCGCCGGTGGCACATTTATGAAAAGAAGACCCGAGGAGTGTAGAGAGCTTATTGAGAGCATGACTACTCATCACAAAAATTGGGATTCCTCCGCTTCTTCAAGGAACAACCCGAGAGTCAATGTTTCTTCTACTTCAGCAAACCCCGACATGACCGAATTCACCCGCATGATGGCCGAAATGAACAAACATATCTTGCTCATCGCTACAAACCAACAACAACAAGTTAAAGCTGTAGCAATTCCTTGTGAGACATGCGGCGGTCCTCACTCATACACTGATTGTCCTTCTACTCAAGGCAATCCGGAAAACGTGTATGCGGCTTATGGTAATTATTCACCGGAAAATTACCAAGCCCGACCTCAAGGGGATCAAAATTTGCTAAGTTACCGGTCCAACAACTATCTTTCACCCGGTTTTTCTCCTCAAAACCACAATCCCAACAACAACTACACTAGAAGCAACCAAATCCCACCTCGAGCTTCTAATCCTTATCACCCACCCGCTCAACAAGCCCCACCCATGAATCAAGATGTTGAAGCCTTAATGAGAACCCAAGGAGAGCAAATTAAGAATATGCAAAGCCAAATTATCAATTTGAAAGGGGATATCACCAAGCAAGGTAATGACATTAGATCCGAGTTTCGAAATGATATACAATCCTCCTTCAGCAATCAAACGAATGATTTGAAGAATATGCTGGCTAGTTTCTTACCAACCACTCAACCCTCTACTTCGGGCTCTCTACCTTCAAACACCGTCACCGACCCGCGAGCGAATGTGAGTGTTATTACTACCCGTAGTGGAGCAACGTTAGTAGGACCATCTATCCCACCCCCAGTTACTCCATCTACACCTCCTCCACCACCATTTATCCCTACTACTCCCATGCCTAGTATTAGTTCACCACTACCGTCTCCGCCTCGTCATGAAGAAGTACCCAAGAAGAATCCTCCATCAACCCCACCTTCACCTTCTACACCTCCACCACCCAACCCCAGCATTCCTTACCCTTCTTGACTCAACAAGGCTAGAATTTTGACTAAGAATGACATTCAAGTCTCTAACTTTTTGAACAAGATTGCCGGCATGAAAGTCACCTTTACCCTTGTTGAAGCTCTTGCCCAAATGCCACAATTTGTCAAGATGTTTAAGGAATTGCTTAATAAGAAGGAGAAGATGGTCGAGTTTGCTAATACTCGCTTGAACGAAAATTGCTCTGCAATCCTTCTTAAAGAACTTCCGGAAAAACTTGGAGATCCCGGTCATTTTGTGCTACCTTGTACTTTTAACCAAATCGACAAATTTACTGCCTTAGCCGATCTCGGGGCAAGTATAAATTTGATGCCTTTCAGCGTTTGGAAAAAGTTATCATTGCCCGACCTTACACCCACCAAGATGACTCTTGAGCTTACAAATCGCACTCTCTCGTACCCTTTTGGTATTGCCGAAGATGTGTTCATTAAAGTTGGCACATTCACTTTTCCGGTCAACTTTGTCGTTGTTGATTATGAAATGGACCCTTGTATTCCGTTAATACTTGGACGCCCATTTTTGCGAACCGGTAGAGCTTTAATAGATGTGGATAAATGTGAACTCATCTTAAGAGTCGGGGATGATGCACAAGTTTTTGAAATGAGGAAGCTTACAAGCAAATCCTATGGAAGAGAATCGGCGAATATGATTAATGTGCTTGATGATTTTGTCGTCTACAACAATCCTCTATTCGATTCTTGCAATGATAATCCACTGTTTCAAGATGATGTGGATGATTCTCTCTCCAATTTGGAACCTCCACCCATATATGATTCCCCACCGATCTATGATGCTTATGATGATGATTCTAGCTCCGATGGGGATGATTATGATGATTTTACTTCCGAGTATCCCGACATGCCCACTTATGATGATTTTGATGAGGCTGTGTTAGAAATACGTTTTTACGTATATTAGAAGTATCGGTCACTCCACAATATTATATATGTTGTAATAGCTCGTAGTTAGTGTTACTTATTTAGTTAAGTAAGAAACCGGCCCATGGGCTTGTCATGGGCCGGCCCAAGTCCAAATAAGGCCTTGGATATATAAACCCCTTTCTACCATGGAAAGGGGTTGGTTGTTGTTCATTTCCTAGTTTTCATTTGAATAAAATAAAACATAGTTTCTCTCACTTTCTCTCTCTAGTTTCTCTCTCTAGAAATAAACAACCCACTTCATAGATTCATAGGTTATCAAGATTCTACATTTGGTATCAGAGCTATGGGGATTTAAGGTAATGATTTGTGTGGTTTTTTAGTTTTTGATTGTATTAGTGTTCTTTAAGAAGATCCATCTTGATTCTTGGAGTTTTTGGTGTTTTTGTGATTGGGATTAGTAGATAAGTATTAGTTTTTACTTATTATTGTAGAAATCACAAAACTTTTTGGGTTATTTGGTAAAAATCTGGGCTTAATCTTCATCTTTTTGATCGACTGTATACTCGAAACAAGTTTATGTTTACCCAGACAAAGTTCCGAACCAAAAACATCCGGATCAACAAGTTCCGGATCAACAAAAGTTCCGAACCAAAAGTTCCGAACGAAAAGTTCCGGATCAACAAAAGTTCCGAACCAAAAGTTCCGAACGAAAAGTTCCGGATCAACAAAAGTTCCGAACCAAAAGTTCCGAACGAAAAGTTCCGGATCAACAAAAGTTCCGGATCAAGAAGTTCCGAACCAAAAGTTCCGGATCAAGGAAAGTTCCGGATCAAGGAAAAAGTTCCGGATCAAGGGAAAGTTCCGGATTAAGGAAAGTTCCGGATCAAGGGAAAAGTTCCGGATCAAGGGAAAGTTCCGGATCAAATCTTCCGAACCAAAAGTTCCGAATCAAGGTATTCCAAGCCAAAATCTTCCGAATCAACACTTCCGAATCAACAAAAGTTCCGAATCAAGGGTTATTTTACTTGTTTTTTCGACGATTTCTTAGAGGATTTAATCTTGGTTTCTTACAACAAAAACTCAACACAATTCACAAGCTTTACTTCACTGCTCGATCAACCGATAATCTTTGTCTCTTTGAAGTGAACAAAATGAATCCGAATTCAGTAATGCCTCAGATGACATCACTTACGGATATTTCCGTCATTACGGGAACGGATAATCGCCCGCCAATGCTCATCAAATAAGTTTTTGAAGCATGGCAAGGCCGGATGATGTCTTACCTTAAGGAAAAACCGGTATATGGGAGGCTTATGGTCAAGTCAATTTTAAATGGTCCACTTGACTATGGTACCATCGTGGTTAACAACGTGACTCGACCAAGGGAGTTTGAAGAACTTACACCAGCTCAACAACTTGTTGCCGATGCAGACGAAAAGGCTCTTCAAACCATTCTCCAAGCTCTTCCACATGACATCTATCGAATGGTAAGTCAGTATACGGTGGCAAAGGATTTATGGGAACGTCTAAAGGTGTTGCTACAAGGTACGTCTCTCACCAAACAGGAAAGGGAATGTCAGTTGTATGATCTGTTTGATAGATTCACGTACAACCCAGGGGAAACGCTTCACGACTATTAATTCAGATTCACCACTCTCATGAATGATCTGAATGTATACAATCTCGTGATTGCTCCATTCCAGGTTAGGGGTGCAAACGAGCCGAGCTGAGCCCGAGCTTAACAGGGCTCGGGCTCGGGCTCGAAACATAAATGGTGGGCTCGAGCTCGGCTCAATAGCTCGTCGAGCTTTAACCGTTAAGGCTTGAGCTCGGCTCGATAAGGACTCGAGTAAAGCTCGAGCTTAGCTAGAAAAGCTCAAAATTTTATATATGAAACAAATACATCACTAATATTAACACACCACCACAAATTTTATGTTTTTATTAAAATATGATAACGATTATCAATAAATTATTCAATATTTTATAGAGTTATCCTTTATAATAAGGTTAATATTCAAATCAACGTTGATTTACTTATATAAAAATATTATTTTATTAAGGCTCGAAAAGCTCGATAAGAGCTCGAGCCGTGCTATCAAAAGCTCGAGCTCGGCTCATTATATGTTTCGAGCCCTATTATTGGGCTTGAGCTCGGGCTTGAGCTCGATAAAAGCTCGGCTCGATCGAGTCGAGCTTGAGCTCGAGCTCGAATAGCTCGATAAAAGCTCGGCTCGTTTGCACCCCTATTCCAGGTTAACACCAAATTTTTGAATACTTTACCTCAAGCTGAATGGGGTGAGTATATTACCGATGTTAAGTTAACCAGGGATTTGCATAAGTGCAATTTGGATCAACTATATGCTTTTCTTCAGCAGCATGAGAAACATGTGATCATGCACCGTTCGCCTCGAGGTATGTACCCTGATTCCTTAGCTTTGATGGCGAATCAACCAAGCTTGTCACACAACAACACTCCTTATATCTTGGGACATCAAGCCTATCATCCATCACCTTACATGACACCAACCTTCCCCCAATACTTAATTCTACCGCAACCACCCACCTCACATCAGCAACAATATCGGTTTAGTGCACCTTCATCACAATATGCTTCACAACCTCATCCAGCAAGCATTGCACCTTATGCTTAGCCTTCATATTCTTCTTATCAAGAGAATGCAGCATATCCAACAAGCTACCCTGACCACATGAGTATTCCTTCTAGTGATTATGCAGCTCAACAAGACCATGCAATGTATTGTGATGATGATGAAGTCCCCATTCCTGTGTACAAACAAGGAACTGACCCAGTTGAAGTGTTAACCACTATGTCTGCTTATCTCACAAGGACTTTAAGCAAACGAGGATTTAGGGGCTCAGCTCCGACTAACAATCAGTTGAGGAATTCATCCAATTCTCGCCAACAAGCTACTATTGAGAATGGCAGGGTAATGGTTCAACCTATTCAACCATATCAGGGGAGACCTACTACATCAACTACCAATTCTCGCACGGTCAATCCTGCTCCAATGGTCAACACTCCTCCACGGGCTAATTCCACAGGCAAGTTGAGAATGATTACATGCTACAACTGCAAGGAAGAAGGTCACATGTCCAGGGATTGCAAGAAACCCAAGAGGAGAAGGGATGGTCAATGGTTTGCAGAGAAGATTTATCTGGTGAATGCTCAGGCACAAGGAAGGGAACTTGATGAAGAGGAGCTTGCATTTCTTGCTGATCCAGGGATTGCTGAACAAGACGTTGTCACTACACAGAATGCAGCATACCAAGCCGATGATCTTGATGCGTATGACTCAGACTGTGATGAATTTCAATCTGCAAAGGCTGCTCTTATGGAAACTATCTCCAGCTTAGGGCCAGAAAAGAGATCTGAGGTACTTATTAATACCACTGATAATACCACTGATGCTAGTATTCAACCACATCAAGTTGTGCAAGAGCGTGCTGATTCGAATGAATCTTCGGTGGTGAGTCTTTCAAATGAGGAGACAATCAATGATAGTAATATCAATGTGAGTCCCCAGACTTTGAGTGAATCACAACCGGGAGCCATTTCACATACACATACTCCTGCTCAACAAGATTTGGTCATGGTTCTTGCTACATTACTTAGCCAAATGAATGTTGCACTCTTAGAAACCCTAGCTAAGAATAAGAATTTGTCTGATGAGCTTTCCTTAAGCAACGAGAAAGTTCACACTTTGGAATTAGTGCCTTCGTCTAGTGTTCTAACTAATCCCGAATATGATCATTTTCAAAACAAACAAATGGGTCATTTGCAAGAAATTGAAAACTTAAGAGCAAATCTTTCTAATGAACTTAAAGAAAAAGAGTTAGTGGTCACTAATTTTCAAAAACTTCAAACGGATTTTGAATTACTCGAGTCTAAGAAGAATGAATTGGAGATTAATGCTGCTAATAAGATTAGAAGTCTAGACTACTTGCTTTTAAGACAATACGCTGCTTCTCAACTAGTGCACTTATTTGATGCTTCGTTTAGAGAATTTAACTTATCACGTCAAAAAGGCCTTCCCCCTAACCCAAGGTATGCAAAACAAGCTTTAAGACATAGTCCAAGACTTTATAATGCAACCCAATTAGGATTGGTCTTAGACCCGATTGTTATTTTCGATGATCGAACAAGTAAGGATCTAGTTGATGAGGATCGGTCATACAATTCTGCAAAATATCCCGAGTGTGATTATTTTAAAATGAATCAGGAGCTTGCAAAAACGGATTTTAGAATTCGCTTTCATATGGACAAAGATCTCATCACAGCACCAACCTACATGTTAGATGAAGAAAACCCTAGTACATTTCCTACACTTGTCAATATGGAAGGTCCTAAGGAAATTCCAAAGGATCTTCCACCTGTTAGCACTGTATGGTTAAACTTGCAAGAGATTAATCAATACTTTACTAATTTTGACAAGGTCATTTTGGAATGTACGACTTCAAATGGCCTAAACGCCAGAGAATGGGCTTTCGAACACATGAACGAGGTGTTTAAAAATGAGATCAATCCGTTTGTCGAAAGTCTAAAAGGAAGTTTTGCATCTCTTAAGGAAAATCTTGAGTTTGAAATTAGAGAAGTTCAAAAAGTGTTTTATGAAATGGACACCGCTTACGAACTACAACTAATTGAAAAGGAAAAGATTTTATCCGAATATGACCGATTCTTGTCCGAAGTAATCTCGTGTGATGTGCTTACTACTGTAAATGTTAATTATTCGAATGAGCTTACATCCGCTATGATTAATTGTGATGCTGTGAATATATGTGATGATGTGTGTGATCTCTCTGTAAATGTTGCTGATACTGTAAATGAGGTAGATAATCATTCTTGTCACGAATCTAACGCTGAGTTTTTAAAGCTACAAGATTCTTACAATTTACTTTCAAAACGCTTTAATCAACTAGAACAACATTGTATATCTTTAGAACTGAAACAACAAACTCAAAATGAGGATCTTTTGATAACAAATAGTTGTGAAAACGGTGTTGAGACGAGTGACAAGATGATTGCAATAGTTAAGGCATTAGAGGAAGAGATTATGAGATTGAAGAGAGATGTGTCATCAAATGAAACACTAAAATTGGAACTAGAGGCTGCAGAGTCTAAAAACCAGGACTTAGAAATCAGACTTTCGTCTATTCTAGGGGAGATGGATCGTGCAAGACAGGGAATGTCCAAACTTTATGGTTCACTAGAAGAACGCTTCGCTTTTAATGCGGCACAGCAAAAATTTTATGTTGAACAATTGAACAAAAAATGTGAGGAAATCTCTGACTTAAACATCCTGCTCATTTACAAAAACATGGTTTTGGCCGAGTTAAAGGAGACACTTCTTCTCACCCGACAAGAAGTTGTTGATAACTTAGCTACCGACTCTGCACCGTCCACTAGTGCTCCAACAACCAAGTCAGTAGTGCTCTATAATAACCCGCTCCATAAGAAAAACCCGGTTACCTACGATGATTATATGAGGAATGCAATTAAGCATGTAGATCTTGTTAGGGATATTTTAGACGATATTTATGCCTTAGATCCCTCAAGTAGCTACTATTACTCAGCTCATGAATACATTAAGCGAGTTCAATATTGCTTAGCATATTTGCAATACATAGGTAAACCAGGTTCTGCACTACTCACAAATCGACCCATTGCTGTAACTCCATTTAATAAGACTCCAGGAGCAAAACCGTCATTGGCACCATCAAGTAAGGCACCTTTAAAATCTGTTGCTAATGTTCCCACTTTGCCTTCTACAGGATTAAAAGAGACTACTAAGGCTAAAGGATCGCCACTCAAGAAAGATAAGATCAAGCCCTCCACTAGTAGTACCAAAAAGAAGAAAGTAGAAGCTCACCATAGGAATGTTAGTTCAGTTTTAAATAAAAAGAATCATGTTAAGACTAAAAGCTCTGCGCCTGTGCAGAAGCCTAAACCATTCATGAATTCTAATTTGAATTGTTGGAATTGTAATGAATGTATGTTTTACCAATGTCATGATTTGTGTCTTATTGATCATGTGAATGAAATGAATGCCATTAGGAATAATCTTGAATGGAAGCCAACTGGTAGAACTCGTGCCCAAGTTGGCTGGCAATGGCGTCCCACTGGTAGGACCTTTACATTAGATGGAAAAATGTGCCCTTTAACTAGGAATGCATCCATTGAGGTTAGGTCTGAGCGTCCTTTAGTTAGGCACACTAGCACTCAAGTATGGAAACAGCGCCCTTTAATTAGGTCAGCCCCCACTATAGTGCTTATCAGTGAAGAAATACCTCAGGATTTAAGCCAACTAGAATCTACACCACCAACTAGGAAGAAGAAGGCTAGGAAATCTAAGAAACCTAAAGTTAGCAAATCTAAGATTATTAAATCTGTACCTGCTAATAACAAGGAACATTCAGATTCCGATACCTCTACATTGTCCTCGTCTGGTGATATTTTCAGGTGGTCCAAATCATCCTTTGGTATTTGGACTCCGGTTGTTCAAAGCATATGACCGGAGATCGCTCGATGCTCCGGAATTTCGTCAGCAAGTTTCTTGGAACGGTTAAATTCGGTAATGATCATATAGCAAAGATAATGGGGTATGGTGAATATCAGATTGGAAACGTTACGATTTCAAGGGTATACTATGTAGAAGGTCTTGGTCATAACTTATTTTCAGTAGGACAGTTTTGTGATTCCAACCTAGAGGTTGCTTTTCGACAACATACTTGTTTCATCCGCAACTTGGAAGGAAAAGACTTGTTGAAGGGATCTCGTGGTGCAAATCTTTATACGTTGTCCCTACAAGACATGATGGCCGCCTCTCCAGTATGTCTTCTCTCTAAAGCATCTAAGACCAAGTCATGGTTATGGCATCGCAGATTATCTCATCTTAACTTTGATGCTATTAATCATCTGGCTAAAAACGAATTAGTTCGTGGTCTTCCAAAGCTCAAATTTCACAAGGACCATTTATGTTCCGCGTGTTCAAGGGGGAAAAGTACCAAGAAATCATACAAGCCCAAAGCTGAAGACACCAATCAAGAAAAACTTCATCTTTTGCATATGGATCTTTGTGGGCCAATGAGAACTGAAAGTGTGAGCGGTAAGAAATTCATTCTTGTCATTGTGGATGATTTCTCCAGGTTTACATGGGTTAGATTTCTACGTACAAAGGATGAAGCACCGAAGGCTATCATCACTTTTCTGAAATTCATTCAGGTACGCTTGAATACTACTGTCCGCCGTATTCGGACAGATAATGGAACAGAGTTCGTCAACCAGACTCTTCGTGCTTACTATGAAGATGTTGGTATTTCACATGAAACATCCGCTGCACGCACTCCACAACAAAACGGTGTCGTTGAAAGACGGAATCGTACGCTTATGGAAGCTGCTAGGACTATGCTCATTTATGCGAACGCTCCATTGTTCTTGTGGGCAGAAGCTATATCTACTGCATGTTTCACCCAAAACCGTTCTATCATTCGGAAACGCCATGGAAAAACACCTTACGAGCTTCTACATGACCGTAAACCCGATGTTTCATTCTTTCATGTGTTTGGTGCTTTGTGTTATCCAAACATTAATAGTGAGAACTTGGGCAAGCTTCAACCGAAAGCCGATATAGGTATTTTCATTGGTTACTCACCCTTCAAGAAAGCATACCGAATTTACAACCGTCGTCTTGGTAAGATTATAGAAACTATGGACGCAGATTTCGATGAGCTGACAGCGATGGCTTCTGAGCAACGCAGCTCTGAACCCGCGCTTCATGAGATGGGAACCGGTGCTATTAGTTACGGATTAGTTCCCAATAATTCCTACTTCTACATCATTTTTACCACCTACAAGGCCCGAGTGGGATAAACTGTTTCAACCGTTGTTTGACGAATTCTTTGATCCCCCGAATGATGAAGTTCCAGCACCTGTAGTGATAGCTCCAATCCCTGAAGTTGTTGCTCCTGCTAATGAAGCTTTATCAAATGCATCTTCAATTAACATTAAACCGGATGCACCCTTACCAAGTGATTCTCAAACTACACCTGAATCGTCACCCTTACTTCCTAATGATGTGGAAGAGGATTCTATTGATCACGATTTGGAATATGCTCACCTGCAAGAGCTTCCCTTCTTTGGTGTAGCGATACCTGAAAACCCTTCAGCCGCGTCTACCTCAGAAGAAGCTCCTTCTATTGTCACTCCAGACCACCTAAGATTGAAAACCATAGCACTAAATGGACAAAAGATCACCCAATTAGGAATGTCATTGGAGATCTAGATCGACCAGTCTCTACACGCCATCAATTACAAGAGAGTGCACTCTATTGCTACTTTGATGCATTTTTCTCTGAAGTTGAACCTAAAAATTGGCAGCAGGCTATGACTCAATCATCTTGGATTGAAGCCATACAGGAGGAACTAAATGAATTCCAAAGACTTGAAGTATGGGAATTAGTTCCTCTCCCTGACAAGGTTAACATCCTTACTTTGTTGTGGGTTTATAAGGTTAAACTTGATGAGATGGGTGCAGTATTGAAGAATAAGGCTAGATTGGTCGCTAGAGGATATAAACAAGCCTTGGGTATAGACTTTGAAGAATCTTTTGCTCCTGTTGCAAGATTGGAGGCCATTAGACTATTCCTTGCGTATGCTGCTCATATGAACATGATCGTCTATCAAATGGATGTGAAGACGGCATTCTTGAACGGTGAACTTAGGGTAGAAGTCTATGTTAGTCAGCCAGATGGGTTCGTTAGCACGGAGTTTCCTAATCATGTGTACAAGCTTAAGAAGGCTCTCTATGGGTTGAAACAAGCTCCACGCGCGTGGTATGATCTCCTCTCAACATATCTCATTTCGGAAGGCTTCTCCAAAGGCAAGGTGGACCCCACTCTATTCACTCTCAAGGAGGGCAACGACATGATACTGGTACAAATTTATGTTGATGATATAATATTTGCTGCCACTAACATAGAATTGTCAAATCGCTTTGAGAAGATAATGTCCACACGCTTTCAGATGTCAATGATGGGCAAAATTTCATTTTTCTTAGGATTACAAATTTCTCAAAATCCCAGAGGCATCTTTATTAATCAATCCAAATATGCTCTAGAATCTTTAAAGAAGTATAACTTTGAAAATTGTGACCCCGTGGACACTCCAATGGTGGAGAAATCCAAGTTAGATGAAGATAGGAATGGGACTATTGTCGATCCAAAACTTTACCGTGAGATGATCGGCACCCTTCTCTATCTGACTTCTAGCAGGCCTGATTTGCAATTTGCTGTATGCATGTGTGCCCGGTATCAGGCTCGGCCTACCGGAAAGCACCTACATGTTGTTAAAAGGATCTTTCGGTATCTAAAAGGAACACTTCATCGTGGTCTATGGTATCCGAAAGATTCCTCTATTGCTTTAATATCATACGCAGATGCCGATCATGCTGGATGTCAAGACACGAGGCGTAGCACTTCTGGATCTGTGCAACTCCTTGGAGACAGATTGATTAGTTGGTCTTCAAAAAGGCAGAAAAGCGCTGCAATCTCAAGCACGGAGGCTGAATACATCGCCATGTCCGGTTGTTGTGCTCAAGTCCTTTGGATGAGATCACAATTAACTGATTACGGTTTGGGATTCAACAAAATCCCGATGTATTGTGACAACAAGAGCGCCATTGCCCTTTGCTGCAACTATGTTCAACACTCCCGGGCCAAGCACATAGACATTCGCTACCATTTCATTAAAGAGCAGGTGGAGAACGGAGTGATCGAGCTGTATTTTGTCACTACTGAGTACCAGCTGGCAGATATGTTCCACCAAAGCCTTAGATCGAGGACGAATCGAGTTTTTGATCGACAAGCTTGGCATGAAATCATTCACTCCAACGACTCTCAAAGAATTGGCAGAAGAATCAGCTGAATAGTGGTGGTAAACTATTCAGAGTATCCTTTGTTCGTGATCATGTATATTATCGTAAATATATAAACCACAAAAGAAAAATACAAAAATATAAAACCAAGAAAAACCATAAAAAATATAAAACCTAGAAAAACCATAAAAATTATAAAATCTAGAAAAACCAAAAATATTTTTCGTTTTTAAATCGGGCATGTCTTTTGGTACGGTAATATTTACGGCCTTAGAAATGTCGATCAATATCGACACGGTGCCATAAATAGAGTCCGTATAAAAGTTGTACATTTTTAAAAACATGCCCATTATGGCTTGTAGTTATTTAAGACTGCAACCCGGTTTTCATATTAAAGTCACGTATTTCCTTGGAAAACGTTGGCTCACAACGGGAATTAATTTTCTCGGGCATGATTTACAAGCCAAATCATGCAAAGGGATCAAGTTTACTTTACAACTTGGTCTAACACGAATTAATGTACGTCTCAGTGCATTAATTTGTTAAAATAAGAGAAATCTTATTGACACCACGAATCAATCTTTTTCAAGATACTAATTGGAAATGCTTTCATCAATATTTGACTCTTTAAACAATGACTACAACTCTTTAAATAGAAAACGGGTCATCGTTTAAGGGGGAGAAAATATTAAATCATCTTCGTCATTAAATCGATTTTCAAAAGTGTTTGTGGAAAATTAATTGGCTGAATGGTTTTTTGTGTGGTCTTGCTTCAGTATATGACTTGTGCTCGTTCAATGTGATAGGAATGGCTTTAAGATCTTGGAGTTTTGCTAATAGATTGCGTTGCTTAAGTATTGTGAAGGTTAAGTTGGCTAAATTTAACAATGGTTAAGGAGAATAGAAAAGACAAGGAATAAAAAATAAAAGGGAAAAATGTAGGGTTAAAAGTGACAATTTGTGAAAGTTGCCAAAAACTTTGACCTAATCAAACAAAACCCCCCATACGTTTATCTTTTCTTCATTCACTGTTACTATTCATTTTTTTTCACTCTGCCGCCATTAACACACACACTAAGCTTTTACAAACTCTCGTTTTCATCTCCCAATCCGGTTCTTTCGATTTATAAGGTAATAAACATCATTCTTTGATTTAAAATTCGTCTAATTCATCACTATATCCTGCTAAAAGATTCGATTAATCAAATTAAATACAAGTTAGGGTTTGTGTTAAATTAAGGGTTAATTGATTAGGGTTTTTGATGGGTTTTGCTCGGAATACATTTAGAATGATTTTAGTTGCTTTAGATTGCCTTTAAACTCACAAACGCGCCTAGATTAATCTTGAATAGGGTGTGTTTTGAAGTTCCGGATGAACAAAGCTTCAAAACTTCCGAATGAAGGAAGTTCCGAACGAACTTCCGAATGAAGGAAGTTCCGGACGAACTTTCGAATGAAGGAAGTTCCGGACGAACTTCTGAATGAAGGAAGTTTTGGACGAACTTCCGAATGAAGGAAGTTCCGAATGAAGGACTTCCGAATGAAGGAAGTTCCGAATGAAGGACTTCCGAATGAAAGAAGTTCCGAATGAAGGACTTCCGAATGAAGGAGTTCCGAGTGAACTTCCGAATGAAGGAAGTTCCGAATGAAGGACTTCCGAATGAAGGAAGTTCCGAATGAAGGACTTCCGAATGAAAGAAGTTCCGAATGAAGAAGTTCCGAATGAAGAAGTTCCGAATTAAGAAGTTCCGAATGAAGAAGTTCCGAATGAAGAACTTTCGAATGAAGAAGTTCCGAATGAAGAACTTCCGAATGAAGAAGTTCCGAATGAAGAAGTTCCGAATGAAGAAGTTCCGAATGAAGAAGTTCCGAATGAAGAAGTTCCGAATGAAGAAGTTCCGAATGAAGAAGTTCCGAATGAAGAAGTTCCGAATGAAGAAGTTCCGAATGAAGAAGTTCCGAACGAAGAAGTTCCGAATGAAGAACTTCCGAATGAAGAAGTTACGAATGAAGAAGTTCCGAATGAAGAAGTTCCGAATGAAGAAGTTCCGAATGAAGAAGTTCCGAATGAAGAAGCTCCGAATGAAGAACTTCCGAATGAAGAAGTTCCGAATGAAGAAGCTCCGAATGAAGAACTTCCGAATGAAGAAGTTCCGAATGAAGGACTTCCGAATGAAGAGTTCCGAATGAAGGAAAGTTCCGGATGAAGAGTTGTTTGATTGATAGTTGTTTGCATGTTCTAAGTACTTTATGAAATGTGTTATGCTTAGAAGTAAGAATGATACATATCTATATATTTTTGCATCAACCTTTCATGTCTTATCTTAAGCAGATACGATGACTAATCTAACAGTACAAGCAATCCAAGACTCTCGGGCAGCCGCAATTGCCGAAGCACGAACACTCAAGTTCATACCAAACAACTACCGACTGAAGCCAGTTTCAAAATCCACTCACCATGGATTTAAAGTCGCCATAGAAATCCTTGATCAATCTCATTTCAAGAATGCCTTAAGAAGTACTGCCTCGGTGCCTTATGATTACATGTATGAGTTCTGGGCTACCAAGGAAAGCACTTCAAACAAGATCACCTTCACTCTCGACAACAAGCAGCAGACACTTAATGTTTCAGACTTCCGTAAGATATTTGGCATTCGGGATACACCCAAAGGTATGGCATTTTCGAGGGATCCTACTAAAGACGAACTCATGGAGTTGTTCGATGCTCTTGGATGTCCTGACATACGAGTTGCGTCTGAGTTTACCACTGCTAAAGTAGGTCAGCCTTGGAGAGCAATGTTGGGTATTCTCAGTAGATGTCTTACACCGAAAACAAGTGGGCATGATGCTTTGCGCAGTCCTATTATGAACATCTTCCATGGAATGTATAAAGGCGCAAATGCAGATTATGCATTGTTGTTATGGGAAGAATTCACCTTTCAACTCTTCCAAAACAAGAAGCTGAAGAATAATTTCTTTCCTTACCCTCGGTTTATCAAGCTTATCATTAATTATTGTATGAAGAATGATGTTACTATTGATAGGCGTGCAGCAAGTCGTCATCACACTGAAGAGGCTGATCATACAGTAGATCTAAGGCATGAAGGACCATCTGGTGTTGTGATTCCTGGTCCTATTCCCGATCATCTTCTGACGGATAGAATTAAAGGTTCTGCTGATTACAAGCTACTGCTGCTAGAAATCAAGAAGCTAAAAGCAATCCTTCAGACTGGAGAAGACTCGTCTACTACGGTCAAGAGTAAAGGTAAACGCAAGCAACCAGCTGCTTTACCTGAACCTAAAACCAAGAAGAAGAAGACTGAGGTTAAGAAGGGAAAGGGTAAGGCTGATGAGTTAGTTCTACGTGACGAAGAAGATGTTGTTGATCCTACTCTTGACAAGGCTGAGAGGAAATTAATGAAGATAGCTATTGAAAGGAGTAGGAAAGATACGGGCGGTAGTGGTTCAGGTGCAAGGATAAATATTGAAGAAGAGTACGAGGAGCCAGAGGATATTGATGAGTTTGGGTCACCTGAACGGTATTCTACTTCGAAGGAGACATCAATCCCTGTTTCAGCAAGTGTTGAAAAGGAGTCCGGTGCTCCTACAATCATGGTGTCTACTCAACCGTTAGTAACTCAACCTTTAGCAACTCAACCTCCACCAATACAACCCTTACCAACCAGACCGGTTTCAACACCATTCCTTCCACCACCAATAACTCCCATCCTTAGTACCGTAGTAACAACCGAGCCTCTTCACTCAACCCAGAGCAGCTCTGCAACGTCTTCAATGGCTGTATTTGTAATGGCCGAAATGTTGGATAAACATACGGATAATCACAAAAGAGAGATGGATGAACTTCGCCAAGAGCTACATAGACGAGCTCAAAGTGAAGAAGCATCTAAGAAAGCCCAAGAAGATATGCTTGCTAAGTTCGCTGCAGAGATGGAGTTGACACGAAAAGCTCATGCAGAAGAACTAGCTCAGGTTAAGCAGGCTGAGGCTGATAAGCATGCTGCACGTATCACGAGACTTCAAGCGATGAGGGATAAATACAAGGAGCAAAAAGAAGCACTTGAAGCTTCTGTTGAAGAGAGAGTGAAAGAATCCGTTGAAACCATTATGCCTAAACTGCGTGATGAGTTAAAGACACTCGCGGCTGATAATTTGATGATCAAGTCATCCAATCCTTCTGAATCCGCCTACAAAATTGCCTATGACTTGACGGATTTTGAATTAAAGAAGATTCTCAAAGCTCGTATGAGGGAACTTGGATCGTTTGATAAATCTAGGATTCAACGGGCTCTTTACAAATCCCTGAATGACGCTATCATGGAGGATGATAGGTTATTTAAAATGTTTGGAAGTGTGGTACCATACCACATTCTGCCTGAGGAAGAAAGGGAAGAAAGTGAAGAAGAAGAGGGTACTGGTGAAGAAGAAGGTGAAGAAGAAGAAGAAGAAGAAAAGGATGATGACGATGACGATGATGATGATGATGATGAGGATGATGATGATGATGATGATGGTAATGATGGTGGTGATGGTAATGAGGAGAGTGCTAAAGGGAGCAACAAGGATAGCGATGAGGATGATGATGGGGGTAAACAGCCTGAAAAGGGGGATAAGGTTGCCAGCTCAAAGAAACCTGCTAAGTCTGGAACCAAGTCTAAGAAAGTTGCAGCGGCAAAGGAAAAATCTACCTCAACGGAATCAAGACGATCCAAGTGGCGCCACGATGTGAATGCTACTACGGCGTCATCGATTCCTGGTACATCTATTGCTGTGTCTATACCTGTTACCACTAACCCTGTTAGTTCTGTTGTTGTTGCTCCTGTGATTGCAGAATCGGTAACTGAACCTGAAGCTGCACAACACTCACCCGTTCATGACACCGCCGAGATGCCTGAATCAGAACCAGCAGATGTTCACGTTTCTACTCCTCTACAACAAGAACCACAATCTACTGTCCCTGAATCAAGCACACGGGACTGGGCAGACACGTTGGAGATTGATGAGACTGCACCGCCACAGGCTTGGATCACGGCAGCGGCGCAATATGATCCGATCACAGACGCTGACAGAGATATTTTATATCTCCGTATCCGTAGTCCGATTGACTTATGTGCATTTCTAGCTCATGAGTATAAGACTTCGGTTACTCCGTCTTTGGTGAAGAGGGCGCTGAAGGATAAGAGAATTCGTGCCAAAACCAGGTTAACCCGAATGGAGTTCGAGTATTATGCTGATGAGATCCTGAAAGCTCTGAATACCGTTCAACGGCCAGGTCTTCATGAATCAGAAAGAGCTCCACCTCCACTTGATCCTACTCAAGATAATCAGATTGCTCTCGACTTCTTCGTCACTTATGATCTTGAGTATCTTCTGAAGGGTTCATCAAAGTACGCCACCTCCTTGACCTTGCTGAAAGCTGCCAACTGGTGGACAATACCCTGGATCGAGGAAAAGGTAAACCGACTCTGGGTCCCAAGGGTAACTCGTAATTATGATATGTATGCTGTTATAGGTGCATCTCATTGGGACGAACGAGTCCAAAGGGCGTACAGGGTTTGCTGTCTAGCCAATTCAGGAAGCAACGTTAGATCTGATATCCGCATCTCCAGTATCTTAGGGCTGAAAACTGAAGCCAAGAATGGATATTATCATGTGACTTAACGATAATCCAACTTAATATGTGTAAAGCACGTGTTAAGAGGGAGCGTTTTTTATGAACAAAACACCTAAGGTACAAAACTTTTGATTTCAATATCACAAGTACCTTAAGTGATTTTCAAGGATTTTTCATGGTGGCTATACCTTCCCAAAACACGCTTAATTCACGACGATGTGGTGACAAAAGGGTAGTAGGAATAGGTTTAGTCAAATGATTCATCAGAGCCGATGGAATCTTCCCAAGGACAATTCCCTAGATAGAACTAGAAGTCCTAGGAAAGATGGAGAATGAATGTGAACGTAGCTGAATGCCGACCAAGTACTTAAGCTAGCACTGGAACAATCACAACAAGGTGCTAGTGATGACGTATTGGTAAGCATTGAAGGGGTTGAAGAATGAAAAAGAATTGTAAAGATAAAGGGTTTAATGAAAGAAGCCCTCCTTACAACTTAAGGCAGAAACCGGGTCAATACATCTGCTATTGAGATCATTTTTGTTAATGATTCTCGATATTGAAGAAAGACATCATGGACCCAGTGATGCAATGCACAACCCTTCCCAGCTAACTCAAATATCTCTCAAAAGGTATTTGTTTTAATCACACGGAGATTAACACGTTATCTATTGGTTTATTCACTCCGAATAGACTGGTATTGAAAAGGTGGCACTCCTCTCCAGCCATCGCTCACTAAATCAAAACGCACTATCGAGTCTAGAGCCAAGAGATTATCAAAAGTCTCATTAGGACACTTTCCATTTATTCCTTGCTTTCTCACACACTGTGAAAAGTAAGAGATTTTTATGAGTCCTACGCAGTATTCCTGTAATATTGCCAGAACATCCGAGTAATACGTAAGTATTACAATGAAGATGGAAATCCTGCTTGAGCCAACATCAAACAAGCTCATGGTAGGGTACACGTGCGATTCTTTTAGAACCAATCTTGTGAAAAACTGGAAAGAAACAGTGGTTTAATTCTTAATTGAACTTAAAATCGTTCCAGGCCTCTACGCATTATCATATGATCTTGCCAGAACACTCAGAGTGACTCTTTATTGATCACAGTGACGAGTGGAAATCCTTCTAGTGTTAACATCAAACAACACTTGGTAGGTGACGTGTAAGATTCTTTATGAATTGAGCTCGTGATAACTGGAAAGCAACAATGGTGAAAATCTTAATTGAAATTCACTTGTTCCAGGTTTCATGAATTGACGGCTTCAAATCACAAGGATAATTTATCCAAGTGATTCACTCTTTATGTTCGCAGTCAGCTTTGGACGGTCGAATAAAGAGAACGGGTTTACCCGCGAAATCCTGTCAGGAAGTTACTTAATTGAAACTATCCGTCACGGGTACGATATCTAATATCGTCCAACGGTCTTCACCGACCGGAGGTAAAATGCTACCGAATTAGAATAAAATGTCAAAGCCATTTTATTCGTGTCGTTGCTGTGTACCTGTTGAAGACGGTGGTGTTGCTGTGTATCTGTTGAAGACGGTGGCGTTGCTGTGTACCAGTTGAAGACGGTGGTGTTGCGGTGTACCTGTAGAAGTCGTTCCCACATGCTTATGTTTTTCTGCATCAAAGTTCAGCAAAAATTCAAGAAAGTGCAAGATGAAGTCTTCCGTTGTACCAAACTCTGAAGCTTTTGAGAATTCAACAAAAAGACATAAGTGTGTGGAACATGGAGTCACGAGGAGGCAAGTTTCACAAGAAGGCACAGATCGCACGTGATTGGCCAAAAGAACAATGCTCTCAAGTCAAAGCCCAAAAGATCAAATCAAAATATTCACAACAAAAAGAAAGAAGAAAAAGACTACGAGCTGAAGAACGAAGACTTAGTATAGTATGCTAGGTTTAGAACTTTGTAAACGTGGAGTGACCTCCCTTAGGGGAAGATTGTTAGAAATACGTTTTTACGTATATTAGAAGTATCGGTCACTCCACAATATTATATATGTTGTAATAGCTCGTAGTTAGTGTTACTTATTTAGTTAAGTAAGAAACCGGCCCATGGGCTTGTCATGGGCCGGCCCAAGTCCAAATAAGGCCTTGGATATATAAACCCCTTTCCACCATGGAAATGGGTTGGTTGTTGTTCATTTCCTAGTTTTCATTTGAATAAAATAACACATAGTTTCTCTCACTTTCTCTCTCTAGTTTCTCTCTCTAGAAATCAACAACCCACTTCATAGATTCATAGGTTATCAAGATTCTACAGGCTGATACTCTTTCGAGTGATTCTTCACATGATGAAGATCCTCCGCCATCCATGCTTGATCCTACTTTGGATGACTACTCATTTGAGGAAGATTTTGCTACTTTTCTCAATACATACTTCCCTCATGAGAGTGATGCTCCTCCTTTGGACTTTGATAATTATGGTCTTCATCCTTCTACGGATTTGAAGAAAATTCTTTCAAAGGAGACGACACCGGACGACACCAACATCCGCAGCACGTATGTTTTGACACCTCTTTGTCCACCTTCTAAGGACGAGGTTGTGCATTTTCTTAGCGGGTGTTCTTCAAATTCTGCTGAGCCTGAGTGCTATTTTCCCCTAAAGGAAAAGGTTTTCGACCTTGGTATTGAAATTTTTAAGCCATCTCAGTATCCGTCTGATGAAATAAAAGGAAAGATTTTTGGAACTACTGGAGATATGCTTGCACCTCTTCACCCTTGCTCCCACCGTGCTCCATCTTTGCTTAAGGGAACCTTGCCTACTCTTCTTTGGCTTGCCTTGTTCGCCTTAAGCTTGTGCTATTTGATGGACGAAAACTATGTATTTGATCCCGGTGGATGTGTTTCATGCTTCTTCCTATGCTAATCAAGGTCGAGTCAGGCTCACGACTCGGTGAACAAAAATCAAGCGATTCTTGGGAGGCAACCTAAGTATCTATCTTTTAGCTATCTTTATCCTAAGTGTAGCGGAGATCCGTTGGTGTTTGCTATTTCCTCTCTTCTCATATTCAGGGATTCGAGCGTTCAATGATCCACTCTTGATGATTTTTGACGACCCGTGATTCCGTGTTTCCGTCTTCCCGGTTCTATCCTAACCTCTTTTCGATTTACTATTTTAATCTTTCTCAATATTAAAATAGGAAATCTCGTTAGTTGTCTTTTCCTTAGCAAGATTTAAACAACGTGCACAATGTCCTAAGTGTAGGGGAGTTTACTCCCACATGCTTAAACATTGAGGAAAATGTTTATATAAAGTGTAGGGGGGACTTCTATCGAAGTTAAGTGGTCTTTTCCTTGTATTTGTCCTCATTTTAACCGGAAAATCAATTTTTTCGATAATTTTCAAAATTTTTGATCTATTTTGGCCTATTAGTTTTTCCCTTTGTATAGTTATTTTCTTTCTTTGCTAGAATAAAATTTTAATAAAGTGGTTTTAATATTCAACGTTGTGAATCTTTTGACTCAACCCGAGTTTACTTATCTAAGTTTACTCTAGCTAGTATCCTTAACGTGTTTAAGTCAAGTTTTGTTAGGCTTTTATATAGGGAGCTTTAAAACGCGAAAGTCTTAACTCTCACGGGATAAGAACAAGAACTTTTCGCAAGTTCCTATAATTGATCCTAGAGAGTTGTTTATCAATGGAACTTTAAAATGCGATTTCTAAACTTGAAAAAGTCTAAGAATTTACAAGATCCTATAGATGACTCGAAAACCCAAAACTTTGATTTAATAGGCTAAGCATCCACGAGTCTCATTCCTTGAGATTTTAAATTATGGAGAACGAGAGATGATAGAGTCAATTATAAGTTTGGTATCCTTTCGTGAATTTATGTGAGTTAATTATAAGCCTATTCTCCCATCGCTTGCTAATAAATTTATCTGCAATAAATAAGGTTGTACGATTTGAAAAGTTACTTAGCTTCTAGCCTAAGATCGTTTAAAAGTTGCTCGGTAATGATTAGAGTTCATAGCCAAGGCATAACTTATTGAAGCGGGATGCGAAGATTGGTGATACAATGATTTTGCTAGGTTCAATTTTACTCTCGATATCCTCTCGAATTGATCTAGGTATTAAGTGGAATGATTGTTCTTGGTTACTAAAGAAAAGGGGTTTGGTTTTCTAGTCTAATAAGAAGTGGAAATGAAAATTTAAATCAAAGACAATTACTTTAATTATGATTAACAAAGACTTGTATTAAACTTAAGATTAAAATTAAGATTAAAATTTAAATTGAAATTAAAGTTCAATAAGCATAAAGGAATAGTAAAGCAACAAACAGTAAAGCAAACAAACAGTAACCTAAAAGAAAAATTGATTCAGAACTTTAACCTTTGATTCGGAACTTACTCAAAGACAACTCATCCGGAAGTTACTGTTCATTCATCCGGAACTTTCTCATCCGGAACTTTCTCATTCGGAACTTACTGGCTTGGTTCGGAACTTTCCGAATGAAGGTTTGGTTCGGAAGTCTTGCTTGGTTCGGAACCTTCCGAATGAAGGTTCGGTTCGGAAGTCTTGCTTGGTTCGGAACCTTCCGAATGAAGGTTCGGTTCGGAAGTATTGAAATTGATTCGGAAGATTTTGCCTGGTTCGGAACTTAAAGATTGGTTCGGAAGTTTGAGACTTATCCGGAACTTAATGATTGGTTCGGAACCTTCCGAATGATGGATTCATTCGGAACTTTTAGCTGGTTCGGAAGTTTTGAAACCCATAACAGTAGCAGACATGCGAAGAACAAGGAACACGGTTTTGATCCAAAATTCACCAAGTTTTTCACCAAAAACTAAAATAAATCAATCACATAGCATCCACTAATCATAAACTACTAATCCCATCAATAAAAACACAAATCCCATCAACTTTTGAAGATCAAATCAAGAAAAATAAAAACTTAAGAACTTGAAGATAAAGATGAAGATGAACAAGATTAAATGGAAAGATTAAACAAGAACTTTGTATTGAATGATTGATGTTTTGACAAGATAAATCAAAGATTAAAATTACAAGATGAGAAAATTAAAGATGAAAATCACCAATCACCCTAATGGTGATGGTGATGAAACGGAACAGAGAAAAAAATGGGGGAGAAGAAGAAAAACTAAGCTAGCTTTCATGTGTGTGTGAGGGAATTCTTTATATAGGCTTGTCCTTTAGTTGGTGAGTGGGCTTTCTCCCGTTCTTCTTGCATTTTCGTCTTTTCAGAAAAGTTTCCGTTTTCGATTCTGATTCGGGATTTGTTGTCGATTAAATTCAACTCGTCTTTTAATTTCTTCGTTTAATAGACTTGAGTTTCTTCGACTTATATAAATCTTCCATCTTTGGTCCTTTTCTTTGATAAATCTTCGAATAGGCCCAGTGACTTCAAATCTTTTGCATCTCTTGGACAATAGACTTCATCTTGAGTCTTTTTCTTCAGTAAAACCCGTGCAATCCCATGTTTTCTTCAATATTCATCCGGTTGTCTCTGAAAACACAATAAACACAAAAACCACGCATAATTCCAAACAAATGATATTAAATACGTGTTTTGGTCTCGTTTTAGCCCGAATTAAGTGGTAAAAGGATGGGTGTTTACACACCTATCAAATTCCCTACACTTAACCATTGCCATGCCCTCATGCAATGCTTAGTGATAAAGCAAGCTTACACTTTTCTCATAATTAATCAACCTTGGCCTTATTTAAAATTCTACTAAACAAAAATTAAAGAAATAAAACTTCAAAGATAACAAAGGGATAGAAAACCATTTTCACTTGAAAATAGCTACATGGAAATAACTTGCAAAGAAATCGATGACTTACATTAGGGCTTTGGTGCTGCAAAGATTTGTCACCCTCAAGTTTCACGTTCCCCAAACTAAGCTTAAAAACGAGATCATTGTTATTATAAGTTAGCAATTCAAACACTTACACACATGGCTTAATTAAATGCTTAAGCTCCCTTATTCCTAAGTGTATCTCTTATATTTTATTTTTGTCTTAGAATGATCATGAAGATGCATTTTTGGACATATTTCGATAGTTTATTAGGGCTGAAAGCAAAGTAGGACGAGTTGATCAATAGTTAGCTAAAGGACAAAATCTCTTAAAACTGCTTCTCGGGATATCAAAAAGTTCATATCCTGGCATAACTTGGTTCACGATTTGAGACCTTTCTCGGGCCGATATTTGGCATGTACTTCATACTTCATATCTTCGAGAGACGTTCTTGAGATAATGGTCTTCTCATCATAATAGAGTTTCTTCGCTTGGAGACTTTTGAGGGGTACTCCAACTTTGTTGACCACGACTTCATGATTATTTCTTCAATCTCTAATTGGGATTTTGAGATACAACGATCCGCCTCCTTTTCGGGCTTGGATCTGTTTATCCTCATACCTTGTTAGGGTCTTTTCGGATAGACTTCTCCATGATCTTTATGGGAGTTGATTGCTTTTCGTCGTGAGTCTTGATCCTTCATATTGACTTTAGGAATAATGCTTTTCACATCACTTTGGATCTTCAGCAATAAAATGGAATCCTCATGCCTTGTTAGGGCCTTTTCGGACTCGCCAATCTTCGCGCCCCGCTTCATAAGTTATGCCTTGGCTATGAACTCTTATCATTACCGAGCAACTTTTAAACGATCTTGGGCTAGAAGCTAAGTAACTTTTCAAATCGTACGACCTTACTTATTGCAGCTAAATTATTAGCAAGTGATGGGAGAATAGGCAAATAATTACACCAAGTGAGCTTGCGCAAGAATACCGACTTATAATTGACTCTATCATTTCTCGTCCTCCACAATTTAAAATCTCAAGTAATGAGACTCGTGGATACTTAGCCTAATAAACCAATTAAGGTTTACATGGTTAAGGATACTAGCTAGAATAAACTTGGATAAGTCCATTCGGGTTGAGTCAAAATAAACGCAACGGGCCTAATATGTCAAAGACTTCTAAACTAGCTACACCTCTTTATTAATATTTTTGACTTTATTGCGGAATATATACATATGAAAGCAACGATAAAAATTTAAAAATTAGAACTAAATGGCCAAAGTTAATAAAAAATTTGAAAAATGTTGAAAAATATGATTTTCCGGTTAATTGAAGGCATTTTCATGGAAAAGTCCACTTAAAACTTCGATAGAAGTCCCCCCTACACTTAAGATAAACATTGTCCTCAATGTTTAAGCATGTGGGAAAAGTTTCCCCTACACTTATGACATTGTGCACGTTGGTTAACTCAAGTTAAGGAAGAGACGACTAAAGTGATCAATTTCAAATGTGAGTATGAAGAAAATTGAATCACGATAGTTGAGAGATAGAACCGGATTTCAGATAAACACGGGAGCACGGTTCTTTAAAGATTCCAAGAGTGCACTTATCCCTGTAATCACATCATACAAAGAAAAACACATATAGAAGTCCCCCCTACACTTAGGGGATTAAAACATAAAAGATAGATACTCGGGCTGCCTCCCGAGAAGCGCTTGTTTTTGATAACCGAGTCACGAGCCTGACTCGACCCAAAATTAGTTCATGGGGAACGTGGTGAGGGATGGAATCACCTCCTTAGAGGTGTCCTCACCAAAGTACAACTTCACTCGTTGGCCATTCACCTTAAAATTTGGTCCATTAGGTTGAGCGAGCTCGAGAGTACCATATGGAAAAATTTGGGCAATGGTGAATGGGCCGGACCAACGAGATTTAAGCTTGCCTGAAAAGATTTTCAACCGAGAGTTAAAAAGTAAGACTTTGTCTCCAACATGGAACTCTCGGTTTTTGATCTTGGAGTCGTGAATGAGCTTAGTTCTTTCCTTATAGATCAAAGAATTTTCATAAGCCTCATTACGGAGTTCATTGAGCTCATTGAGTTGGATCTTGCGTAGGTCACCGGCTTTGTTTATATCAAAATTAGCCCACTTCAAGGCCCAGTAAGCCTTGTGCTCCAACTCAATGGGGAGGTGGCATGCTTTCCCGTACACAAGACGATAAGGCGTACAGCCGATCGGGGTCTTGTAAGCAGTACGGAAAGCCCACAAAGCATCATCAAGTTTATCAGCCCATGAGGCACGATGCTCTCCCACAGTCCTTTCAAGAATTCGCTTCAGCCCTCGGTTTGATATTTCAGCCTGCCCATTAGTTTGTGGGTGGTAGGCTGTGGAAAGACGATGATTTACACCGTACTTAGCCATGACTCGAGCAAATTGGTCATTGCAGAAATGAGTCCCACGATCACTAATAATGGCGCGAGGCACACCGAATCTAGCGAATAGAGCCTTTAAAAAGTTACAAACCACCCTTGCGTCATTAGTAGGCAAAGCTTTGGCTTCCACCCACTTTGAAACGTAGTCAACGGCTACAAGGATGTATTTGTTTCCTTTAGAAGAAGGGAATGGCCCCATAAAGTCGATACCCCAAACATCAAAAATTTCACATTCTTGAATGAAATTCTGAGGCATCTCGTCTTTATGTGTGATTTTGCCTTGCTTTTGGCAAACATCACATCGTTTGACCATATCGTGAGCGTCACGGTATATGGAGGGCCAAAAAAATCCGGAATCAAACACTTTTTTAGCGGTGTAGTTGGGAACAAAGTGACCACCGGTGGGTCCTTTGTGGCAAGCATTAAGGATTTCAGACGCTGCCGGTCCATCAACACATCGGCGAATAATCAGGTCAGCACATTGTTTGAATAGGTAAGGGTCGTCCCAAAAGTAAGTCTTAATGTCGGTGAAGAACTTTTTCTTTTGTTGGGACGTCAACCCTTCCTTGAGAATTCCACCCGCCAAGTAGTTTGCAAAGTCCGCAAACCACGGGGTTTCATTCGGCTTCGAGTTTATAGACATTAAGGTCTCCAAGGGAAAAGAATCATTGATTTCTTTGGTCGGATGATCCCCTTGGTATGGATCCTCAAGTCTGCTAAGATGGTCCGCGGCTAGGTTTTCTGCTCCTTTTTTATCGCGAATTTCGATTTTAAATTCCTGGAGCAGCAAAACCCAGCGAAGAAGTCTTGGTTTGGAATCTTGCTTTGTCAACAAATACTTCAGCGCGGAATGATCGGTATACACAATGGTGGTAGAAAGGACGAGATAGGGGCGGAATTTCTCAAAAGCATAGACAACAGCTAAAAGCTCTTTTTCGGTTGTCGTATAATGCAATTGTGCCCCCGTCATTGTCTTGCTAGCGTAATGGATCGGTTGGAAGTGTTTGTTCACTCGTTGTCCAAGAACCGCTCCAATAGCAAAATCGCTAGCATCGCACATCAACTCAAAAGGAAGCTCCCAATTAGGGGTAACCAAGACGGGTGCCTTAGTTAGCTTATCCTTAAGCGAGTTGAAGGCTTCAAGGCACTCTTTGGAGAAGATAAAAGGAGTATCTTTTTCCAAGAGGTGGGTCATCGGGCGAGCGATTTGAGAAAAATCTTTGATGAATCGACGATAGAAACCCGCATGACCCAGAAAACTTCTCACACCCTTCACGGTTGAAGGTGGAGGCAACTTTGCGATAACATCGACTTTAGCACGGTCAACTTCAAGACCGGCTTTCGAGATCTTATGTCCAAGCACGACGCCTTCTTTTACCATAAAATGGCATTTTTCCCAATTCAGAACAAGGCGAGTGTCTTCGCACCGCTTTAGCATACGTTCTAAATTGGCAAGGCAAGATGAGAAGGAATCCCCGAAGACCGAGAAATCATCCATGAAGACTTCCATGGTTTGTTCAACCATGTCATGGAAGATAGCTAACATGCACCTTTGGAAAGTCCCGGGCGCATTACATAAGCCAAAAGGCATTCTTTTGTAAGCAAATGTGCCATAGGGACAAGTGAATGTCGTCTTCTCTTGATCTTGGGGATCGATGGGTATTTCAAAATAACCCGAGAAACCATCAAGAAAGCAGTAATATTCATTACCGGCTAAACGTTCAAGCATTTGGTCCATAAAAGGTAGAGGGAAATGATCCTTTCTCGTGGCATCATTGAGTTTGCGGTAGTCTATACAAACTCTCCACCCAGTAACGAGACGAGTGGGAATCAACTCGTTGTGTTCATTGGGAACAACGGTTATTCCGCCCTTCTTGGGCACACAATGGATTGGACTAACCCACGGTGAATCCGAAATAGGGTAAATCATACCCGCATCAAGAAGTTTGAGAACCTCTGTTTTGATGACTTCATGGATTTTTGGATTCACCCTTCGTTGGCTTTGAATAGTGGGCTTGAAGTCGTCCTCCATGAGAATTTTGTGTGTGCAGAAGTGAGGATCAATTCCACGAATATCGGAAATCTTCCAAGCGATAGCCTTCTTATGATCTTTCAACACAGCGACAAGTCGGGCTTTCTCTTCATCCTTCAAATCCTTAGCAATGATGACTGGCGACTTCTTCTCTTCTTCGAGGAAGACATACTCAAGATGGGGTGGCAACTCCTTAAGTTCCAAATCCGGAGGATTGTCGACGGGAGGCGTATTCGAAGTCGGAGTCTCGATAGCAATAACAGTGGGAGATGGTGGAGAAGGATTGTCTTCTTTGAGGAGGTTTGCAATGAAACTGAGGTCTTCATCCCAAGTGGCAGTAGAATCGTCATTGTCTTGCTTCACATCTCCCAAGGTGGCTTCCAAATCTTTCCAAAGGAAATCACTTTCTCCAAATAGAGATAGTGATGAGTCGATAGAGGAAACGGTCTCAACATTAGGAAGAGAGGTAGGAATGTTTTTACAAGCATCCTTGAAGTGTTCTTCACAAGCCTCATCAAGAACGTCAATACAATTAACATTCTCGTAAGAAGAAGGCTGTTTAGATAACTTTCCCATGTTGAAGACTACTTTATCGTCACCCACTCTCATGATAAGCTCACCGGCTTCAACATCAATGAGAGTGCGACCGGTCCTCAAGAATGGACGACCAACAATGAGTGGCACACGGGGGTCCATCTCGTAGTCGACGACAACAAAATCAGCAGGGAAGGTGAATTTGTCGACTCCTACAATGACGTCTTCGGCTATCCCCACTGGATAAGCAACCGTACGGTTAGCTAATTCCAAAGTCATTTTGGTGGGGACTAGCTCTGGGAGAGATAATTGCTTCCAAACGCTTAGAGGCATGAGATTAATACTGGCACCTAGATCGGCTAGGGCCATGCAATTCTCTACTCTCGGGAAATTGCAAGGGATAAGAAAACGACCCGGATCACCAAGCTTAGTTGGCAATTTCCTTAAGAGTACTGCAGAGCAGTTCTCATTAAGTTGGGTGTTGGCGAGATCGAGGAGCTTTTCCTTGTCGCTCAGAAGATCTTTAAACATTTTGGCATACTTGGGCATGTGAGCGAGAGCCTCAGCGAAGGAGATATTGAAATTCAGTTTTTTGAACATTTTTAGGAAGTTCGAAACTTGAATATCATCCTTGCTCTTTTGCTTCTCTTTCCTCAACCTTGAAGGATAGGGTATATTGGAAGAAGAGGAAGGCTTTAGGGGAATAGGATCACTCACAAGCACGGGTGGAGGAGGGGTAGAAAGAAGAGGTGGAGAAATTGGGGAAGGAGAAGGAGGAGGAATAGGAGCAGGCGACTCGTTCTCCTTAGTCACAACCACCGGTGGAGGTATAGGAAGCTCGGGTTCCTTGGTACCTTTACCACTTCGAGTAGTGATTGCTTTCATCTCCCCTCTTGGGTTCGCAACGGTGTTACTCGGAAGAGTACCCGAAGAAGAGGGTTGATTACCTTGGAAGAAACTAGCCATCATGTTCCTCAGGTCATTTGTTTGGCTATCCAACGTATTTCTCATATCGGCTCTCAAATCATTTCCTTGCTTGACCAAGTCTGCTTTCAAATTGCGCACTTCCTCTTGGAGATTTCCCACTATCACATCATTGGTTCTCATGTAGGTTGCGACCTCTTGGTGTAATGCAGTGGTGGCTTGGTTGGGAGGAGCATTGTATGCAGGTGGTTGGTAAGCAGGTTGTTGGTAGACTTGATTGTTACGTTGAGGTGGTTGTTGCTGCTTGTGAGGTGGGATGTATGGTTGTCGAGGTTGTTGTTGTTGTTGAGGAGGGCGGTTAAGGTTTTGTTGTTGGTTTGGGTTGTTTGGGGGAAAACCAGGTGGTGAAAGATAGTTGTTGCTGCGGTAGCTAAGCAAGTTACGGTCACCTTGAGGTCTGGCTTGATAAGCAGGTTGAGGATAGGTGCCATATGCCGCATTCACATTCTCAGCAGGGTAATCTTGGGTGGCGGTACAAGTTGTGTAAGAGTGGGGACCACCGCATATCTCACAAGGTTGGCTGACAGCGTTCACTTGTGCGTTTTTGGCGTTGTTGTTGTTGTTGTTGCTGACGGTGTGGGTGACAAGCGATTCAAGAAGCGTGGTGATTTTGTCAAGTCGCTGGTCGCTGTCATTAGTGCTAGCACTAGCAACATTGGTCCTAACACTCTTGGTTTGCACACGAGATTTGTTCTCAATGATATCCCAAGCAGCATTGGAAGTCTTAGCCAATAGATTACCCCCCGAGGCACTGTTCAGTGAATCTTGGTCACTCATGCTTAAACCATTGTAAAAAGTATTGATTTGATGTACTTTGGTAAAACCATGTTGTGGGCATTTTCTTAAAAGATCTTTAAAGCGATCCCAAGATTCACTGAATGACTCATCGTACTTTTGTTCAAAATTTATGATCTCATTCCGCAAAGCGGTAGTACGAGAGGGTGGAAAAAAGTAGTTGATAAAATTTGTTTCCAAATCCGTCCACGAGAGAATACTCTGTGGCGGTTCCTTAGCAAGCCAATGCCGGGCTTGTCCCTCTAAAGAAAAGGGAAAAAGTTGTAACCTTATAACTTCTTGTGGAACTCCATTGAACTTGACCGTGTTGGTGAGTTGTAGAAATCTCTTGATATGGTCGTGTGGGTCATCAATGGTTCGTCCCAAGAATGGTTGAGCTGAGACCATCTGGATAAAGCCTGACTTTAGCTCGAAATTGTTGGCGGCAATTGGTGGTATAACAATTGGATCCGTATTGCCATCGACATGAGCTTGCAGCAATTCAATCATCGGGCGATTATCCGGAAGGTGCTCATTGTTGTTGAAAGGCGGGTTGTTGTTGTTATTATTGTTGTTCGGAGGTGGTATGTTATTGTTGTTTTGTACACCAGCCATGTCTAAGTTATCGAGAGGCTCGGGCTCTTGATAAGACGTGGATCGAGTGCGCATACACCTGCAAAAGAACGAACAAAGAAAAACAAAGAAAAAATATTTTTGGTTTTTATTGTCTTTTTAATTTTTAGGATTTTTGAAAATTTTATATTTTTTAGTTGTTTTTGAAAATTTTTGAAAAAGTAACGTTCACGGGGAACGGATCCCAAAATCCAAGTTCTCACAAAAAACTTTTGATCTTAACGAGAAGAGCCGGTAGCGGCGCCATTTGATACAATGATTTTGCTAGGTTCAATTTTACTCTCGATATCCTCTCGAATTGATCTAGGTCTTAAGTGGAATGATTGTTCTTGGTTACTAAAGAAAAGGGGTTTGGTTTTCTAGTCTAATAAGAAGTGGAAATGAAAATTTAAATCAAAGACAATTACTTTAATTATGATTAACAAAGACTTGTATTAAACTTAAGATTAAAATTAAGATTAAAATTTAAATTGAAATTAAAGTTCAATAAGCATAAAGGAATAGTAAAGCAACAAACAGTAAAGCAAACAAACAGTAACCTAAAAGAAAAATTGATTCGGAACTTTAACCTTTGATTCGGAACTTACTCAAAGACAACTCATCCGGAAGTTACTGTTCATTCATCCGGAACTTTCTCATCCGGAACTTTCTCATTCGCAACTTACTGGCTTGGTTCGGAACTTTCCGAATGAAGGTTTGGTTCGGAAGTCTTGCTTGGTTCGGAACCTTCCGAATGAAGGTTCGGTTCGGAAGTCTTGCTTGGTTCGGAACCTTCCGAATGAAGGTTCGGTTCGGAAGTATTGAAATTGATTCGGAAGATTTTGCCTGGTTCGGAACTTAAAGATTGGTTCGGAAGTTTGAGACTTATCCGGAACTTAATGATTGGTTCGGAACCTTCCGAATGATGGATTCATTCGGAACTTTTAGCTGGTTCGGAAGTTTTGAAACCCAGAACAGTAGCAGACATGCGAAGAACAAGGAACACGGTTTTGATCCAAAATTCACCAAGTTTTTCACCAAAAACTAAAATAAATCAATCACATAGCATCCACTAATCATAAACTACTAATCCCATCAATAAAAACACAAATCCCATCAACTTTTGAAGATCAAATCAAGAAAAATAAAAACTTAAGAACTTGAAGATAAAGATGAAGATGAACAAGATTAAATGGAAAGATTAAACAAGAACTTTGTATTGAATGATTGATGTTTTGACAAGATAAATCAAAGATTAAAATTACAAGATGAGAAAATTAAAGATGAAAATCACCAATCACCCTAATGGTGATGGTGATGAAATGGAACAGAGAAAAAAATGGGGGAGAAGAAGAAAAACTAAGCTAGCTTTCATGTGTGTGTGAGGGAATTCTTTATATAGGCTTGTCCTTTAGTTGGTGAGTGGGCTTTCTCCCGTTCTTCTTGCATTTTCGTCTTTTCAGAAAAGTTTCCGTTTTCGATTCTGATTCGGGATTTGTTGTCGATTAAATTCAACTCGTCTTTTAATTTCTTCGTTTAATAGACTTGAGTTTCTTCGACTTATATAAATCTTCCATCTTTGGTCCTTTTCTTTGATAAATCTTCGAATAGGCCCAGTGACTTCAAATCTTTTGCATCTCTTGGACAATAGACTTCATCTTGAGTCTTTTTCTTCTGTAAAACCCGTGCAATCCCATGTTTTCTTCAATATTCATCCGGTTGTCTCTGAAAACACAATAAACACAAAAACCACGCATAATTCCAAACAAATGATATTAAATACGTGTTTTGGTCTCGTTTTAGCCCGAATTAAGTGGTAAAAGGATGGGTGTTTACACACCTATCAATTGGCGAGTCCGAAAAGGTCCTAACAAGACATGAGGGCTACATTTTGTTGCTAAAGATCCCAAGTGATGTGAAGAATCATTTATCGAAAATCAATATGAAGGATCAAGACACACGACGAAAAGCAAATACTCCCCTAAAGATCATGGAGAAGTCTATCTAAAAAGGCCCTAACAAGGTATGAGGATAAATAGATCCAAGTCCAAAAAGGAGGCGGATCGTTGTATATCAAAGTCCAAAGTAAAGGTTGGAGAAAAATGAAGAAGTCGTGGTTCAAATATGAAGAATCTCTCAAAACTTCAAGTGAAGAAATTCCTATTATGAAGAGAAGACCATTATTTCATGAACGTCTCTCAAGATTTGAAATATGAAGTCGCTGCCAAATATCAGTCTGAGAAAGGTCTCAAATCGTGAAGCGAGTTATGCCAAGATATGAACTTTATGAGGTCCCGAGAAGCAGTTTTAAAAGATTTTGTCCTTTAGCTAACTAATTGATTAAATCGTCCCACTTTATTTTCAGCCTAAATAACTATCGAAATAAGTCAACAATGCATCCTCGTGATCATTCGAGACAACAATAAAATATAAGAGATACACCTAGGAATAAGGGAGTCTAAGTAAATAATTGGCCCACATGATTTCGTGTTAGTTTGCTAACTTATAATAACAATGATCTCGTTTTTAAGCTTGGTTTGGAGAATGTGAAAACTTGAGGATGATGATCATTCATGACATTTCCAAAACCTTAAGGTATGTCTTTGATTTCTTTACTTACTTTCTTCCTTTGAATGTTTATAATTTTCTATCTCTTTAATAAAGGCCAATATGGATTGATTATGATGGAAAATGTAAAACGTGCTTTGTAACTAATGCATTGCATGAGGACATTGCAATGGTCAAGTGTAGGGGATTTGATAGGTGTGTAAACACCCATCCTTTTTACCACTTAACTACAATAATAACCAAGCTAAAACTTGTATTTTATGTCATAAATGTCTGAATTATGCGTGGTTTGTGTTTTTGTTGTGATTTAGGACGAAAATGTGAAAAGGGGAGAAAATACGGGCTTTCACGGGCTTTTATCGAAGAAAAAGACAAAAGACGAAGTCGAAAGATCAAAAGTGCTAAAAGAACGGAAGTCCAAGGCCAATTCTGAAGATTTATCGAAGAAAAAGTCTAAAGACGGAAGTTTAATAAAAGCCAAAGAACTCAAGTCTAAATTAATGAAGAAATTACAAGACGAGTTTATTAATCCCGAGACAAAAGTCGAAGAATTAAGAAGACAAGGACTAAACGAGAAATAAAGAAAGAAGAAAGAGAGGAGGAAATTTCCACTAATCACCTCCTCCCCTATAAATAGAGTCATTAGCTTCATTTTTAAGTTTTGTTGGCTAATAGTGACAATTAGTCTTCCACCATTTACATTACTTGCAATTTAATTTCATGTCATTTTCCTTAATTGTCTTGCACTTTTAATTCCTTTAATTTCAAGTAAGTTTCCTTTTATTGTTATTGAATCTTTACTTTTCTTGTTAATCTCCTATCTACCTTTCTTGTTTGATCTTAATCTTTATGTTTATGCTTATGTTCTTTAGTTTTTATTGATTTGATTAAGTGGGTTTTGATTATTGTGGTTATTATTGTTAGTTTTATTGATTTGGATTGATAGATTACCATTAGTTGATCATTTGTGATTAGTCTTGCTTAATCTTTTGGTTTAATCTGATTAGTTTTGGTTAGATTCGTGTTCTCTCTATTTTCCTTGTTCTTCGCACTTTCTGTTTTTCCCAGGTTATTCCGGATCAACATTTATTCCGAACCAGCAGTATATTCCGGATAAAGGGTATTATTCCGGATAAAGCTTATATTCCTAGTGAAGCATTTATTCCGGATGAACTAGATATTCCGGATGAAGTGTTTATTTTGGATGAAGGATTTGAGGTAATTATTCCGAATAAGTGAATATTCCGGATCAGTGATATATTCCGAGTAAAGGTTTTATTCCGAGTCAGCACTTTTTCTTGATTATTCCGGATGAAGGTATATTCCGAGTGAAGCAATCATTCCGAATAAAGCTTATATTCCGAACGAGGGTTTATTCCGGATGAACACAACATTCCAGATGAGCTCCTTATTCCGAACCAACTAGTATATTCCGAATGAAGGTTTTGTTTAAATATTTCGGATGAGCCATTTATTCCGCATGAGGTAAATTTCCGAGTGAAGAAGAATTATTCCGAACGAAGGTGACATTCCGAACGAGTGATTATTCCGAATGAAGGTTTATTCCGAATGAGCTGTTTTTAGTTTATTTTAAGTTTATGTTTTTAAATTCTTAAGCTTTATTTTTCCCGCCTTTTTACTTAGTCGCACTTTAAGTTTACTTGCCTTAGATTTAGTTTAAGCTTGCCTTTAGTTTAAGTTTAAGTTTGCCTTTAGGATAGTTTTAAGTTTGCATTATTTACTTTATTTGTCTTTTAATTTTTTGTCACGCTTTAAATTCTTGTCATTTATTTTCACTTAGGTTTAGATTTAAATTACCGCCTTTTACGTAAAAGTTTGTGCACTTTAATTTTACTACAACGACACAACATTTGTTTTTCACCAAAAACAATTGAGTCACATTTTAAGCCGGAAATCAATTCGATTAGACCACTTCAACGAACTTTAATTTTCTTACTAGGTAAAAGCCTAGTATCAATATGTCATCAATGTTCTTGTTATCTAAGTCATCCTTATTCTGCCAAATAGCTTTGTAGACAAACCATTCCTTCTGAAGGTTGTTAAGGAACCTGGTATTCACCTGCTCTCTTGTCACTTCAATATCAAAGAACTCCAACTAATCCACCATATATTGAAGCCTATTGTAAATAGCGCTAATTGATTCATCACCAATTGCTTTGAAAGAAGCAAAATCATCAAGCATTTGATTATTCTTCTTCTTCTTTGTGGCTTCATTTCCTCCAAAAGTTGTGCCTATAGCTTCCCATAGTTCCTTAGCTGTTTTGTACTTTCTGAATCTTAGTTGATGTCTATCAGGTAGAGCCAACAGCAAAGAACTGTGAGCTCTGACATCATGCCTTCTGGCCAGTATTTCCTTATCACAAAGAGCAGGATATTTCTTTTTATCCTTACCTTTGGAACTTTCACCTTTCTCTTCTTCCTTGCCATCTTCAACCGCCATCATTTTGTTGAATTGATCACCAAACTCTATGATCTCCCAGAGAACATAGTGTTCTATTTTGAGGTATTGTTGGATTCTGAATTCCCATAGTTCAAAGTTTTCAGGATCCAACATGGGTAATTTGAGGTTATTGTGGTTGTTGCTGTTTGAGGAAGAGTCTGAAGACACGGTTGAAATGAGGGTTTTGTTCTTGGTTTAGACAAAGTTTCTCAACAAGCTCTGATACCACTTGTTGATCCCAAACTCAGATCTTAAACCTTAATAGCTTGTTTAAGGGATGTGATAGAAAGAAATATTCAATCTAACACTAGAGAAACTTTGCAAGGCAAAGTAACTAAACAAGATGCGGAATATCGTTTTTAGCACAAGAACAAAAATGATTAAAGCAAACGTTAAACTTTAATATATCAAAGATATACGAATACCCAATAATGGTATTAGGGTTACAAAAACCTTAAAGTATGAAATGAAAGACAATAGAGGAAGACACACTTTGCATGATAACCTAGTGAGTCCTTTTATAGGCATAAGGACTCACGTACAAGATTACTACTAACAAACTTGGAAAGTATTAAGGAGTAGTAACAGAAGCGCGTAAAAATATATTCCAAGTTTATCTCTAGCGGCAGGGCCATTGACTTTAGCAGGGGAACCAATCCCCCTGCCTTTGTTATTTGGCAGGGGAACTTACTCTAGTAGGGGGACAAATGACCAACTAGCAGGGGTAACAAATATACATAGATTTATTCCCAACAACCACCAAGGTTCCCACTGGCAGCAGCCAGTGGTCCCCCTGCTGCCTGCGGTGGGTTCCCCCTGCTTACCAAAAATAGCCTCCGGCAGTTGCCGGTGGTGGGGCTATGGCTGCCGAGACAAACCGAACACAAGGACACCCCCGACTCACGTCAGGGTGCCTTGCCTTTGCTGCCGACCGAACACCAACACCACCGAGACATAGTCTCGTGTGATGGTGTGATCCAAACGCCACCAAGAGTCGTGAGACTCTCGGTTTGTGTGGCGGCCGAACACCAAACCCAAAAACAAACCAAGTTAATTTACCCCCGTGATTATTAACATGTTTTTAACCTTGTTTATTTAAACCCCCATGATCATTCATGCATAAATCATTAATAAGTGTGAAAACACTTATCCTTTTACCACTTATTTCCAATAATTACAAGACCAAAACGTGTGATTTATGTCGTAAAAGTCGGAATTATGCGTGGTTTGTGTTTTTATTGTGTTTTAGGACCAAAATATGAAAAAGGAAGAAAACACGGGCTTTCACGGGCTTTTATCGAAGAAAACGGAAAAAGACGAAGTCAAAAGATCAAGAGTGCAAAAAGAACGGAAGTCCAAGGCCTATTCTGAAGATTTATCGAAGAAAAAGTCTAAAGACGGAAGTTTAACGAAGTCGAAGAACTTAAGTCTAATAGAAGAAGAAAATTAAAAGACAAGTTCAAATCCCGAGACGACAAAGACAAAGAATTAAAGTCGATTCGAGAAAACGTGAAGAAAGCAAGAAAGAAGATGCAACACATGCACTCCTTCCACCTTCCCTATAAATACCCTCCTAATAGTCATTAGGAGGGTAGTTAGATAGTTTTAGTTAATTTTTACTTTTCATTTTTCTTTCTAGTTTTAGAGAGAGAAAGTCTTAAACTTTCTCTCACTAAATTTCATCTTCTCTCTTAATCTTTCAAGATTAAACATCCTTGTATTGCTTATTTTCATTAATCAAGTTCTATTTTAAGCTTTTAATCCTTAATCTCATTCTACTCTTCTTTGATTTTAGATTGATTTTGGTGCGATTATCATATGATCGATGTTGTTCTAAATGATTTTGTGCTTAAAAGTTAATCTTTTGATCATTTTATAAGTTTTCATTTGATTAAGCTTTAAGACTTTTATGCTTATTGGCTTACTTTTATGATTAGCTTATTTACTTTATAAAAAGTTTTCTTTAAAAAGTTTATGTTTTTATTGTTTGATCCGAAAAGTTGCTTATTTTGAGGTTGAATAAGTTGTGATAATTGCTTATTTGATCCGATTTATTATTGGATTGTTTAGTTTCGGGTATTAGCTTAATAAATTTAGCTTATTACCTAGCTTAACCGAATTCCTAATATTTCGAAAAGGATACGAAACCCCTTTCCGATTGACACATTCCGAGCAGTCTTCTTCATCACCTTTTCCGATTGATCAATCGGAAAAGGGTTTGAGTCTTTCCGATTTACACCCTCCTTATTCCGATCAATTGATCGGATAAGGGTTTTGGATTCCGATCTGTTCCCTGTTGCTTATTCCGATTGGTGGATTTTGTAATATTCCGATTAGAGTTACTTATCAACATTCCGATTGGCCATCAAATTCAGATATTCCGATCGGGGCTCTTGTCCCACATTCCGATTGACCCCCTTTTCCATTTATTCCGATTGCATTCCCCCCATATTCCGACCACCAGATCGGAAAGCGTTCCGATCTGGGCTTGTTTTGGCTTATTCCGATTGAGTTGTTTTGGTGTATTCCGATCTTACTTTCTTTTAGTACTTTTCAACTAAGTTCTTATTTTTAGAAAATTTTCCAAGTGTTAGTTTTACTTAGTGTGCTTGTACTTTTCCATTGTTACCTTAAGTTTACAAGCATTTATTTTTACTCGTCATTCTAGCTTTAATCTTTATTCTTCCATTTTACTCAACGACACTTTAATTACTTGCTATATAGTTTAAAATTTAGACAAACAAACCAAACCATTCTCTTGATTCACCAAAAGACGATTGAGTCGCACTTAAGACCGGTTTTCAATTCGAAAGGATTCGGACGATAATGTTTTATATTTGGTTGCAAAATCAAGTATTAAATGGCGCCGCTGCCGGCTCTTTTCGTTACGATTAACGGTTTCTAGTGAGAGACGCATTGTATTTTGGGATCCGTTCTTTGAACGTTATTTTCCTTGCTTTAAAAATTTTCAAAAAAATCCTAAAAAATATAAAACTCTTCAAAAATACAAAAACATTGAAAAATCATTAAGCAATTCTTTTCAAAAGGTTTTGCACCAAAAAGATTATATAGATTTTCTCTGTTTATATTTTTCTTCTGCAGGTGTATGCGTACTAGATCTTCGAACTATTCTGAGCCCGAGACTCGTGAAGATCTAGATATGGCTGGTGTTAATAACAACAATAATCACCCACCTCTACCCAATTTGAATAATAACAACAACAACAACAACAACAATGTCCACCTACCTGATTTACGAACGATGGAGGAATTGTGTCAACCCACCATGAGCGGACGCGGAGGCCCGATTGCGCCCCGTCACGGCTCAGGAGTTTTCGTTGAAGCATCACATGATCCAGCAAGTGCAAACTAACCCGTTTCGCGGAATTCCGGATGATGATGCCAACAAACACCTCGACAAATTCATTACCATAACCCAAAGCCTGAAGTGCTCCGGTGTTTCTATGGATGACCTTCGCCTCCAACTTTTTCCACACTCGCTTTCTCACCATGCCGAAAAATGGTGTGACCGTCTTCCTAAGAATTCTATTCATACGTGGAATGACATGACTCAACGCTTTTTATCGCGCTACTTCCCTCCATCCATGGTCACTAGCCTTCGTAACCAAATCAGTGGATTCATGCAAGAGAATAATGAATCACTCTTCGATGCTTGGGAACGATACAATGATTTGATCGATCGTTGTCCAAATCACAATATGCTCCCCGTCACTCTCATTGACACCTTCTAGAATGGTCTCACTTTTCGTGATCGTGACACGATCAATGCCGCCGCCGGTGGTACCTTTATGAAAAGGAGACCGGAGGAGTGTCGAGAGTTGATTGAAAACATGACTACTCACCACAAGAATTGGGATTCATCCGCATCCTCAAGATCTAACTCGAGAGTCAATGTTTCTTCTACTACTTCCAATCCCGAGATATCCGAACTTACTTGACAAATCGCGAGTATGCACAAAGATTTCATGTCCATAGCCACACACAACTTTCAACAAGCTAAAGCCGTTGCTATTTCTTGTGACACATGTGGTGGTCCTCATTCTTATAATGATTGTCCTTCTACCCAAGCCAATTTTTCTGAAAACGTTAACGCAGCTTACAGCACTTATCCCACGGGAGGCTATCAAGCTCGCCCTCAAGGAGACCGTGGCTTGCTAAGTTATCGTTCCAACAATTATCTTGCTCCTCCCGGTTTCCCTCCTGCAAACCAAAACCAACAACAAAGCTACAACCAATCCCAACCTCGTGTAAACAATCAATATCAATCCCAACGAAACCCATACCCACCTCAAGGAAATTCTCAAGCTTACCAAGCTCCACCTCTCAATCAACCGATGGCAGTGAGTTTAGATGTCGAGACATTCATGAAGACTAATCGGGAGATGGTGACGAATCTTCAGAGTCAAGTCCGCAACTTGAAGGGCGAAATGGCGAAACAAGGGAACGATATTCGAGCCGAGCTAAGGAATGACATGGCAAAACACAGCAATGAAATTAATGCAAACATGAGAGACTTTTTTAATAATCAAGCGGTTCACCTTCGTGATATGATTGGTTCGCTCATCCAAGGTAATCAACCCTCTTCTTCGGGTACTCTTCCGAGTAATACCGTTGCGAATCCAAGAGGGGAGATGAAAGCAATCACCACTCGTAGTGGAAAAGGTTATATGGAACCCGAGTTTCCTACACCTCCACCCATGATTGTGAACAAGGAAACATAGCAACTTTCCTCATCTCCTTCACCTTCTATCCCCATTTCCCCACCACCCGTGGTTGTGAGTGATCCTACTCCCTTAAAGCCTTCTTCTTCATCCAATATACCTTATCCTTCAAGGTTGAGGAAAGAGAAGCAAAAGAGCAAGGATGATATTCAGGTTTCAAACTTTCTCAAAATGTTTAAACAATTGAATTTTAACATCTCCTTTGCCGAGGCTCTCGCTCACATGCCCAAATACGCTAAGATGTTTAAAGATCTTCTAAGTGATAAGGAAAAGCTTCTTGACATCGCTCAGACCCAACTTAATGAGAACTGCTCCGCAGTGCTCTTAAGGAAATTGCCCACCAAACTTGGTGATCTGGGTCACTTCTTGATTCCTTGCAACTTCCTGGGAGTAGAGAATTGCATGGCCCTAGCCGATCTAGGTGCCAGTATAAACTTAATGCCTTTAAGTGTTTGGAAGCAATTATCTCTCCCCGAGCTAGTCCCCACCAAAATTACATTGGAATTAGCCAACCGTACGGTTGCTTATCCAGTGGGGATAGCCGAAGATGTCTTTGTTGGCGTTGACAAATTCACCTTCCCAGCGGATTTTGTTGTCGTTGACTACGAGATGGATCCTCGTGTTCCATTAATCGTTGGACGTCCATTCCTGAGGACCGGTCGCACTCTTATTGATGTAGCCGCGGGCGAAATAATCATGAGAGTTGGTGACGATAAAATTGTCTTCAACATGGGTAAGATTTCTAAGCAACCTTATTCATATGAGAGTGTTAATGCTATTGATGTTCTCGATGAGGCTTGTGAAGAACATTTTCATGATGCTTGCAAAAGTACTCTTTCTTCTCTACCCAATGTTGAGACCGTTGCCTCAATTGCTCCAGCATTGACTCCTTTTGGAGAAAGTGACTTGGATGATTTCGAAGCTAGCTTGGGTCCTCTTGATATTAAATATGATAATTTGTCCACCAATTGGGATGAAGATATTCGTACTATTGAGAGACTTCTCAATGAGGACCCGTTGTCTCCTCCTTCTCCTAAAGAGGTGACTAATGATGATCCATCGTTAGTTACACCATCTATTGAGGATCCTCCTACTCTTGAGCTTAAGGACCTACCTTCTCATCTTGAGTACGTTTTCCTGGAAGAAAACGAGAAGTTACCGGTCATCATCGCAAAGGATCTACAAGAAGAAGACAAAGGCCGACTTGTCGCCGTGTTGAAGAAGCATAAACGAGCTATCGCTTGGAAAATCTCTGACATCCGTGGAATTGATCCTCACTTCTGCACACATAAAATTCTCATGGAGGACGACTTTAAGCCCACAATTCAAAGCCAACGAAGGGTGAATCCTAAAATCCATGAAGTCATCAAAAAAGAGGTTATCAAACTTCTTGATGCGGGTATGATTTACCCTATTTCAGATTCACCATGGGTTAGTCCAGTCCATTGCGTGCCTAAGAAGGGCGGAATCACTATTGTGCCCAATGCAAACAACGAGTTGATTCCTACCCGTCTCGTTATTGGGTGGAGAGTTTGTATAGACTACCGCAAACTCAATGATGCCACGAGAAAGGATCATTTCCCTCTACCTTTTATGGACCAAATGCTTGAACGTTTAGCGGGTAATGAATATTACTTCTTTCTTGATGGTTTCTCGGGTTATTTCCAAATACCCATCGATCCCCAAGATCAAGAGAAGACAACATTCACTTGTCCCTATGGCACATTTGCTTACAAAAGAATGCCTTTTGGCTTATGCAATACCCCCGGGACTTTCCAAAGGTGCATGTTGGCTATCTTCCATGACATGGTTGAGCAAACCATGGAAGTCTTCATGGATGATTTCTCGGTCTTCGGGGATTCCTTCTCTTCTTGCCTTGCCAATTTAGAACGTATGCTTAAGCGGTGCGAAGACACTCGCCTTGTTCTGAATTGGAAAAATGCCATTTTATGGTAAAAGAAGGCATTGTGCTAGGACACAAAATCTCTAAAGCCGGTCTAGAAGTCGACCGTGCTAAAGTAGATGTCATAGCCAAATTACCTCCACCTTCAACCGTGAAGGGTGTGAGAAGTTTTCTGGGTCATGCGGGCTTCTATCGTCGATTCATTCAGGATTTCTCTAAAATCGCTCGCCCGATGACCCACCTCTTGGAAAAAGATACTCCTTTTATCTTTTCTAAAGAGTGTCTCGAAGCCTTCAATCTTCTAAAGGATAAGCTAACTAAGGCACCGGTCTTGGTTACCCCTAATTGGGAGCTGCCTTTTGAATTGATGTGCGATGCTAGCGACTTTGCTATTGGTGCGGTTTTGGGCCAAAGAGTGAATAAACACTTCCAACCAATCCACTACGCTAGCAAAACAATGATGGGGGCTCAATTGCATTATACGACAACCAAAAAAGAGCTTTTAGCTGTTGTCTATGCTTTTGAGAAATTTCGCCCCTATCTTGTTTTATCCCCCACCATCGTATACATGGACCATTCCGCGTTGAAGTACTTGATGACAAAGCATGATTCTAAGCCAAGACTTCTTCGCTGGGTTTTACTCCTTCAAGAATTCAACATTGAAATTCGTGACAAGAAGGGAGCCGAAAACCTGGCCGCGGATCATCTGAGCAGACTTGAGGATCCATATCAAGGGGATCATCCGAACAAAGAGATCAATGACTCTTTCCCCCTTGAGACCTTAATGTCTATAAATCTCAATCTTGATGGCACCCCGTGGTTTGCAGACATTGCAAACTACTTAGCGGGTGGTATTCTCATCAAAGGGTTAACATCCCAACAAAAGAAGAAGTTCTTGAATGATGTTAAGACTTACTTTTGGGATGACCCTTACCTATTCAAACAATGTGCTGATCTGATCATTTGTCGATGTGTTGACGGACCGGCAGCTTTTGACATCCTCCAAGCTTGCCACAAAGGACCCACCGGTGGTCACTTTGGTCCCAACTACACCACTAAAAAAGTGTTTGATTCTGGATTCTATTGGCCCACCATTTATCGTGACGCTCACGAAATGGTTAAGCATTGTGATGCCTTCCAACGACAAGGCAAGATCACACATAAGGATGAGATGCCTCAAAATTTCATACAGGAATGTGAAATCTTTGATGTATGGGGCATCGACTTTATGGGGCCATTTCCATCCTCCAAAGGGAACAAGTACATCCTCGTCTCCGTCGACTACGTTTCTAAATGGGTTGAAGCCAAGGCTCTCCCTACGAATGATGCGAGGGTGGTTGTGAACTTTTTGAAGCAGCTTTTCGCTCGATTTGGCGTTCCTCGTGCTATCATCAGTGACCGCGGGACTCATTTTTGCAATAATCAATTTGCAAGAGTCATGGCTAAGTATGGTGTCACTCACCGTCTTTCCACCGCTTATCATCCCCAAACCAATGGGCAAGCCGAGATTTCCAACCGTGGATTGAAGCGAATTTTGGAGCATACTGTAGGAGAGCATCGCGCCGCGTGGGTCGATAAGTTAGATGATGCTCTGTGGGCTTTTCGTACTGCTTACAAGACCCCGATCGGTTGTACACCTTATCGTCTTGTGTACGGGAAAGCCTGCCACCTCCCAATCTAGCTGGAACATAAGGCGCATTGGGCCTTGAAGTGGGCTAACTTCGACATCAACAAAGCTGGTGATCATCGCAAGGTTCAACTCAACGAGATAAATGAACTGAGTAATGAAGCTTATGAGAACTCGCTGATCTACAAGGAGAAGACGAAGATCATCCATGACGCAAAAATTAAGAACCGAGAGTTCCACGTTGGTGATCAAGTCTTACTCTTTAACTCTCGGTTGAAGATCTTCTCTGGCAAGTTGAAGAGCCGCTGTTCTGGTCCATTCACCGTCGCCAAAGTCTTTCCATATGGGACCATTGAGCTTTCTCAGCCGAATGGGCCCAATTTCAAGGTGAATGGCCAGCGTCTGAAGCTGTACTTTGGTGAGGACATCTCTCAAGAGATGATTCCATCCCTCACCACGTTCCCCATGAACTAAATTGGGTCGAGTCAGGCTCGTGACTCGATGAAAAAAAACAAGCGCTTCTCGGGAGGCAACCCGTGATCTATCCTTTATTGCTTTCATAATAAGTGTAGGGGGAGCCCCGCGTATGTTTTTGTTGTCTTGTTTCTTGTGCTGTGCAGGGATTAAAGCTTCAAAGATCCTCTTGATGACTTTTGACGAACCGTGATACCGTGTTCCCATCTTCCCGGTTCTATCCTAAACTCTTGTGATTCAATATTTCATATCTTATATATGTTCACATTGAATTCACTTTAGTTGTCCTTTCCTTAGCAAGATTTAAACAAAGTGCACAATGTCATAAGTGTAGGGGAGTTTACTCCCACATGCTTAAACATTGAGGACAATGTTTATCTCAAGTGTAGGGGGGACTTCTATCGAAGTAAGTGGTCTTTTCCATGAATTTGCCCTCATTTTAACCGGAAAACTTGATTTTTTGACATTTTTCAAATTTTTTAATCTATTTTGGCCTAGTTGTATAGTGGTATTTTCCTTTATCATGATTAGTTTCTTTCCATTGCTAGAATAATTCTTCAATAAAGTGGTTTTAGATTTTTCTTAGTCGTGAACATTTTGACTCAACCCGAGTTTACTTACCTAAGTTTACTCTAGCTAGTATCCTTAACGTGTTTAAGTCAAGTTTTTCTAGGCTTTTATATAGGGAGCTATAAAACACAAAAGTCTTAACTCTCACGGGTTAAGAACAAGAACTTTTCGCAAGTTCCTATAATTGATCCTAGAGAGTCGTTTATCAAGGGAACTTTAAAATGCGATTTCTAAAACTTGAAAAAGTCTAAGAATTTGCAAGATCCTATAGGCGACTCGAATACCCAAAACTTTGATTTAATAGGCTAAGCATCCACGAGTCTTATTCCTTGAGATTTTAAACTGTGGAGAACGAGAGATGATAGAGTCAATTATAAGTTCGGTATTCTTTCGTGAATTTATGTGAGTTAATTATAAGCCTATTCTCCCTCCGCTTATTAATAAATTTATCTGCAATAAATAAGGTTGTACGATTTAAAAGGTTACTTAGCTTCTAGCCCCAGATCGTTTAAAAGTTGCTCGGTACGGATTAGAGTTCATAGCCAAGGCATAACTTATTGAAGCGGGATGCGAAGATTGGCGAGTCCGAAAAGGCCCTAACAAGGCATGAGGGCTACATTTTGTTGCTAAAGATCCAAAAGTGATGTGAAGAATCATTTATCGAAAATCAATATGAAGGATCGAGACACACGACGAAAAGCAAGAACTCCCCGAAAGTCATGGAGAAGTCTATCCGAAAAGACCCTAACAAGGTATGAGGATAAATAGATCCAAGTCCTAAAAGGAGGCGGATCGTTGTATATCAAAGTCCAAAATAAAGATTGGAGAAAAATGAAGAAGTCATGGTCCAAAGATAAAGAATCTCTCAAAACTTCAAGTGAAGAAATTCCTATTATGAAGAGAAGGCCATTATTTCATGAACGTCTCTCAAGATTCGAAGTATGAAGTCGCTGCCAAATATCGGTCCGAGAAAGGTCTCAAATCGTGAAGCGAGTTATGCCAAGATATGAACTTTTTGAGCTCCCGAGAAGCAGTTTTAAAAGATTTGGTCCTTTAGCTAACTATTGATTAAATCGTTCACTTTATTTTCGGCCTAAATAACTATCGAAATAAGTCAAACAATGAATCCTCGTGATCATTCAAGACAAAAATAAAATATAAGAGATACACCTAGGAATAAGGGAGTCTAAGTGAGTAATTGGCCCACATGAGTTCGTGTTAGTTTGCTAACTTATAATAACAATGATCTCGTTTTTAAGCTTGGTATGGGGAACGTGAAACTTGAGGATGATAAACGTTCATGGCTACCAAAACCCAATGTAAGTTTTTTTTTAATTTCTTTACTTGTTCTATCTTTTCATGTTTAGTACTTAATAAAGGCCAAGGTGGGTTATTTATGACGGAAAATGTAAACCGTGCTTAAAAATTAATGCATTGCATGAGGGCATTGCAATGGTCAAGTGTAGGAGATTTAATAAGTGTGAAAACACTTATCCTTTTACCACTTATTTCCAATAATTACAAGACCAAAACGTGTGATTTATGTTGTAAAAGTCGGAATTATGCGTGGTTTGTGTTTTTATTGTGTTTTAGGACCAAAATATGAAAAAGGAAGAAAACACGGGCTTTCACGAGCTTTTATCGAAGAAAACGGAAAAAGACGAAGTCAAAAGATCAAGAGTGCAAAAAGAACGGAAGTCCAAGGCCTATTCTAAAGATTTATCGAAGAAAAGGTCTAAAGACGGAAGTTTAACGAAGTCGAAGAACTTAAGTCTAATAGAAGAAGAAAATTAAAAGACAAGTTCAAATCCCGAGACGACAAAGACAAAGAATTAAAGTCGAGTCGAGAAAAGGTGAAGAAAGCAAGAAAGAAGATGCAACACATGCACTCCTTCCACCTTCCCTATAAATACCCTCCTAACAGTCATTAGGAGGGTAGTTAGATAGTTTTAGTTAATTTTTACTTTTCATTTTTCTTTCTAGTTTTAGAGAGAGAAAGTCTTAAACTTTCTCTCACTAAATTTCATCTTCTCTCTTAATCTTTCAAGATTAAACATCCTTGTATTGCTTATTTTCATTAATCAAGTTCTATTTTAAGCTTTTAATCCTTAATCTCATTCTACTCTTCTTTGATTTTAGATTGATTTTGGTGCGATTATCATATGATCCGTGTTGTTCTAAATGATTTTGTGCTTAAAAGTTAATCTTTTGATCATTTTATAAGTTTTCATTTGATTAAGCTTTAAGACTTTTGTGCTTATTGGCTTACTTTTATGATTAGCTTATTTACTTTATAAAAAGTTTTCTTTAAAAAGTTTATGTTTTTATTGTTTGATCCGAAAAGTTGCTTATTTTGAGGTTGAATAAGTTGTGATAATTGCTTATTTGATCCGATTTATTATTGTATTGTTTAGTTTCGGGTATTAGCTTAATAAATTTAGCTTATTACCTAGCTTAACCGAATTCCTAATATTTCGGAAAGGGTACAAAACCCCTTTCCGATTGACACATTCCGAGCAGTCTTCTTCATCACCTTTTCCGATTGATCAATCGGAAAAGGGTTTGAGTCTTTTCGATTTGCACCCTCCTTATTCCGATCAATTGATCGGATAAGGGTTTTGGATTCCGATATGTTCCCTGTTGCTTATTCCGATTGGTGGATTTTGTAATATTCCGATTAGAGTTACTTATCAACATTCCGATTGGCCATCAAATTCAGATATTCCGATCGGGGCTCTTGTCCCACATTCCGATTGACCCCCTTTTCCATTTATTCCGATTGCATTCCCCCCATATTCCGACCACCAGATCGGAAAACGTTCTGATCTGGGCTTGTTTTGGCTTATTCCGATTAAGTTGTTTTGGTGTATTCCGATCTTACTTTCTTTTAGTACTTTTCAACTAAGTTCTTATTTTTAGAAAATTTTCCAAGTGTTAGTTTTACTTAGTGTGCTTGTACTTTTCCATTGTTACCTTTAAGTTTACAAGCATTTATTTTTACTCGTCATTCTAGCTTTAATCTTTATTCTTCCATTTTACTCAACGACACTTTAATTACTTGCTATATAGTTTAAAATTTAGACAAACAAACCAAACCATTCTCTTGATTCACCAAAAGACGATTGAGTCGCACTTAAGACCGGTTTTCAATTCGAAAGGATTCGGACGATAATGTTTTATATTTGGTTGCAAAATCAAGTATTAATCATAAAAAGAAAATAATAATAAAGGTTTTCGGATTACCAAAATACGTGGAATCAATGAGGAATGAACACATGAACACGTATAAGTGATTTGTTAAACAAAAATCAATGAACACCCCTTGTTTCTTATGGTAGCCGCCGGCCAAGGGAGAGAGGAGGAGAGATTTAGGGTTTTTGTTTTTATAAAAATTCTACAGGGAATGCATATTTACTTAGTATGTATTTTGGTAAAATATAACATGGGTTGGGCCCCCTCCTTCTTGTCTAGTCGCGGATTGTAGGGCCCCCAAAAGGGAAAACCCGTAACTTAATCGTGTTCTAAAGTATTACGTGTTCTAGTGTTCGTATTTTTACGTGATTTTATTATTAGTTGTCCGTGTTATAGTATATTCTTGTACGTGATCGTAATAATAATTACGTAAATACATAATAATAGGTTCGTGATTATTTACGTTCATGATTTCATGTTCATGATTATAATTATTGTTGATAATAATTATCGTGTATTAACATACTTAAATACTTATCGTGTAATAACACATACGTAATACTTGTAATTACTATTCATGAAACATAAACGTGCTATATTAGGAAAGTTTTAATCATGTACGTACGATTATATATGTACTGTTCATGGTAAAAGCATGCGGGTTTTACAACTCTTCCCCCCTTAAAAGAATAATTCGTCCCCAAATTATAGATAACATAAACTGGAAAAGAAGAACATACCCGAATTCAAAATATGAAATGAGGGTAAGAAGCCCGGATAGACTCATCTGTTTCCCAAGTGGCTTCCCGCTCGGTATGATCCCTCCAAAGGATTTTGACGAATGGAATCGACTTCCTCCTCATGACTCGTTCTTGCCTGTCAAGAACTCGTTCGGGTTCCTCTATAAAGGTAAGATCTTCACGAATATGTTCCAGTGGATACTGAACCATGTGAAGGGGATGATACTTGCACCCTCTGAGTAAGGACACATGGAAGACATCGTGAACATGAGAAAGCTGCGGCGGTAACGCTAAACGATAAGATACTTCACCGACTCGCTCAATGACATCAAACGGTCCTATGAATCGAGGACTAAGCTTCCCTTTGATTCCAAAACGTCTAACACCACGTGTCGGCGATACCTTAAGGAAAATGTGATCTCCTGCGTTAAAATGTAGGTCCATACGATGCTTGTCGGCATAACTCTTCTGACGTGACCGTGCTTCTTGCAAAATTTGCTTAGCTACTGCGACCTTCTCGTTGGTCAACTTTATCATTTCTGGTCCTTCAAGTGTTCGCTCTCCAACCTGATCCCAACAGATTTGGGCTCGACACTTTCTGCCATACAACATCTCGAATGGAGCACACTTAATACTTGCGTGCCAACTGTTGTTGTATTCAAACTCTACCAAACAGATGTAATCGTCCCAATCTCCCGTCCATTCCAACGCACATGACCTCAACATGTCCTCTAATGTCTTAATCGTTCGCTCCGATTTCTCGTCTGTTTGAGGATGAAAAGCCATGCTAAGCTTAAGTTTTGTACCCCCAAGCTTTCTACAGACTCCTCCAAAATCACGAAGTGAAACGAGGATCTCTGTCTGAGACGATGCTGGATGGAGCACCATGAAGTCTCATGATCTCCTTCTTGTAAGTATCAGCGAGTTTACTGACCGACTCTTCCTTGCGGGTCGGTAAGAAATGAGATGACTTAGTAAGTCGATCAACGATAACCCAAATCACATCATGCTTCCTCTTTGTCTGCGGAAGGCCGGTAACAAAATCCATGGTGATCTTGTCCCACTTCCACTCTGGAATATCTAACGGTTGTAGGAGACCGCCAGATTGTTGATGCTCGATCTTAACCTGCTGGCAGGTAAGACATTTGGAGACATAAGTCGTAACATCCTGTTTCATACCACTCCACCAAAAGTATTGCTTGATGTCATGGTACATCTTGGTCGAACCGGGATGAATGGAAAATGGGGAGCTATGAGCCTCAGCTAACAATGCTTCCCAGAGTTCTTGATCATCAGGAACACAAAGTCTCGTGCCCTGCCATAAGATACCGTCTGCGTCTACTTAAAATTTTGTTTGCTTCTCCAAATTCTGAATTATCGCCCAGATTTCACCATCCTCCTTCTGAGCTTCCTTGATCCTAGAGAGTAATTTAGGTTCTACTCTAAGATTAGCCCAGTAACCGTGTTGTCCATGTACCATGATCTTAATGTCTAGTCGCTCCAAGTCTCTTATAATTTCCTCCTTAATTTTAATGTCGTTTATCATTCCGGACATTCTGCTAAGTCCATCTGCTACTACATTCACCTTGCCGGGATGATACTGCAGATTAATGTCATAATCCTTCAACAGCTCTAACCATCTCCTCTGTCTCATGTTCAATTCACGTTGAGTGAAGATGTACTTCAAGCTCTTGTGGTCCGTGAAAATGTCACATGATTCTTCATACAAGTAGTGCCTCCATATCTTCAATGCAAACACAACTGCTGCAAGTTCCAAGTCATGCGTAGGGTAATTCTCCTCATAAGGCTTAAGCTGCCATGAAGCATACACGATCACTTTCCCATGTTGCATGAGAACACAGCCAAGTCCCTTCCCCGATGCATCAATCTAGATCTGAAATCCATCTGTACCAGATGGGAGAGTAAGAATCGGTGCAGATACTAACTTCTGCTTTAGGTCTTCAAAGCTCTTCTCTCTTTATTCAGTCCAAACGAATTTCTCCCCTTTCCACATCAGTTTGGTCAATGGTAGTGCTAAGTGGGAAAAGTTCTCCACAAACCTACGGTAATAACCAGCTAAGCCTAGGAAACTGCGAACTTCAGTTGCTGATGTCGGTCTTGGCCACTTGGTAATAGCCTCAACCTTAGCTGGATCCATGGTGATTCCTTCTGCTAATACAATGTGACCTAAGAACGCCACCTTGTCTAACCAGAACTCACACTTGGAGAATTTAGCATACATCTGCTTCTGGCGAAGAATCTGTAACACTGTACGAAGATGGTCTTCGAGTTCCTCCTTGGACTTAGAAAATATCAGGATGTCGTCAATGAAGACAATGACGAACTTGTCCAGAAACTCATGGAAGATTCTGTTCATCAAATCCATGAACACTGCTGGAGCATTGGTAAGGCCAAATGGCATGACTACAAATTCGTAGTGGCCATAGCGTGTACGGAAAGCAGTCTTGGCGATGTCCTGCTCTTTAACCTGTAGCTGATGATAGCCCGACCTCAGATCAATTTTTGAGAAATGTTTAGCCCCTTGGAGTTGGTCAAACAAATCGTCAATGCGTGGTAGAGGATACCTATTCCTAATGGTGATCTTGTTGTGCTCGCGATAATCTATGTAAAGACGCATACTGCCGTCCTACTTCTTCACAAATAAGACATGTGCGCCCCATGGAGATGCGCTCGGTCGAATGAAGTCTCGTTCCAGAATTTCTTGCAATTAATCCTTCAGCTCCTTCAACTCTATGGGAGCCATGCGATAAGGAGCCTTGGAAATTGGCTCAGCTCCTAGGATGAGCTCGATGTTAAACTCTACTTCACGTGCAGGTGGTATGCCCGGAAGTTCTTATGGAAATACATTTGGAAATTCTGACACTATCGGCTGATTCTGAATTGATGGAGATTCAGCATCCATGTCATGAACATTAGCTAGATAGCCCTCGCAACCATGTGAAAGTAATGCACGTGCTTGCAGGGTTGATATGATTTGTACAGACCTTCCGGGTACGAACCCGTTGTGAATGAACTATGGTGCATTAACATCACCGAAGATGACTCGATATGAATGGCAGTCTATGGTAGCATGATGTTTGGATAGCCAGTCCATGCCCAATATCATGTCAAAATCATTCATGTCCAGCGGAAGTGCGTCAACAGGACGAATATTGTCATCAAACTCTAGGGGAAGGCTCTTGTACGCATGAGTTATACGTACAGAGTCTCTTAACGGTGTGGAAATGTTTAGTACAATCTCTAATGACATGGGGGATATCCTAACATTCTTAGCATAAGCAGTAGAAATGACTGAATGAGTAGCACTCGTTTCAAAAAGAACACATGCAGCTTGACCATACATATACAAGATTCCAGTGATGGTACCTGTAGACTTGTTGGCCTGATCGCGAGAAGTCGTGTAAACGCGTCCACTAGTAGGAGGCATCTTAGTATCAGCATGTCCCGATGTACCCTCCATCTCGCCCTTTCGGCAGTCCTTCATGCGATGGCCAAGGAGGCCACACTTGTAACATGCGTCACTATCACGGCGACATGGCCCTGGGTGCCTACGGTTCCAGGTAGTGCAAAGAGGATGAGTATATCCTCCAGCAGGTGTCCTTGCTGGCTAAGAGCCTGATAAGAACAGTATACATGAGACATGATAATAGGTACAAAGGACAATGCGGAAAATTCATAAGATGGAATACCAGTGATAGCTGGACGGTTAGGTTGTGAACCTCTTTGGTTCTGGTCCCTCCCATTACCATTATTCCTGGTAGAAGATTCTCTAATGTGTCAGAATTATGAACTATTTCATGTAATCATAAGAAAATGAGTAAATATAAGGACCTGCTGCTGTTGGAGTTTCCAGCGTTGTTACGGTAATTATCATTACCGCCACGCCTATCCGTAGCAGAACGGTCGTGAGTCTGACCGTTTCCCTTGGGCTGAGTAGGCTGTTGCTGAGTAGCCGGCTGAGACCGGTCCCTAGTCTTCTGCTTGGAAGATGCAATTAAAAGAGATGTAAAAAAAATTACATATACTGAAAGAATACGGTTTGGTTACCGCTGATTAACGAATGTTTACCTCTTCTCGGGTCTCTTTTCTTCCCCGAACTCTTCTCTTTCTTGCAGCATCTCCAGCTTACGTGCTGCATCGGCCACTTGTGCCACTTTGTTGAACGTAGCACACACCAAGTTGTTTGCGACCGATGTACGAAGAGCCCACCAAAAGTGGTATGCTTGCTCTTCGGGAGTACCTACTGTTGCACCAAGAAAACCAGCCAAACGAAGAAAACGCTGCATGAAATCGTTGCTGTTCTGTCCAGCTCTCTGTCTAATTCCATGGTATTCTCTCTTCAGCTTGTCTTGCTCAGCCTTGGGAAAGAACTGTCCCATCACCAAATCCCTGAACTGAGCCCAAGTCAAACCAGCGACCCAATTATCATCTCCTTCAGATTGCTTCAGTGCCTTCCATCATGATAGCATGTCACATTCGAACCGGTAACAGTCCAACCTCGACTTGAATACGGGGTCACAGCCCATTGCATCGAAGATCTTTTCAATGTGAGCCAACCAGCTTTCAGCTTCACTGGGGCTATCTGTTTTCTCGAAAGATCGAGGGCGTAGCTTATTGAATCTCTCCAGCCATGTGACCAAGGTTGCTGGAGGAGGATGAGGAGGTATTGGGTGATGTTGCTGATTGTTGGCAGCCTGCACCTCAGCCCGATTTCGTTCCTCAGCTGAGGAAGCATAGCTTGCATTGTAGCTTGGACTGCTGCATTAAGTTGTTCCTGCTCGCGTGTGAGAACCATCTGATAGTATAACATAAAAATACATGATTAAACTGATCAAAACATAAAATACATACATGAAAAAAATTTATACCAATAAATCATGAGAAAAAATTTATGCAGAAAAACTAGTACATGAATGCATGATATAGTTTTATGAAAACTTTTATATGAGCGAGAGTGAACGCCTATGGTCAGTTCACTCAAAACAAAAGACATGGCGAGGGAACGCCAATGGGTCGGTCCCAAAGTTAAAACATTCGATAAAACACGTGCGACTAAATAGGGCCAGTCATGTACCAACCATTACTTAGTCATAAACCTGCGACAATGACATATATATGAATGCATGAAAACGATGAATGCATGAAAACCGACTATAAGTTCTAGGAAGACCATAGTGACTACCCACTAATCACAGGTCGTGTTTTGAGAGCCTACAGGTCGAAGCCTTGGCTCTGATACCATAATTGTAACACCCCATTTTGGTAAATGGAATGTCACGCGTGATTATGGCGTGTCATCAAAGCATACAAGGATAAATGTCTTAAACATTACATGACCATAAAGGAAATACCGGAAACAAACATTGGTACCCCAAAGTAAAGCTCATCACACATAAACATAAGTACAGTAAATGAAAAAGACTAAACAATGTCCATGGAAATAAGTAGCAAAAGTATGATGATAAGCATAAAGTAATGAAGGCTAGAAAGCTTCCAATCCATATGCACGTATAGTTAAAGTCTACGAGCGTCCCTGAGTACCTGCCGTTTTCGGAACATGAAAGGAAAACGGCTGAGCATAACGCTCAGTGCACGGATATACAAGCATAGAATGAATAACATAAGCATATACAACATATAGCAGCGGAATTAATTAAGTCCTGGAAAAACCTGGTATAACTTAGTAGAACTGGTTTTATAGTTTGAAAAGCCTTATGTTTATCTTATAAAAACTGTTTAACATGTTTACCATTAGCCAATATAGGTCATGAAATATAAACGTGCATGAATACTTGGAGGGGTGACCTCGTCATGCAATTAGAGGGGCTGCCTATAATTTAATAAGTTTGGGTAGGAGGGATCGACTCCTTGTGAAGGATGCAAGGCACACACCACATTCACCTGAATAATCTGTAAAAACATGTAACCTAGGATGCACCCATACGCCCCACATGATAACATAATAATATGGTCAAAAAGCTGAAAGGGACGCCACGAGCTATCACTCCGCCGTGGTGAAGTCATAACACTGGTGCCTCCAGTGTTATGGTTATGGTACCTCCATAACTAGGTGAAACTTGTCATGAATGTATTTGGCTTAGGCATTTAATTAAACATAAGCAAATCAAAACATATAAAACATATACTGAGAAAACAGTTGGCTGCATACGGGGAATCCTAATAAGGAAGAATGTCCATACTGAAAGGACGGAGAATCCGTACCTTATGTCCAGTGAACGAAGAAGACGAACGGAAGAGAGTCCTACTTCGATCTCACTAATGCTACATACATAATACACATGTATAAGTGTTCTGATTACTGAGTACGTAACTGGTTTTATATCATGTCTTAGCTTGTTTTATATGTTCATGTCTTGTTTTACTTATTTTAACGTTATGCTGTGTTTATCATGTATTCTGGATATTCTGATTAAGTATTACTTGTATTTCTTGTATTATTATACTTGTTGTGTAATAATAAGTAACTTTCTAAAAATAGCAGGTTTCCTAAAATAGAAAGTTTCCAAAAATAGAAAGTTTCCAAAAATAGATTTCTGCTTAAAATATAAGTTTCTAAAAATAGAAAGTTTCCATAAATAGATTAGCTGCTTAATATAAATAAGTTTCTAAAATAGAAAGTTTCTATATTTAGAAATAAGCTGGATTATAAAGCTAATAAAATAAGCTTAAGTGTTACTGATTAATATTCTAAGTCATGTGATTAAAAGTATAGTTTATTAATTAATACATGTACATTAAATAAACTATATGTTATAAGATTTAATTAAATATAGCATGATTTAATTAAATTAAAGCGTATATAATACATAGGTTAAAACATGTATTAATATTTATGTTAATATAACCTAAGTCATGGAAATTAATTAACTATATGTCATGTTTTAATAATTAATTAATTACTATAGTCTAAATTTCATGATTAAATACTTAGGTTAAAGTAATGTACTATTAATAATAATAATATAACCTAAGTCATGTCTTAATTAAATTAATTATATAACATGTTAGATTAATTTAATTAATCTTGCAAATAATTAAACTTGTAAAAATTAATTAAGCTTGTTAATTTAAGTCGTGAACCAAACACGTGTTCTAAATCTAGACATGTCGTAAACCGGACCGTGTTTACCCTTGAACCGGACCAAACAAAACACCCCTACCGAAAATAGTGACAAACCGGCCTAAGCCGGTTGCCCCTGCCTTCGGTTCGCTGCCACCGGCTTAAGCCGGTGGTCTTGCCCCTGCTCGGCCCAGCCGCTGACCACCAAGGTTCCCACTGGCAGCAGCCAGTGGTCCCCCTGCTGCTCGCGGTGGGTTCCCCCTGCTTACCAAAAGTAGCCACCAGCAGTTGCCGGTGGTGGGGCTATGGCTGCCGAGACAAACCGAACACAAGGACACCCCCGACTCACGTCGGGGTGCCTTGCCCTTGTTGCCGACCGAACGCCAGCACCACCGAGACATAGTCTCGTGTGGTGGTGTAATCCAAACGCCACCGAGAGTCGTGAGACTCTCGGTTTGTGTGGCGGCCGAACACCAAACCCGAAAACAAACCAAGTTAATTTACCCCCGAGATTATTAACATGTTTTTAACCTTGTTTATTTAAACCCCCATGATCATTCATGCATAAATCATAAAAATAAAATAATAATAAAGGTTTTCGGATTACCAAAACACGTGGAATCAATGAGGAATGAACACACGAACACGTACAAGTGATTTGTTAAACAAAAATCAATGAACACCCCTTGTTTCTTGTGGTAGCCGCCGGCCAAGGGAGATTGGAGGAGAGATTTAGGGTTTTTGTTTTTATGAAAATTCTACAGGGAATGCATATTTACTTAGTATGTATTTTGGTAAAATTTAACATGGGCTGGGCCTAGGGGTGTCGAAAAAGTTGACCCGGCCCGAACCCGACCCGACCCGAACCCGAATAATCATATTCGGGTCGGGTTACTCGGGTCACAAAGTGTATTCGGGTCAATTCGGGTTGACCCGAATTGACCCGAGTTCTAATTAGCTCGGGTTCGGGTTATATATTTTTTACCCTTGACCCGACCCGAGTTGACCCGAACCCGACCAACCCGAGTTGACCCGACTAAAATTACATTTTTTACATTGTATTAGTACTTAATTTAGCCACTTTTTGCACATTTTCCTTAAACTCGGGTTGACCCGAACCCGAGTTGACCCGACCCGAGTTGACCCGACCCGAATTGACCCGAACCCGAGTGACCCGAGTTCTAATTAGGCTCGGGTCGGGGTTATATATTTTTTACCCTTGACCCGACTTGACCCGACCCGACTTGACCCGAACCCGACCGGGTCAACCCGAATCACACCCCTAGCTGGGCCCCCTCCTTCTTGTCTAGCCGCGGCTTGTTGGGGCCCCAAAAGGGAAAAACCGTAACTTAATCGTGTTCTAAAGTATTACGTGTTCTAGTGTTCGTATTTACGTGATTTTATTGTTAGTTGTTCGTGTTATAGTATATTCTTGTACGTGATCTTAATAATAATTATGTAAATACATAATAATAGGTTCGTGATTATTTACGTTCATGATTATAATTATTGTTGATAATAATTATCGTTTATTAATATACTTAAATACTTATCGTGTAATAACACGTACGTAATACTTGTAATTACTATTCGTGAAACATAAACGTGCTATATTAGGAAAGTTTTAATCATGTACGTACGATTATATATGTACTGTTCATGGTAAAAGCATGCGGGTTTTACATCAAATAGGGAAGTAAACAATGTACGGAATCGAAGATTATCCAAATGTAGGCTCTGTTTAATGACCTTGAAGAAAAATAACTATAGTATTCTTGATGTAGAAATAGAATAACCCAAACATGTGTTCCATGTCTTGTACTATCCACATGAAAAAGAGCTGCTACGTACAAGATCATTATTTACCTTTGAAACGAGACACTGAGCACGATAATGTAACTCCTTCAAGTGATAGAAAATATGTGCATAAAGTACCATAAGAAAAATCATACATTCCTAGATCTTGTACCTCCTCGTCACCAACAATATAAGCACGAACAAGTTATCTTAAAAGTCAGTGGTTAGGAGTTCACGACTTTAAGATATGATAAAACACAAACTCGCGAAAATATACTTCGAACATCAATCTTATTATAAGAATTCTTCCCCTTGTCATATACTTCTTCTAAGAAAAATATCCGAGCCATTAATATCAAAATGATATTCTGTATAAAACCAGAGATCCCATGTACCTGTATGTGTAAATACCTCGTTTGTGTGCCAAAACTCAACCAAAATTCCAAACAACAGCAAATTCTCTTTTACCCGATATCCTTCCTTGTCCAATATCACTTCAGTGTGTGTTGTATAATTTCGGACATCACTCTTCAGCAGATAGAAACCATATCTCGGACAACACTGTATTTGTCAGAGGCTAAAACATGTTTGTCAGCGGCTAGAGCCAGCCGCTGACACCATCAGTGGCTACGAAAAATACCTCACTCTTTAAAGGGTACCACTTCTTTTCTTCAATAGATCACACGACCACTTATTTTTAGTCAAAATCCATAAACTTTAACATTACAATCCCATGTGAACTGTAATATAGAATATTTCTTTTCTTCTCTTTGGACAATGACTAGACGAATAAAAGTCTTTGGTCCACTCCTCTAATCAAACGCCCCTATCATCTCCGTGTGAACACACCATCATCAAACCTTTTGTGCTCCTCACGTCATGACCTTAAATACTTTATTGTATTTGCTGTGTTGGAAGATTAAAATAAAGTAGTTCTTTTGAATCCCACGTGAATAATTGTACTTTTCTTCTTTAGCATGTGCATCGAACAACATTCTGGACCACCAGATCTATGTTTGTAAACGCTTACATTTTTACATGGGGAAACATGATTCTGTGTATGTAACTCCAAGATCTGCTATTGTTGATGACCACGATCGGCACTTCTGCTTCCTCTTTAACAAGAACTGATCAAACCCTAGACGAACTTAGGGTTTTAACTCGACTTTATACTAGATCTTCTCGCTGCTACTTGTTGTTTTGAAGACATATCCAACCTAATAAAAAATATCATGACTTCAAATAAAAAAATCTAGGGTTTTGGACAAAACCCTAATACTTTATCACCTCCAACCGTCACAAAGCTTCTTCTTTTCTATTTAAGAATCAATCTATGGTTTGTGGAAACCCTAGTTTCATAATAACAAAAAAACAGAAAATTCAAAAACCTCTTACTACAACGAACTTTGGCAGCATATAACTTTTTCTTTAGAGCTCAAAGCGAAGATCCCTCCGGTGAGATCGTAGACACATATGCCAAGAACTTCCACTTCAAATTTCGCTACAATACAACGGTTAACACATAAGTTATGGCTTTTTTACTGCTGATGTGCACACAAATCCGAACAGAAAACCCTAGACGGGTTTTTCTTCTTTTTCCCACGAACAAACACCTCGTTGATCCTAGTATCGAGAGCCACCCGCTCTGATACCAATTGTGGAATCCTGAGATTCCGGATCTTTTAGCTGCTAGGCATAATCATTATTCTTATGATGTTAATCGTAACGGAATAAAACAATACTTAAGAACAAGGTGTTATGAACACGAACAAGATGAATTTTTCCAACATTACTTGCATTAATCTTTAAACATAAATAACCTAGGCATGTATACATTGAATCCCATGCCTAGAACGCACTTTGCTTGTAGGTTACATTGTGAATAAGTGAATAAAAAAACCTACGGCTGATGGTTTGTTTATATACTACAAACCACAACTTTTACAAAAGATAACATCAAATAAACAATTAAATCTTTTAAGTTAATATCTTCTACAAGTTTGTCCATCAGCTTGCAGTTTCACCATATGCTAGATTTAGTCCTTGTCTTATAGTTTTGTCACATCAACTCATAATATACCCAACATTTGTTCGACATGGAAACACCAAATAACGCATGAAAAATTCATAAGTCTTATGAGGCAACCATTTCAAATTAAATGAATTAATCTTATTCTTAATCACCCTTATAGAATTGGGCACGATGTGTAACCGGGTACTGACCCACAACCAATCAATAAAAGTAATGCTTCTTATCATGTCTCTCATTGTGAAAATCATAGAGTTTTTCGACATCGATTTGTGCAGGCTTTTGCAAATACTCTTCTCCACATAACTCAATAACCCCATTGCAGAAAATGTTTAGAGAATCACAAGAAGTTTTAGCACCAACTTGCATATAAGCTTATAAACCTAAACTAAATGTTTGGTTAAGCTTATATAAGTAGGCTTATAAGCTTATATATGACGGTTTTGGTAAGGCCAAAATGTGTGGCTTTTATAACAAAGAAAAGGCTTATATTTTTTTATTTGGCAAAAAACAATAAAAATAATATAAATGAGCTTAATCTTCAACAAAAATTGAAGACTAAGAAAGGATACACATGAAAAAATCATAAACACGTGAATACATGATGAGAAAGACTACTATGAAGCTAAAAAACTAGAAAGTTAACAGGAGAACTTGGAGCTCAAATTAGCAAGCTATGGATATCCTTAATGAAAGTTGTGGGGATGATGAATTTGAGCAAATTAAGCATGAAAATTTGGGACAAACTCTTAACTCGAGAAAGCTTCCTGAAAATGTGAAAAATGATTGATATTGAAAGCAGATGACGAAAATCAAAACATTGCCCATGAGAAAACCTTGAAGATTGAAATGTGAATGAACTACTCAAAAGTTAAGTTGTTTCTAATGTTATTCTTGCTTCCCCCGATCAAGACGCCCATCACTTTTCTAGGAGCCTTAACATTTATGTCCACATTTAATAACTACATCATTTAATATTCATGTACTTTTTTGTCATTTTATCATATTAATTTTGATATGCTAAACCAAACACTAAACATATGCTTATAAGCTTATCATATATGAGCCGTAAATAGCTTATAACATAAAGCCTAATATAAACTCATAAGCTTAACCAAACACCCCCTAATGGCATACAAAAACAAAGAGTTTACAAAATGATCACACATCTTTTTTTAAAAAGTTAAAAATATAGAAAAATGAAAAAAGGACTTGATTAGTAAAACCTTAATACAATTAAGGGTTAAGTCCATATGTTGGTAATGTACTATCCATCGTTTACATATCTAGATAATGTACTAATTTTATTACTAATATGGCTATAAAAACCGGCTTGTTTTCTAATATAGGTAATATCACCGATTGATGTTGCCAAGTAGATAATTAATTTCCACGTGGGTATTTTTTTAATTTTATTTTCCAACTGTGTATATATAGTTAAAACCCAACCCGACCAAATCTTATACCCTAAAAATCCAACCCGGCCTAATCTTATACCCTAAAAACCCAATCCGACTCTAAATCCAATATATAAATCCTATACCCTAAATCCTATAAACACCAAACCATCCCCATCCCCTTCATCTCTTTCATCTGGGACAAACAAACCCTAATCCACTATGTCGAGTTATCTTCAAGATCAGCTTTGTATGACTAAATCATACGACTAATCAAACACAAATAACATGATGATGATTAAACTAAAAAGGAAAGATTAGATTAAGATGAAGAGAAAAAAGGATATACAAAGTTGGTGTTTTCTAGTGAGAGAAACAAACACACCTTTCTCTCTCTAAAACTGTTAAATGGGAAAGCACACACACAAATGAGGATTAGGAAGCCTTTTATACTAAGTAACAAATGTTTAGGAGGCCTTCCTCATTTGTGTGTTCGAGACTAAATCCCGTTACATAAACAATAATAACTAAAAATCTCTCGACATCATTAAATAACATTTTTCACGAGCTTCGCAACGATATATTATATGACCATCACTTTAATTACTTCTAACAATCTCCTCCTAAGGGGTGGTCATGTAATATGTGACTTCACTTATTTGTTGTTGCAGACTTTGAAGCTCGATGTCTTGAGAGTTTCTTCATAGTTCCTTTCATGAATTGTGATCTTGGATCTTTGATCCTTGCCTTGCCTTGATCTTGAAACTTTGCCAGCTTGTGTTCTTGTGTCTTTCCCCACATACTCATGTTTTGTGTTGGCTTGAAAGCTTGTTAACAATCTCCCTTGATCATCAGAGTAGCGGAAGTCTTTGTCTTTAGATGTTCTTGAGCTTTCTTCATTTATATGAGCATGTGGTCTTGAATTACGACTTCTTGAAGTTACGCCACCGTTTGCATTCCTCCGGTTTCCCGTTATACAGTGAGAATACTGTACCTGTGATTAGGTAAGTTCAAAGAACTTCTTTGACAGGGTTTCCGGCTGTGGTAGCCGTTCTCAATACTTGAATTTATCGAAAGATAATTCATAGTAAGGAGTGAATCATACAGTTCCATTCTGCTGATTAAGTCGTCAATTCAATTTCCTGGAACAAGTTTGAATCAATTAAGAATCAAACCATCGTTGCTTTCCAGTTGACACAAGTTTGATTCATATAGAATCACATAATTTACCTACCGCAGTGCTGTTTGATGATGACACTGGAAGGATTTCTATTCGTCACTGTAAATACTGAAAAGTATTACTCTGAATGTTCTGGCAAGATCATAAAGATATTGCGTCGAGACCTGGAACGAGTTTGAATCAATTAAGAATCAAACCACTGTTGCTTTCCAGTTAACATATGTTTAATTCAAACTGAATCGTACATATGACCTACCGCACTGCTGTTTGATGTTAACACTGGAAGGATTTCCATTCATCACTGTGAATACTAGAGTGTATCACTCTGAATGTTCTAGCAATACCACAAGGATAGAGCGTAGGACTCTGTAAATTATCGCTTGTGTTCTAAAGATGAACAACAATTGATATATGAAATAAGTGTCCTAATGAGATTTTTGATGAATCTCGTTGGCTCTAGACTCTATAAGTGCACGTTTATTTGGTGATCGGAGGCTGGAGCAGACTGCCACCTATTCAATATCTACTATCTCGGAGTGAGAAAGTTGATAGAAATGAGTTGAACTCCGTGATAATAAAACAAACTTTTTTTGAGAGAAGCTTAAGTAGGCTGGGAAGGGTTGTGCTTTGTATCACTGGGTCCATGATGCTTTGTCTTCATGACCAGAAATCATCAACGTGAATCTGATAGTAGATGTATTGACCTGGTTTCTGCCTAAGTTGTATGGAGGGCTTCTTTCTTTACACCCTTTATCCTTACATTTCTTTTTCATTCTTCAACCCCTTCAATGCTTACCAAGATGTCATAACTAACACCTTGTTGTGATTGTTCCAGTGCTAGCTTAAGTCATTAGTCGACATTTTTTTCTCAACTACTCCATCTTTCCTAAGGACATCTAAATTCTAATGGATTGTCCCTGGGAAGATCCCTCCGGTTCTGGTTGGATCATAGGACGAATACCTAACCACCTTTTGACACCAATACTGTCGTGAATTAATGTGTTGAAGGGTATAGATATCGTAACCAGAAAAACCTGTTGAAAAAGCAATCAAGGTGTTGATGAAATCAGAGTTTACACCTTGAAGGTTTTTTGTATCACCCAAAACGCTCCCCCTACATATGTGCATCAAAAAAGGAAAGGTTTTGCACATATTAGGAAGAGAAAACACTTATATCAAAGATCTTATCCATGATAACACATTTTAATCACTATTCTCCCCCCAAAAATTGCATGAAATTGAAATTTTTGTGAAACTAGTGATGAAACATGGAGAGAATAATGTGTCAAGAAACTTTGGAACAAATGTTTATGAAATCATTATACTCCCCCTCGAAGAGAGATTTTATTTAAATAGGGGAATATATGAGCACATTGTTTTGAGATACCTTGAAAAATTATGCTCAAAAGTCCGAGAAAATTGAGTTCATGAGCTTAAAACTTTGAATGTTTTGATATAAGCTCATGACCGAGAAAAACGAATTTCTCGTTTTTGAGGATAGGTCAAAGACTTTCCTTTCTTTGGGGACCGGGTTATAGTCTGACATGAGACTATAAGCCATTATGAGAAGAAAAATAGAAAAGACATGTTTTGAAAACATTTGAACTCTCATTCGAACTTTATGTACGTACCCGTGTCGTTATTGAACAACATTTCTAAGTACGTCCATATTATCGGTGCTGAGAGACATGTCGAAGAAGAATATTTTTGGTATTTTGAAAGATTTTCTCATTTTTTATTTTGTTTTTATAGATTTTATAGTTTTGTATTTTGATTTTCTGATAAATATATACAAGGTTACTGCGAATGTGCAAGACGTTCAAGTTCATCAGGAGTGAAACTACGCATACCAAGTCGACGAACCAAGAATTCAAATCTGTCTTGAGAAAGAGCTTTGGTGAAGATGTCGGCTAGTTGGTAGTCCGTCTTGACAAAATACAGTTCGATCGTTCCTCTTTCCATATGCTCCTTATGAAATGGAATCGGACAGCAATGTGCTTGGTCTTGGAGTGTCGGACCGGGTTGCAGGATATGGCTATGGTTGATTGTGAGTCACAATAGATAGGCACTTTGTTAAAGTGAAAGCCATAATCCGTGAGTTTTGTTCTCATCCAAAGGACTTGAGCACTACACACGGATAGAGACACATATTCTACTTCCGCGATGGACAACGCCGTACAGTCTTGTTTTCTTGATGACCAGCTCACTAGCTTCTCACCTAAGAATTGTGCTCCACCGGAAGTGCTCTTGAATGAATCATGACATCCTGCATGGCCGGCATCTGAAAAACCAGTGAGATTAAAGCCAGAATCCTTCGTATACCAGAGACCCATGTGAATGGTTCCCCGGAGATAACAAAAGATCCTTTTAACCTCCTTGAGGTGCTTCTCGGTTGGCTTAGCCTGGTACCGCGCACATAAACAAATAGCATGCACAATGTCCAGTCTACTTGAGGTTAAGTACATAAGGGACCCGATCATACTACGATATTTTGTAGCATCTACAAATGTCCCTTTCTTATCCAAATCAAGCTTGTGTTTAGTGTCCATTGGCGTACCAATAGGATCACAGTTTTCCATTCCAAATTTCTTTAGAATTTCAAGCACATATTTGGCCTGATATATGAAAATGCCACGGGGGGATTGGTGAACTTGGAGACCAAGAAAAAACGTCATTTCCCCCATCATGGACATTTCAAATCGACTTTTCATAAGGTCTGCAAATAATATGGAATATTTTGGGTTAGTAGAACCAAATATAATATCATCTACATAGACCTGAGCCACCAATATGTCATTGCCGTAGTGCTTGATAAACAAAGTTAGATCAATGGTTCCTTTGCTGAAGTGATTTTGGAGAAGAAATGATGATAATTCGTCGTACCATGCCCTCAGTGCTTGTTTCAAACCATAAATTGCCTTTTTCAACTTGTAGACATGGCATGGGTGTTCGGTGTTGATGAAACCTTCAGGTTGACATACATACACATCTTCTTTTAACGGCCCATACAAGAAAGCCGTCTTCACGTCCATTTGATACACAGTGAACGATTTGTGTGCCACGTATGCCAAGAAAATCCTAATAGCTTCCATTCGAGCAACCGGGGAGAAGGATTCTACGAAATAAATTCCCTTCTGTTGTTTATATCCTCTCACAAATAACCGAGTCTTGTTCCTAATGACCGTTTGTTCCTCATCCATCTTGTTTTGAATAACCATTTCAGAGTAAGGGGATCGATATTGTCCGGTCGAGGTAATAACTCCCATACATCAAGCCAGATGAATTGATTGAGCTCTTCTTGCATAGACTCAATCCATGATGCATCGGTCATTGCTTCTTTCACACTTGTTGGTTCCATTGTGCTGACTGATAGTGCATAGATACACATATCACCGTCGGTACGCATCTGATTTCGTGTCGAGACTGGTCGTGAGAGATTACCAATCACTTGAACCAAAGGATGATTCTTAGTCCATTTTTGTTCATGTGGAAGTGTATGAGAAACTTGATGCGAGCTCGACGGATCCACATATGGTGTTGAAGGCTGAGTAGTACTTGTGGAAGCCGCAAATGGATTAACAAACTCGTGTTCGTTGAGCATCGCATTGTTTGCATTTTCAGCAACTATTTCATTCTGAAGATGAACATGATTTGGAATTTGTTGAGAATGTTGTTGAGTTGCGTCAGCACTCGGAGACGTAGTTGGAATATTTGGAATCAATATGGTTGAGGTTGACGTAGATGGTGCAAAAACGGATGTCGTTGGTGTAGATGCAGCTGGTGGTTCTGGAACTACCGTAGCAGGTGCAGCCGGGGCATTTTGAGGAACACCAAATGACGAAGGACCCTCCATAAATTCATCATAGATTGGCCCAAATAAAACTTCCAAGTCACGTTCCGAGGGTTGTAACGATGAGATTGCTGACGGTGCAAATTGAAGCGCGAGTCCTGAACTTTCGTGTCCAGAAGTCTGACCTTGAAGCTCGGGATGTGAACTTCTATGTTGAGAGGCCATACCCGAGAGTTCATTAAAGCTAGCATTCATAGTCTCCATTACCTTTCTTGTCCTTCGATTATAAACCCTGTAAGCACAAGCAGTTGAAGAATAACCAATGAAAAACCAATATCACCTTTAGGTTCAAGTTTACCGATATCTTCACGATCATTCTTCGGAAAACATAAAGCACCAAAGACATGTAAAAATGAAATATCCGGTTTCTTCCATTAATGATCTCATAAGGTGTTTTGTTGAGGCGGGTGTGAATAATGGAGCGGTTTTGAGTATAACATACAGTTGCTATAACATCAGCCCTAGGAATAACGGTGCACTGGAGGAGAGAAGCATCGTCCGAGCAGCTTCAACTAACGTACGATTTCTCCGTTCCACAACTCCATTCTTCTCTGGAGTTCTTACAGCCGAAGTTTGATGAGAAATCCCAACTTCGTCAAAATAAGCTTTCAGTTTCTGATTGGTGAATTCTATACCGTTATCCGTTCGTACAATCATAACAGGGGCTTGAAGTAGCACTGATGTTTTCTTCAAGAAATTGATAATTACATCCGGGGCATCATCTTTCGAAGCAAGAAAATGAACCCATGTGTAACGAGAATAATCATCCACAATCACAAGGACATACCGCTTACCATTAATACTTTTGATTCTCATTGGGCCACACAAATCCATATGAAGGAGATGCAACCTATCTGTCGAATTTGGAATAGGTTTGGGTTTGTGAGGCTTCTTCTTGCTTTTACCTTGCTCACATGATGGACAAAGATGGTCTTTAGTATATTTGAACTTTGGAAGATCGGTAACGAGATCATCTTTTGCAAGTTGGGTGATGGCATCGAAAATGAGATGAGATAACCTTTGATGCCATAACCATGACTTTGTTGAAGTGGCCCGGGCCATGAGACAAATTGGAGATGCAGCAGACATTTGAAAAAGATCAATGGTGTAAAGGTTTGTTGTGCGATTTCCTTTCAACAGATCAATTCCTTCAAGATCCCTAACAAAGCATGTATGACTTCTGAAGGCAACCTCTAAATCTGAATCACAAAATTGCCCAACCGAGAACAAATTGTGTCCCAAGCCATCGTCAAAAGATACTCTGGTGATGATAATATTTCCCCAATGAAGGTCACCATAGCCTAGAATTGCAGCAACATGATCATTTCCAAATCGAACAGTTCCCATAAAACGCCATACAAAGTTCTTGAGAAGACTTCGATTCCCAGTCATATGTTTGGAACAGCCCGAGTCCACGCAACAGAGACAAATTTCGACAGCCTGCCAATGATAAGAGAAGAGAAAATTTGGCAACCGAAGAAATAGGTTTCTGTATGGTTAGGTAATAATCAATCCGTATCACATACCGACATTTCCCTGTCAGTATGAGATCTACTAGAATCAATAACATGACCATTAGAGGCCAAATATCTTCCAGTAGGCAACCACTTAGAGGTAACTCTAGTACTTCTAGGCGTAGCAAGACTTTCAGTGAACCCTACCTGCTTAGTTTTTGGAACATACACTTTAGCCTTAGGAGTGCTATGTGTTTCACTGATAGAAAGCTTGTCAAGTCGAGTGTAACCACCATAGTTCAAACCATTCATAGTCAAACCACAAACATCATGACTAAAAGTAAAGAAACATTTATTACATTTAGCACAAATAACTTCAGATTTTTCATTCCGAATAGCAAGTTTAAAGTCATTACATTCAGAAGAATTAAGTTTCTGATTATGAATAAAAAACTGTAAATTCCTACGGTGTTCTTCTACTGCCACATTATTAGCCTTGGGACGACTACTTCTAGAGGAAAAAAGGACCCTATTACTCGTAGGCTGTGGCCTTCTGCTCTTAGTGTAGTTGTTCATTCCTATAGAAAAAAACACACGCTTGTTAGAATTAGCATTTTTTAAATCAGTGACTTGTGGTTGTGCGATAGTGGTCGGTTTTATCCTAACGCTTGCTTTACGTTGGTTGCTAGGCACAAAGATATCTACCCTAGTTTGAGATGAAGGTCTAACGCGAAACATTCCTGAGACAATAACAACAACTTTCATTCCAGCAGCCTTGGGAAACGGTGTTACAGCAATACGAATGGGTCCCGATGTTGCTGGTTTCTTGATCATCATATCCAAAATCGAGCTAGGCTCAGAAGGCTTATCTTTTAACAAGGCCTTTAATTTACAGTTCTCACAGATTTTATCAATAAGTTTCTGATAGACAGACTTGCTTTGTTCAACAGCCCGCTTATATGAAGCAACAACAGATTCTAAATCTGCAATCTTAGCCTTAAGCTTCTGAACATTACCATCACTAGCACTCTCTAACCCTGAAGAGGCCAAATTCGTTTCCTTAACCCTTCCTAACTGAGCCTGCAACCGTGCGATAGTTTGTTGCATTTCATTGTAAGCTTTTTTATGCGAAATCTTGTCATATTTACATTCATCACATTTTTTGACAAATTTATTCCAATGATCGGTGAATTCTTTATCCTTTTTAATGACATAAGATTCCATTTTCTCTTTCATAAGATCAAGGTCAGTTTGAAGGTTTTAATTAAGCAACACAGAGGTACTTAACTCAATAGGGCTACTATTAATATCACTCTTCCTTCACCAAAGATTTTATCAAGATCATTTTCCAAAACTTTGATTTTATCAAGAGATTCATCAGCTTCCTTCGCCAAAGATTTAAAGTCTTCAACAAAGTTGGCAAATTCTTTTAGAAAAACGTTTTCCAAATTTCCTAACCTAGCATCAACTTGATTAATAATCGGATTAATATCGTTTTGAAGAATTTTCTGGACCTCAATCTGAACAGGTGATGTAAAATTTCCTCCAGTTATTTTGGAATTAATAACACGTTTAAGGATGACAAAGTTATCTTTGAGCTCGTTTAGAAATCGGCGTGTGATACTCAGTTTAGGAGGGTCATCAGACAATTCCTCACTTGGTAGCAAAAGCATTTCAGTACTCGTTTTAGACCGAACAAAAACAGTTGGAGGATTAATTTTTGGATAATAAAAGGGTGTCACTTCTTTATCAAGCTTTTTCATTCTTAAACGAGTCTCTACAGCAAGTTCAGTAGTTTCCTCGGAATCATGCACACTAGGAGGATCATGCTCATCAGACAATAGCACACTACCATTATATAAAGTTTCATTAGTGGCCTGAACTTGCTTAAGGTATCCAGGATTAGGGGGAAGAGGAGAACCTAAAGCCAATTTGTATTGAGTGTAATTTATCTCATTCACTTTTGGTGCGAGCATATTTATCGTCTGCATAGTTTGCCCGTGTTTTACTAAAAGGTTGTCTAATTCTCTAGTCCTATCCTGAGCTTTGCAAAAATCCTCAAGAATCCCATCTTTTCGAATTTTGAAATCATGTTTCAGCTTTTTTCGTTCTTCTTTTAACTCCAAAATAGTAGATTTTTTAGTTGAAAGCTGTTTATCAAGAGACGTCATTTCATCATTCAACTCGCTTATCTTTTTAGCACTACTTAAGTGTAAGGCATTTAATTTCTTAGTAGTGCATTTTTCTTGATAAACCGATGTAGCATGAGCTTGTTCAAGTTCTTTAATTTTAGCTTGATGAATTTCAAAACATTTCTCCCGTTCCTTATATCCCGCAAGCTCAGTGGTCAATTTGGCATTAGATTCTCTAAACTTATTATTAACCACCGTAGCATGATCTACATCCTTAGAAAGCTTATCAAATAGAGATTTATAATACGCATGTGTCTTATCAGGAAGGGTTGTAGGCTGAGCAACTTAATCCACACTAAGGTCCACAAAGGGCTCCTTCGAAATAATATTACTATTATTCGTTTGGTCCCCGTGTGTCTCAGTGTAGGGCTCAAGCATCTCAGTATACTCTTCCTCCTGATTAGACATACAATATATATCATTATCATCAAAACTTGGATGTACCTCAGAGGGACCGTCTGAATCATAGACGGGAGCTCTGTCATCATGCATTCCTGAGGTTGATGCTTGCTGTAAGTTTGCCATCAAGATGTAGTTGGCATTCACCTCTTTTTCCTTGTCATATTCTACAGCAGAAGCCATAAGATCAAATTCCTCAGCTTGAAGTGGAATCTCTGCCTCTTCTTTTTGTTCTATGAGAAGCTGAGTCTAAAGATAAGCAGCATCCCTCTTCTTTTTGGCTGTGCAATCTCGAGCATAATGACCAAATCCCCTGCAGTTGTAGCACTGAACCTGACGATTGTTGTTTCCATTTCCCGTACCAGTATTCTCAGCCCTTGCAGCCACAATGTTTCCCATCTGATTACCAACCGCTGGCACAACTATTAACCCATTCTAATTACCGACATTTGGAACATTCGAATTCTGACCGCGAATTTGTCCATACTGATTTCCTGCATTCCCAACATTCTGACCATAATGAGTCCCAGCAGCTACCAATTGACGATCTTGATTCGTATTCCTGAAAGGTTGAGCAATCTGCCTATTTCTAGTGTTCGAGGAGATTCTCTGATTGTTGTTGGTGGGGTTAATGGTAAATTTGAATGCCTTTGCGAGAAGTACAAGACCAGTATTAATCGCATGAGTAGGATCGGTGATGTCATCAAAACAGGCAATGGGTTGTTGTAAGTAGTTCACAGCAGCAGGAGGTTGATATCCATAGGAGGTGAGTTGTTGTTGTTGTTGTTGTGGCATGAAGTTACTTGATGAGGGTTGATGGTAAGGTACCATGGGATATGACATAGATAATGGAGAGTTTGCCATAAAAGCCAATGGATCTTGTGTCTTGGCACGTCTTTTAGCCCTAACTTCGTTAGCTTCATCTTGATTCATCTTCAAATAATCATATACTTGAGTGTAGTCCACTACATGAAGATCCTTGATTTGATTGACAAGAGTGACATATCTTGACCATTCAGAAGGAAGATTATCAAGAAATTTGATGTTTGCAGCAATTTGTGCAGGTTCATGTTTGTTTCTTCTAAGATGATTTATGAGGGTTGAAAACCGATGATAGTAAGGTTCAATTTGTTCCCCTTCAGTAGACGTAAATTTCTCCCATTCACGAAGCAACTTAGTTTCCTTTTCTTGTAAACCGATTTTACTCCCCTTCATCATTTTCTGAATCCTAAGCCACATCTCGTGTGCGGTTTCACAACTGTCGACAGCAGCATAAACATCTTCGGGAAGTCACATGAGGATGACTTGAATTGCTTGATCATCGGCGTCGAGTTGTTTATATTCAGCTTCAGTTAATTCTTCATCCGTTTACTCATGACTAGAGTCAGCCTCTGGGTTAGCATTCGTAGGGTCCCCAGGCACAATGATTGTTCTTCTAACACACGGACCTTTTTGAATCGAGTTGACAATCAATTTTCCTAAAGGTTTACATTTTGCATAACGAAGGAGACGACTAGCCCATGTAGTGTAGTTCTCCTTGGTGAGCATGGGAGGACGATTCTCAGTACCCGCAGCGTAAATATCTTGTTGAGACGTCATCGTAGAAGTCGTGTGAAAAATAGGATCTCAATTCGTAGAAAGCAGAATGTTGAAGTTAAAGTCCCCCAAATATGATTAAATCCCCTAAAAATGAGCTCTCTTGAAACCAAAAATTCCAAGGCCAAAAAAACACACGATTGTTAAAAAATTTCAAAAACACTATTTTTGAAAATATTTTCGGAATAATTGAAGATTTCAGAGAAATAGCCAATCTTCGAAATACAAGGTATTTTCAGAGAACCAAAGATTCTTCGGAATAAAAAGGTTTTTCAGAGAAATTACACATCTTCGGAATAATGTGGTTTTTCATAAAAAGTCACTTTTTCGGAATAAAGTTGTTTTTCAGAAAAAACACATTTTCGGAATAAAAAGGATTTTCATAAAAAAGAAACTTTTTCGGAAAAATGAGATTTTCAGAGAAATGGACTTTTATTGAAAAATGATATTTTCAGAGAAATGGACTTTTTCGGAATAAGATGGATTTTCAGAGAAATTGAACTTTTTCGGAAAAATGATGTTTTCAGAGAAAAAGACTTTTTCGGAATAAGATGGATTTTCAGAGAAATTGAACTTTTTCGGAAAAATGATGTTTTCAGATAAAAAGACTTTTTCGGAAAAATTATATTTTCATAGAAATGGACTTTTTTGGAAAAACATGGATTTTCATAGAAATGAACTTTTTCGGAATAAAATGGGTTTTCAGAGAAATTGAACTTTTTCGGAATAAAATGGGTTTTCAGAGAACTATTTTCGGAAAAATGGATTTTTTCAGAGAATTATTTTCAGAAAAATTGCAGTATTTCGGAATATAAAACCCTTTTGGGAAGATTTTTCCGAAAATAAGAGGACACAGTTTGAGTCGTCAGATATGATACAAAACCACCAAAATCAACAACCACTTCGATCACACCAATAACAACACCTCAAAGCCACAAATACCAATCGAATCCAATAGCCTAAACAAAAAAAAACCCACGAAATCAATACCAAATCCACACCAAACCAACACCAAAACTAACTACGAATCCCTTGGCGAATGATACCACTTGTATGACTAAATCACACGACTAATCAAACACAAATAACATGATGATGATTAAACTAAAAAGGAAAGATTAGATTAAGATGAAGAGAAGAAAAGAAATACAAAGTTGGTGTTTTCCTAGTGAGAGAAACAAACACACCTTTCTCTCTCTAAAACTATGAAATGGGAAAGCACACACACAAATGAAGATTAGGAAGCCTTTTATACTAAGTAACAAATATTTAGGAGGCCTTCCTCATTTGTGTGTTCGAGACTAAATCCCGTTACATAAACAATAATAACTAAAAAACTCTCGACATCATTAAATAGCATTTTTCACGAGCTTCGCAATGATATATTATATGACCATCACTTTAATTACTTCTAACAATCTTTGTAAATGTGATCTCCCCCTAAGAGTTTTAGCATCTTGGACTTCAACTAACCCATGTCGTAGGTTCGTTGCTTGTCCTAATCGATAAAATCCTAGAAAAAAATGTACGGTTTGGGATTGGTACGATCTAGAGGTTGAATCGGATTGTTATCGTATGAACTTGTTTGAGATGTACACTCTATTGAATCCACAACTTAGAGGTCAACTGGAGCAAGAAGGCATTCATCACATGAGGATTGAAGATCTCGAAGCTCAATTAGGTGAAAAGCACAATGAACTGGAAAAAAGCAAGAACTCGTTGACTTTTTGGAAGTCAATATTTTAGGATTTGCTATTGTTATGTGCCTGGTATTTACTATGAAATAGATGTTGGGGAAGGTTTTATTGTCAAATTCTATGCGTGGTTAATCTTTTGTACTCTTTTATTTGATGTTGTATTGGCAAATTGTAAGTTTTTAAGTAATGAAATGAACTGGTTACTCTTTGCACATGCTAAGACTCATGTTAATCTTTTGTAATATTCAAATAAACTACACATGCCAAGACTCATGATAACAGATAGGTTAATAAGTAAAAAAAAGGTCAAAATCACACAGATAATAAGATAGTTAATGGGAAAAAAATACATTAAGTGGAGAACACAACCATTGTTTTTCACATGCATCTGTTAACATTACAAAAGATAAAGCTTAAAAATTCACAAAAGATAAGGTTCATTGTCTAGACACAAAATATAAAGAATCATTGTTTTTCACAAAGCATCTGTTAACTAACCCTAAGGACTAACATCAAATGCCTTATCAGGTGTTGAACCAGTACCATAAGCATAAAATTTGAACTCTTTTCCCTTTTGCATTTTGATTCTCTCTGATATGTTCCTTAGTTTGAGCAGTGTAGATGCTCTTTTAACTTTCTTCTTTTTTGCATGAACACTTGCGCCAACAATGTTTGAAGCAGCATGTGAAAATGATTCCTGAGTGTTCATATTGGGTGTCTGAAATAAATTGTAGGATCTAAGTGAGCCTCCCACACTACATCTCTCATCTCTTTATCAATTTCCATTCTCTCAAACATGTCCTCTTCTGCATTTGGTTGTTGGACAGTTTCTTGAACCATCTTTTGTTGGTGTTCATCCTTTTTCCTTTGATCTTCTTGCTCATCCAACAAGCCTTTCATATACCATATTGTGAAGCATCTCATCTTGATCATCCATCAACTATGAAACACAAAGATGTTAGTACTCAGTAAATCTAGTAACTCAAGAAATTAAAAAAAAGCAATAATTAGAGTTACTTACGATGAATTGTGCTTTGTGGGAAAATCGACCCCTAGACCCTCTAGCTCCATCCCTTCTACCTCTGGTACCACCGTTAAGCCCTCTGCATACATACTTTCTGGCTGTTATGTTGACACCAAAATCCTAAGACCCACTTCTTACTTCTAGTTCATCATAAGCACTAACAAAATAGTCCAGTTCCTATAGAAACAATATTTAGTTAATCAAACATATTATTTAGGTTATTGTTTAAAAGATAGGGTGACATGTCTAACCTTTGTTCTTCTCTCAGATAGTCAATAACTTTCTTAACAGTTGGAGTTATCTCGTATTCCAATTGTGTAGCGAACTTACTCATCTCAAATAACCCTTGCATTCGATAGATCCTTATGTCTTCTAACATAGTTATGATGGGCTTTGATCTTTGCAGCAGGATTGCCCTGTAATAACTTTCTGAAATTCCATTTTCAAAAGCAGCACACTTGACATCCAAGTTGAAGAATGCTCTGCACCAAGTATTTGGATTTATATGTAGCAGGTATTGGTAAGCTTTTTCATTACAGTACCTAATCTCATCCATCTTGGCATAAAATAGTTGCTCCATTGTACTTGAACCAGGTGACCAAAAAAGTCTTTACACGTGCAAGCCACTAAATTTCTTCTTAAAGTTGCCATATACATGTCTTGTGCACTTTATGTGCTCTGCATTTGGTAACCAAGCACTAACAGCTTCCAACAATGCCTACATACAAGTTACAAACATCAATTAATAGGCAACAGTTTGATATAAGTGTCAGTAAATAAGTAAATAAAGGGTCTTGATTAATGTTACCTTGTGTGAGTCTAATATAAGTGTTAATCAGTTCCATGTTGTAGATTTAGATCATCATGCAGCAAAGACAAAAACCAGTGCTATTTTTCTATGTTCTCAACCATGACAACAACCCAAACAATGGGGAACATCTGAATATTGGCATCTCTTTCCATTGTTGTGAACAACTCACCTCTGCAAGTATGATTCAAAAAGGAACCATATAAACATATGATTCTCCTACAACCGTTCAACCATCCATCCTTCACTCCTTTAAAACAAATGTAGAACCTCTTACAATAAGTATTACCAAAACCACATTCCTCAACATCAAGCCTACAAGTTAAACTAGGGTTTGAATCTAGCAGAGCTTGCCTATAGTCCCATAATCTACCATGGTGTTCAATCAACCCTCCCTCATGGTTATAAAGTGCCATTTGCGTGGCCCTTTTACATTGTCCTATACTTACATCTATCATGAACTTTTCTCTGATATGAGACTTGATGCTAATGTAAGTCAACAATGATCTCTTTGGAAAAATATAAGGAAATCAATTTGTAAGTCACCAGTGAACCAAGGTTGTAATTTCTACTACATTTGTGGTCTATATGCAGGGACTTTATTTGGAATGACTTTTCAGTTTTCTTCCATGAAGCCCACAGTCTAAAACCACACACTAGAAGAGACTTGGCATTCCTAATTCTACTCTTTATCCACTTAAGTGGTGATTCTTATGACTGAGGTGATTTGGTATTTGATTTATGTGGTGTATTAGTTCCCTCACCATCACTAGCTGCTTTTTGTTGTACACTTGTTCCCTCCCCAGCATTGACATTAAGGTTTCTTGTCCTAATAGGTTGACTAAATGAAACTACTTTGGTTGACTTAACACCCCTACTAGACTTAGCAGACTTACTACCCTTTCCACCCTACTAGACTTGGTAAACTAAACACCCTTGCCACCACAACTAATGCTACCATCAGTCTTAGCAGACTTAGCAGCCCTAGGTGAATCATTGTCTGGAACAAATTACTACTTGGTTTTTTATGTACTTACCAGCACGCCTCCCTTCCTCAACACTTATTCCACAATAAACTAGCAAACTCCTCCAATCATTTCTAGCATACCATAACTGGTACCCATTTGCTACCCAATAACTGATTAAATCTAGCTTACGCTGCTCAGGGTGTTCATATCTCATTCATAAAATAGGACACATTTTATTCCAAGGAATTGTTAGGTCATGTTTTGGGTATACCACACCTCTTTGAACTTGGCAACTAGGATCAATGGTTTCCTCATCAAGGTCATCTAAAGAGTAACCAGATTGAGGGACTGGACCATCACAAAACCCCCTAAACATCCCACTAGTAGTGCATAATTTGTTTAGAAATGGGTCATGAGTGCTTAAATCCTTAATAACTACAGCATCTTCTCCTTCATTATGAAAGTCTACACTTTCAAAATCCTCACATTCATCACTACTGGACCCATCATATTGAGACACATTTCTATTAAATTCTTGATTAACATAATCTTCAATGTTATAACCAAAATGGTCAACATACAAATCTAAACCATTTTTGTTGATAACCAACCTTAACAAAGTCCTCAACATCTTCATCTGTCCTAATTGGTTTTATACCTAAACTTTTAGTCTTAAGAGGACAATAGTATAGTGTAAACACAGGATTATGGACCAACCTCGTAATGATTTTTCTGACATGGGCATAGCTCAAACCATCAGAGTTTATATCAGTGATTTATTTAACATCAGCTTCGAGTTACCTTAATGGTTTTTCGACGAACACACCATCATGGTGTAAATTAACCGTAAATACTTGATCTGTACATGAAAAAAATAGGGTTACAAAAATTAGGGTTAACAAATTAAATCAAATTAAAGGACAATTAGTGTAATTAATCGACAATTATATTGTTACCTTTTTTCGTCTTCATCGATTTGCTAAGTTAATTGCACTAATTTTGATTTTAGGGTTTGTTCATAATTGAGGGAAAAATTAGGTCAGAGAGAGATGAAGTGTGTTTTAGGAAGATGGGCGAATGATAGAATGAGGTGGGTCAAGGAGTATTAATATCTTAGTCAACGAATGAGGTGAGTCAAGGAGTGTTAATATCCAACATGGCATGCCACGTCATAATAAAAAAAATGATGTGTCGGTTAATTTTTGGGTGTAACTGGAAATCAAACGGTGATATTATTTATATTAGAAAATATTAGCCGGTTTTTATAGCCATATTAGTAATAAAATTAGTACATTATATATAAATGATTGATAATACATTACCAATATATGTACTTAACCTTACAATTAAAGTATCAAAATGTAAAGTTTAATCAAATATATCATTAAAAAGGTATGAATCGGCTGGAATATCTTAACTTCGAATGTCTTTTGGCACCAACCATTTTCATCATGTTAAAGAATAGTTTCGACAACTTACTTGATTAGTTTAAAAATATAGCAAAAAACTCACAAAGATTAAAATAAATTGTTATAAAAACTCAAAGAAACATATCTATTATATCTAAAGATTCAGTCCTTATATTGAATGGACAGTAATGATGATTAATTGCTTTAAGTGATTTTCGTTTCAATTCATTCGGTACAAACAAAGTTTTCTCATCAGTTCAATTGTCTTTAGGGATTCCATCCAAAAATGACCTTTCATTTGCAGTAAATTAATGTGATGTTTTCTAACCTATGATAATTCAATCTATAAAATCCACACAGCAAAACTCACATCACAACCTACCAGATACATAACAAAACTCACATCACCACCAAACCAAATCCATATGACAAAAAACAGATTCTTTTATCTTGGATCAAAATCAAAAATAAATTACTTACAAATCTTGATCTAAACTCAACAAAAAACCTCATAATAACCTTTCAAGTCCCATGAAATCTAAACCTAAAAACCAAATTCGAATTAAAAAAAAACAAGATCTCAGTTACGGGTTCATTCGTATCTCATTTGGGATTTAAAGATCTATACAGATCTTCACCAACCGAAAAACCCATATCATCATTGATGTTTTCCAAGGATAGCTTATTTGATTTTTTTAGAAAAAAGAACAAAACATAAGAATTTGAATACCTTCTTTCTTTCAGTTTTTATCAAAATTAAAAAAGAAATCACACCTACCCGAGACACTTATACTTATTTCTAAAGAAATAATGAACTGAACCAAAAGAGTGTTGCTTCAAGAAAGATGATATGGGTGGTTGCGTTTTTGTGTTGAATGAAATGAAGGCTGCATATGGTGTGTGAGATAAATGAAGTGTATTCGGTTGATTTGTATTGAGGAAGATGGAGGAATAAGGTTGGTATTGAGACTGCGTTTTTTTATAAGGAACAAAGAAAAGTGGCGGATGTAATGGTATTGTGGATGCGTTTTTTTATCAATGTTGTAGGGTAACTTTGATGTAATGTTAGGGTAACTAATTTGGGCTGTCCAATTGGGCATTGGAATGTTGGAAATGGGCTTCTATATATTTTCATATATATGGGCTTGAGCTAAGGATATAAGAAAAGTTTATTTTAAGTATCTTTTACCACTAAAGCACTATGCTTACATAGTGTTTCGAAAAAACAAAGATGTCAGCGAGGTAGTCAAATATTGCAACTATATTTATGATTTAAAAATTTCATGTCATGTTTTTCATATAAGATACAACGAGTATGGACATGAACTTGAATTATAAATGCTAACCTACTTCAAAGTAATGGTTGTTGCTAACAAACACTTTTAGTAACGTAAGTGACCAAAAGATAAGAGATGATCAATTATTATTTATGGCCCATAATAATAGAATGAACTCAGTAGTTACTGGACAATAAATTAATAATGCTCTATTCAATTTTGTAGTGGTTTTCTTATTATAGTATTATTGGAAATAATTTATGAGTTAATGTTTCATTTGACTTGACTGAGTTTTTCTAATCTTTTACAATATTACACAAAAGTAAAAAAAAAGAGGTAGGTTTCGACCTTAAGTTGTGAAACAACCTATATGGTATTTAGAGTTGTTTAAAATTTATCAAAAATAGTTGTTGTGAAATGTATTAGGATCGTACCATCAAACACTTTTCATAAAAGAAAATGTTAACTTTGACAAGTTTTGGTGTTTTCATGTGTAATATTGATTCATATTCATAAAAATAAAAATATTTTCTAAAATATTGCATCACAATTCATACCCATGAGAGTGCGAATTTGAGTAAGAGGCATGTCGACATCAACGGATTGAGTTTAAATAGACGAAGAGAAAAAAGTGAATTTGTAGCTGACGTGATTAATTCAATCCAACAAAAAAAACCACAATAAAATAAACACAAGATGAACAATACCATATGACCTTAGTGAAATGTACGGGTGTTATATCACCATCGTTTCATATTATTAAAAATATAAATAAAGATTAAAACATTTTTGTTAAATAACCCTTAGATTATACGATATTAACATAAAATACCATTTAACTATCAAACATATTCGATTAAAATAAAACCCGTAGACAATAAAATATTGACTTACAAAAATCATACAATTTAGAAATTAGAAATACTATAAATATTGTAATTTGTTCAAAATTAAGATCACAGGAAACAATAATCAAGAACATTATACGTAAATTATACAATAATACATGAACACCAAATATCGACACCACGCTCCACAAATAGATCCTAAATGAGCCAACCATGTTCTTAAATAAATATTAATAGATTTTTGTTCAAGAGTTCCCTACATTATATCATATTAACACCAAAACCCCTTAAATTAAATATAAACCCCTAGAAAATAGGATATTATGTGTGAAGTTGCCAAAGTTATAAGTGTTGTGTGTTTGATAAATTAAAAGTTGCCAATGTTAAGTGTGAGACGTTTCCACATTCAAAGAAAAAGAGAAGATTGAAAATT